>JAJEJO010000139.1:935606-962362 GCA_020662805.1 Glaucomys volans
GGGGGGGGAAAGATGGCAAGAAAGGAGGAAAGATAGCTAGCATAGAGGGAAGGGAGGGGTGGGGGTGGGTGGGGGGTAAAATTAATAACAGAATGTGTGACAGATACCATTGCCCTGTGTACATGCATGAATGCACAGATGGTGTGACTCTACCTTGTGTACAAACAGTGAAACAATAGCTGTACTCCATTTGTGTTCAATGAATCAATAAGTAAATAAAAGAATAAATTAAAAAAAACCCAAAAACTTTAATGAATCCCACCATCTTCTTCATCTGCTTCTGCTTGTAAGCAGTGAGATTAACCAGATCAAACAAGTTGGATAGACTTTTAGCTTCTAACCTCATCTGTGCCCAAAACAATCTTCTTATTTGTTTCCACTTAGCCTCCTCTTGCATTCTTTATCTATAGGATCCTAGGCAGGATATAAATGGCACACTCCAATGTGAGAAGAGGAGAGCTTTAATGAAAGGACTCCCCCGGCCCTCAGATGTGGTTAGAATTAAAGGAATCCTGTGCTCACTACAGAGGGAAAGCTGCTCCTCCCTCCAAGCCTGCAGGAGATGGGGAATCCACTAGGATCAGTAGCTTCAAGGGGAGGTCTCTAATGGGAACTATGGCCCTCACTAGAGGAAGTCTGCTACCAACCATTCACAGCAAGGCAGAAAGATGCCCAAGGGAATACATTTCCCAAACTTCCAGTGGTTTAAATCAACCCAAGGTCAAAGAGTTAGGAAATTGGTTGGTTCAATCTGTAACTCTCAGCCTCTTGGGTCATAGAACGAAGTGGAAAAGCATGGAGAATGGATCTGGAAGGACCAAAGAAAAACTCCGCATGTCTTGCATACATGCACCTCCTGGCAGTGGTTCTGAATAGTTACCTGCCCAGACAGAATCTTCCAGTTATGCCCACAACTCAGCACACGTCTCTGGACTTCCTTTTTAGATTATCTTCATTCTTTCCTGTATCTTCAGTTTCTCCTTTTTAGCTTTTTGCCTTTAAATTTATATGTATATTCAACTTTCCCCAAACTAAAAACAAACTTTCTGTCTGATGATCTTTTCCCCTCCAGTTGTGGCCATATCTGCTTCCTTCTTTTTTCTTTTATTCTGGAATAGGGTGTCCCCGTTGACTCTGCTTCTTCACTCCACTTGTGCTCTAGATTCTGACCCCCTCTTCCTACTTCACTGAAAATGCTCTTGTTAAAGTCCCTAGTGATCTCCCTGGTGCCAAATCCAGTTTTTTGTTTCCTATCATCAACCTACTCCATCTGAGTAGCATTAAACTTGAAGGTTGAGTAAGAATTAGCCAGGTAAAGGAATTGGAGGGTGGGCAAGAGAATGAATGCCTAAAGTAAATTTTATTTAGGGTTTGCATTTCCAGAATCCAGTGCACATGTACATAAAACAAGTAGTTGTTGTAGGATAAAATGAACAAAAGGAAAATCTCCAGTGTTTTCATGTGGGATAAGCATAGTTTATATGTAAATACTGAAAGAAGCAGTAATACTCTAGCAAAACAACCACAAAATCAATGGACAAATGTCAAGGCCGCTCGGGTACAATGTTGTTAAGACATTAATAGTGGAGAAGAAAGTAAAGTTGCACACAATAAAGAAGAAGGCAGACAACTCAGATTTGGAAAAATGATTAGTGATCACAAAAAAATTCATCTTGTGGAAAATATAGGAAAAGAAATGAACACAATTAACATAGAAGAGTGGACACCAATTGCCATCCTAGAGGTTAATGGTGATATTATATTGTAACTTATTTTATAACGTGACATACTACAGATCAATGTAACATGAAATATGGCATAAAATCAATATAGTTGGTATCACCTATTATGCTAATTTGAACAGAAAAGGATAATTATGAAGCAATCATGTCTTTCTATATAAAAAACAGATGAATTATAAAATGGCTTTACTCTGCAAAAGAAGTTCCCTTTCCCAAAGTATTCACATCATATTTCCTTTAAACAGAGAATGTAAAATGAAAATTTGGATAAATTTAAAATGTAATTCTCTTTGCCCTTTGTGGGTCCTCAGTAGAAAAAACTTTTTATTCTTCAGTATCATTTGATTTGGAGAATATTGCTGAAGGATAATATAAAATCCTTCATTATCAAGATTAGGAATGAGAGTTTGAGTGACAATTGAAAATACTCATCTACAGAGTCCTAGTTTTTCTCCAAAAGAGTGTCTAGCCTCAGCTGAATCAGAGATAGTTGTGTCAGCCATTGTACTATAAAGTATAAATGAAGATCTTTTTATGCTGAGCTTTTATTGTTGAATTCTTATTCCTCATTAACTGACTCCAATTAAGATGTCTTTCTATTATTATTCATTGCAGTTAAACTTTACTTTTGTTAAGCTTCTCATGTATTTCTTGAGAAATAGATTATTCTCTCCACATTAATGAAAAGGTCGGAAATTTGTGCTATGATTTCCCCAGATTCTTCTAGGTGCTTCATAGAACAGAAGGTAGTGAAGTTCTTCCTGGGAAGGTGTTGTAACTTCTGCAGAAACTTTTCAGCCAAAGCATAGTCTTTTCAAGCCCAGGCCTACTCACTCCCACATTCGACATAACATTGTACTGGTTAATTCTTCCCAAAATGATGTCTCTCTAGGTTAAGAAACTTAAACATGAATGCTTGTATGGGGAAAGAATAAGGGTGACCTATTCCTAAGTATAATTCCCCTATGGAAGCAAGATCGATGTCATGGTCCTCAAAAATGCTCTTAAGTAGGGATTTGTGAATTTCAGCTGGAAACTTGCAATAGCAGTATGTTCAAATTGTCACAGCTCAGAAACCGTCCAGGAGAGAATAGCAATTCACTCTCTGAGAGAAGGGGATCTTTGGAAGAAGATCACCTCTACACTGACAAAGTTGTTGAGAGGTTGGCCTGGTGTGTTGGAGACATCCCTAAAAACATGTACTTAGACTAAAAGGAAAACATAATTAAAGGTTATTGATTCTGAAATGACTGACTAAATCTTGAATCAAAGAATATAAGATTTGAAATCTTATATAAATCATATAAATCAGGTATGATCTAGACCTGTTTGATGAGCTAGGCCCATTGTTTAAGTCAGCCGTTTTGCTGCTGAAACTAAAGGACTCGATCAGAACCACTGTACAGGAGGAAAGGTTTATTTAGGGGCTAATAGTTTCAGAGGTCTCAATCCGTAGACAGCAGGCTCCGTTCCTCAGAGCTCAAGGTGGCCCAAACATCATAGCAGGACTGTGGTGAAGGGAAGCAGCTCGCATCATGATCAGGAAGCAGCTTGCATCCATGGTCAGAAAGCTGAGAGAGAGAGACTCCACTGCCAGATACAAATATATGCCAAAGCCACCCTGCCCCTATGAACCACTTCCTCCAGCCACACCCTACCACTGCAGTGACCACTCAGTTAATCCCTATCAGGGGATTAATTCACTGATTGGGTTAGGACTCATAACCCAGTCATTTCTCCTCTGAACCTTCTTGCATTGTTTCATACATGAGCTTTTGAGGAACATCTTACCTCCACACTATAACAAGCCCATACCCTCTTTTTAATATGAAATCTTTACATAGTACAGAAAAATATAAAGGGTAATAATATTGCGTTCATCCCAATATCTGTGTTTAAGTTTACTTTGGATTTTATTAATAAAGTTCATCTTCTTTTTCCATTGTATGAAAGACTAGCTTAAGATATAGGTAATGGAATATAGATAATGTACTGTACATTTCAAAAAGCTAGAAGAAAGGATTGTGAATGTTTTCACCATAAAGAGATGATAAATGTTTGCAGAGAGAGAGATATGTTTAACTGATTGAAACATTGTGTAATGTACACATTATCAAAACATCATACTACTCCATTAATACATGCAGTTTTTATGTGTCAGTTAAAAATTTAACCAAAAAAATAAAGAAATAATAGTGGATAATGGTTTCTTAAGAGTTTGGAGAAAGCTGTAAAATTAACAGACTTGGGGCCTTTTAGGGGCAAAGTAGTGGGGTTTGCCAAGTCAATCTCTTTAATTGCTACTATCTTAGTTTTGAACTTTTTATGTCAATTTCGGGAAGCTAAATCTTTTCAGAAAATTATGCATTTCACCTGTGTTTTAAACATAGTGACACAAGTTGTTGATAGTGTTTTCTTATTTATTTTAGAATCTCCATTCTGTAGTTATGTTTCTATCATGATTAATGCATGACTTCTTTATTCTTAATTTTTGGGTTGGTCTCCCCAACAATGTATAATTTTGTCCTTCAGAGGAGAAGCTTTGCATTTGTTGAACATTTCTTGTTTTTCAGTTTCCTATTTTATTCATTGTTTTGCTCTGACCCCTATTAGTCAAGCTTATGGTTGAAAGTTGGACTCTGGAACCAGAATGTCTCCATCTCTGTCCCAGCTCTGTACCTATCTGATTTGCATGACTATGAACAAGTTACTTAGCCCCAGTGCACCAGGTTTTCCATGTGTAAACTGAGAATATAATAGTACTTGATTCATAGGGTGCAAAGATAGGTCACTTTTCATAACTGTTTTGAATGCTTAAAAAATCACATAGATTCTACTTGTTCATTTTGGGTTTCTCTGTAGGTCTGATTGGAACAAGTTTATTAATTGTTCAATTGGTCCTGAATGATTGATCTTGACTGCTAATACCTGGTCTGGACCCTGAACCTACCCTATGCTCTCAGATGAGACCTGAACACTCTGCCCCTCACACTCTGCCCCTCCAGTGGCTTTTATAGTTTCCCTATCTCTGTAGTATTCCTTGAATTTGCTTTGTGACTTACTAATATTTCCACAATGGATTTATTTTAGCTAATATTTGCTCAATATATTTTCCCATTTTCTTAAACTTTCAATTTTTCTTATTGGTGCTGGGGATTTAACCCAATGCCTCATGCATACTAGGCAGGCATTTCACCGCTGGGCTAAACCCCCAGTCACAACTTTAAACTTTTTTGCATCATTATACTTCAGTTTGTCTCTTGTAAACACCATATAGTAATTGAAATTTGTTTTCTTTTGCTCTCAATATTCCATCTGAAAATTTCCAACTTTAATATATAGGTCATTATATAGGTAAATGTAATCCATTTACTTTTTTGGTGATTACTGATAATCTAATTTACTATTTTATTTCATGTTTTAAAAATTATTATACTTCCTCCTCATATTTTCCCTATCTTTTATATCATTGAACATATTAGCTTTATTTTTCTCCTCTTTTCCATTCTGTAGTTTGGATATACATTCCAGTTCTGTTTTTCACTGGTTATTCTTTAAATGGTTCATGCATATACTTAATGTAGCAAAATGCCCCCCAAAGCCCACTATATGAATAAACTATGACCTTAAAATGCTTTTAATGAGAAATTTTAATGTGAAATTTAATGTTATTTTCCAGATTATTATTTAAAGTTTTAGTTTCACCATGAATTGAATCCCCCAAATTTTAGTCATCACTATTTTTATTTATAGTCAATTCTTATTCAAGTGTACCAAAAATGTATCAGTTTCTTTACTCAGTGCTATTTCATCTACATGGTGATGTCTATTTCAAAGAGGGGCTATAAATAGTCAGCTACTCTTAAAAACTACTTTAGCTAGTCTGATAGCATTCTGTATTAGGAATAATTTTCCTCAGCGTTCTGAAGATATTATTTATGTCTTCTGGCATCTACTGTTAATCAAGTCTTCTGAAGAGCCAATTGTCATTTCCTTGTAAGTATTTTGTCTTTTCTTCTTTGATACATTTTAAGATTTTTTCTCCTTAGCTTTGATATTACACAGTTGTGCTGCAATTGTGTCTAGGTATGAATTTGTTTTAATTTATCTAGCTTAGAGCTAGGTGAGCCATGGCAGTCTGAGGGACTGATATAGGGCTGTACAGATTGGAGGAAAGAGAACACACTCATGTGCATTACAGGTTTATGATATAATTAGCCAAAGATATAAACATTTAAAGGAAGCCAGAAACCAAATCCAACTTGTGCCTCCATAGATGGGGCCATCTTGGCCCATTTCCAGTCAGACTAGGGCTCTATTGATTCCAAGCTCACTTGACAACCTTCTAGGGTGACAAGGTACCGTAGAGGTTGATAAAATCACAGGATTGTCTTGATGGGAGGTCCCTGTAGCACAGACTTGAGACCCACTAACCCTTTAGAGGAGAAGTCTGACTTGTCCTGGGAAGAAAGACCAGGATAGCCTGGAGCTCTTGGGGGTTTGGGGTAGCAGTTATTATCAATGGTATAGAATGACACCAACATTTAAGGGCCACTTTACTTGTGTGGACTCCCTGTCGGTGTTTACTCCATGCTCGCCTGCTGAGCCAGATTTTCTAAAATCCAGTTGTTGGACTGGCATTCAGCACTAGTGCAGGGAAAGTAGCTTGTCAGTATGCCTGCACCTCTAGAAAGAAAGGAAGGAATTAAGAATTTCTTTCTTCCTCATTCATATGTATTTAACAATGTGGTTTTCCAGGGCCAGACCAGGATTGCTCTGAGTGTGCATGTGGCTGCCTGTGCTACAGCTTCTCTCAGGCCTCCCTAGATATGGACCCTTCCTTCCTGAGCATCTCTGGAGGCTTCTTGCTTTCCTCTCTGGGCTATGATTTCTTGATTGATGCCTGGTCACGGTGGCATCTATGGACTCTTAGAAAGGAAACACTGACAGCTATCTGTGTTTGACAATGCAACATGACAACTCGTGATGGCCTTCAGCAAGGGTGGAGATGAGGATCATTCTGCAGTCTTGAGTCAAGGTGGAAATATTTAAAGAAACCTAGTTATTCTATTGTGATACTTTTCTAGGAAGGTCTGCTGCAATACTTTCAGAATGGAAGGATCTTTGTGAAACCATATAGAGGCTGTTCAGTGCCCTTCTGCTCTGTTTCAGCTTGAGCCCATTGGTGCAGATTTCTTGTAACTAACCTAGTCACTACTTTTCCTCCTTGAATACATTCTCATTCTTTTCTGCCTTCTTCTCTCTCTTCATCTCTCCTTCTGATCAGTGAGTGCAACTTTCCACATTACAATGACAGCCTTTGATGATTTAATTCACAAGAAATAAACCACATCACTGTTGCTGCTTATAAGTCTGCATGTGAATTCAACCAACTGAAGTTCACAGTGAAGCTCCAAGTGCAGCTTGCTGACACCAATTCAGTGAAAACACTCCTCAATGAGTTATTCAACTAGGCTACATATAAGAACTTGCATTGCTCAGGGTATGCTTTGGACTACTTATTTCAGTCCTGCTTACTCTGAGATAGTAATTTTGCTTTCAGAAGGTATAACATTTGTTAAGAGGCTATCTTCTCCATTGTATGTTTTTGACTCCTTTGTCTAGTATGAGATAACTGTATTGATGTGGGTTTGTCTGTGTGTCTTTTATTCTGTACCATTGGTACAGACCTTTTATTCTGTACCATTTTGATGCCAGTAACATGCTGTTTTTGTTACTATGACTCTGTAGGTATAGTTTAAGGTCTAGCATTGTGATGCTTCTTGCTTCACTCTTCTTGCTAAGGATTGCTTTGGCTATTCATTTTTCCAAATGAATTTCATGATTGCTTTTTTTAGTTCTATGAAGAATATCATTAGTATTTTAATAGGAATTGCATTAAATCTATATAATGCTGTTGGTAATATGGCCATTTTGACAATATTATAGTTCCTCCTATCCAAGAGCATGGGAGATCTTTCCATCTTCTAAGGTCTTCTTCAATTTCTTTCTTTAGTGTTCTGTATTCTCATTGTAGAGGTCTTTCTCCTGTTTTGTTAGATTGATTTCCAAGTATTTTATTTTATTTTTTTGAGGCTGTTGTAAATGGGATAATTTTCCTAATTTCTCTTTCAGTGGATTCATCACTGATGTATAGAAAAGTAATTGATTTGTGGGTATTGACTTTATATCCTGCTACTTTGCTGAATTCATTTATTAGTTCTAGTAGTTTTCTGGTGGAATTTTTTTGATCTCCTAAATATAGAATCATGTTGTAGCAAATAGTGATACATTGAGTTCTTCTTTTCCTATTTGTATCCCTTTAATTACTTTCATCTGCCTGATTGATCTGGCTAAAGTTTCAAGGACTATGTTGAATAGAAGTGGAGAAAGAGGACATCATTGCCTTGTTCCAGTTTTTAGAGGGAATGCTTTCAATTTTTCTCCATTTAGAATGATGTTGGCCTTGGGTTTAGAATAGAAACTGGAAATCCATATGTAGCAAAATGAAATTAAATCTCTATCTCTCATCCTGCACAAAACCCAACTCAAAGTGGATCAAAGACTTAGGCACTAGAACAGAGACCCTATGCCTAATACAAGAAAAAGTAGGCCCATATCTTTATCATGTCAGCTTAGGACCTAACTTCCTTAACAAGACTCCTAAAGTGCAAGAAATAAAATCAAGAATCAATAAATGGATGGATTCAAACTAAAAAGCTTCTTCTCAGCAAAGGAAACAATCAATAATGTAAAGAGAGAGCCTACAGAATGGGAAAAAAATCTTTACCACACACAATTCAGAAAGAACACTAATCTCCAAGATATATAAAGACCTCAAAATACTTAACACCAAAAACCCAAATAACCCAATCAATAAATGGGCTAAGGAACTGAACAGACACTTCACAGAAGAAATGCAATCAATCAACAAATGTATGAAAAAATGTTCAACATCTCTAACAATTAGAGAAATACAAATCAAACCTACTCTAAGATTTCATCTCACTCCAATCAGAATGGCAATTGTCAAGAATATGAGCAACAATAATTGTTGGCAAGGATATGGGGAAAAAGGCACACTCATACATTACTGGTGGGACTGCAAATTAGTGCAACCACTATAGAAAGCAGTATGGAGATTCCTTAGAAAACTTGGAATGGAACCACCATTTGATCCAGTTATCCCACTCCTTGATTTATACCCAAAGGACTTAAAATCAGCATACTACAGTGATACAGCCACATCAATGTTTATAGCAGCTCAATTCACAACAGCTAAACTATAGAACCAACCTACATGCCCTTCAACAGATTAATGGATAAAGAAATTGTGGTATAAACACACAATAGAATGTTACTCAGTCTTAGAGAAGAATGAAATTATGATATTTTCCAGTAAATGGATGGAACTGGAGAATATCATTCTAAATGAAATAAGCCAATCACCAAAAACCAAAGGCCAAATGTTTTCTCTGATAAGCAGTTGCTGATCCATAATGGGGTGGGCGAATAGGGAAGAATGGAGGAACTTTGGATTGGGCAGAAGAGAGTGAGGGTCAGGGAGGAGTGTGAGGGTGGGAAGGATGGTAGAATGAGACAGACATTATTACCCTTCATACATGTATAATTACACTACTGGTGTGACTTAGCACCATGTACAGCCAGAGAGGAATGAGAAGTTATGCTCCATTGTGTACAATGTGTCAAAATGCATTCTACTGTCATGTATAACCAATTAGAACAAATTTTAAAAAATAAAAAAAAGTGTAACAGCAGAATAGATTCATTTTTAGCCAGAACAACATGTGTGAATGACAAGATTTATTGAGCACTGCATTGGGCCAGTGCACAACACAGGGCCAGGTCTGAGTCCACATTCCTGTCTTCAGGAAACTCACGGCCTACTGGCAGTTCTGAAGATAGCACCCATGAAATAACCAAAAAGCAGGACAGTAATTAATCACGCTAAATCATATGGAACAGAGTCCAAGAGCTACTGAAGTGTACATAAAAATGAACAATTGTAGGAGTACCTATTCCCCTAAAAAGTTATTGTGCAGTTTCTCTATGTGAGGCACTCAGCCAGTTGGTATGTGGGACCAGCATACACTCACAATCTCTTTGCCTTCAGGGGGCTTACAGTTGTTTTAGGGTGAACAAAACAGGCGCATTGAAAAGCGGATATTTCTTGCAGTGCTTCCTCAAGACTTCAAGCACTTTCCAGTCCAGGGAACATTCCTTTTCTTTCTTTTGTTCCAGTTAAAATTTCCTTTTATTTTGAAATTGAAATAGCAGAGTAAAGTGATTTGTTTAAACAACCTTCAGGGAAAAGAAAAGTGGAAACTTCATCCGTTAAAAAAACAAATTCCTGCCTGTTAAGCCAACCACTCCACCTCCCTCAGACAAAGTAGAGATCACATTAGAAGGAACAAAGGTATAGTCAAAATCAGGGTTGGTGATGATCAGCAGATTTATAGAAAAGGTCACCTTTCAAAGTATCTTCAATTAGATAGAAAAAAGCGTAGCATTCAAATTTAGAAATAATCACCAGCAGACAAACTCCTTCTGACCCAGTAGGATTCATAAAAATCTTTGTTCCTCTCTCTGGGGGAAAGTGGTGACTGAGGAAAGTGGATGATTCCAGTTTCTCTGCCTCAGGGTAGAGAACATTTTGGTTTCTTCTGCTTTTTGGAAGCAGATGGGGATGGGTAGTGGTGCCTTTCTCAGTTCTTCTTCCTCACAATCCCTGATGTAACTGTTTGTCCCTGCAACTGCTACTGTGTTTCTATCTCAGGTGTCCCATTTAGACTCCATCCTGGATGCCCTAATCACTCTGACCCCCTAATAGCCTTACTAATCCTATAGCTCCAACCTCCTATCCCTTCCCTTCTTCCTCAGTGAGACTATCATATGCACTCCATACAGGGTTCACTAAAATTGCTTCCTAACATACCTCTGCCTGGGGTCTGGCCTCCCTTTCAATCCACCCTTGCTTCAATTAATGTTATTAAAGAAAAATACGATCAGGTCATTTCCCTGCTTACCATCTCTTCACACTGAAGAGATTCCATCAGTGTGAAGAAGAGATAAGGCCTTTCCAACAGAGCACTTTCTTCCTTTATTCAGCTCATGCTCAGCTCTCTTGTCTTCTTAGTTGCCAGCTACTTTCTCCTCCTGTAACCTGGTGTTATGCTACTTCACTTAAAAAGGCCTTTCCTCTTTTACCTGGCTCACTTTCCTCATCTCCTCAAGACTGCTCTGGTGACACCTCCTCCAGGAAGTTCTCCCTCCCTAACTGTATTAACTACCACCCTCCTTTGTCTGCAGACTATTAGGTTCCAATGTCAGTGGTTCCTTCAAAACATTTTGCATTAAAAGTGATGATGTTAACTATTATGAACCAATAAAAAATAGCTTGATGTTAAAAAAGCAGTCATGTTAGGAGACAATCTTTGGTTTCTAGTGAACTTTAAACCTCTAAAGGGCAGGAAATATGTCTCTTCCATTTGCATCCTCAAAGTTTAGCTCAGCCTACACATACTGATAATCAATATACATATTGAGGCTGTTTGCTTAATGAATGGGTGGCAATTAGATGTACTTCTCAGTGTGGAGTGAGTGATACAGGTTTCTGGTGATGTGAGGATCTTGATGCTCTGGAGAAGTGGGGAGGATAGTCTAGGTAGTAGAAAAATCTTGAGCCAAAGGGCAAAAATGAGGGTGAATTTTGGAGACTTCAAGGAATCAGTTGGTATTTTGGAGAAAGGCTGTGATCAGGTAGGTTGGGGACATATTTTGGTGTTCTAAACCACCACTTTAGGGTTAATTGCTGTCAAATGGAATGTGCTCCCCAACATAATACTAACTATGTACAAATTTTTTTAAAATATTTTGTTTTTTAGTTATATGTGGACACAATACCTTTATTTTATTTTTATGTGGTGCTGAGGATGGAATCCAGGGCCCCACACATGCTAGGCAAGTGCTCTAGCCCTGTGCTACAACCCCAGCCCTGTGCAAGGTTTTATATATGATTATATGACATTATTTCGGTGATGTTAATTTTGACTCTTCAACTAGATTGCAAGCTTCTCTGAGGGCAAAGGTAGTTTTGAACTCCTTGATCATTAACTTTTTTTAATTATTTAACCAATATTTATTGAAAATCTACTATGTGCTTGGGGCTATCAGGAAATAAATATAATATGGCCTCTCAGTTTGCTAAGGATGACACCAATCAACACATGCTATAATATCACATAGAACTGCTCTACTTGAGCTTTTATAAATGGTACTTCAGGGTCATGAATGCTGAAATTGTTAGCTATATGGCAGAGATTTAGGAAAAATTCTCAGATAATACGAACTCAACACTTGCCCTACATCCACTGTCCCAGCTGAGAAAATTCCTCCAAATAGCCTTGTTAGGAAGTCTTTCTATGTCTTTCAGTGATGCTTATAATCATGAAATGTTTATTTCCATTTTTGAATGATTACCTTAGATGAAAAATTATTTAAAACAGTTTAAAAAATATTGAAGTTAGTTAAGAAATAATTTTTCATCTAAGTAATCATTCAAAAATGGAAATAAACATCTCGTATGATTATAAGCATCACTTAAAGAAATAGGAAAACTTCCTAAAAAACCATTTGGAGGAATTTCAGTATTTCTCTCCTGGAAATATCAATTCATTGATTCCAGTTCTGGAGCTACACAGAAAGTCTAATGAAAAAAGGTAACTTGGTCACTTCCAAGAATATCTTCACTTAGCACCCCTTTTTGGGGTTTCTTTCTTTCATAGCAGAAGACTGGCATACTTAGAGAATTGCTGGATGTCTTGATGTTTTTATTTATAAAGCAGTTTTTAAATTTCAATAAACAAATTCAGTTAGTATTTTAAAATGTTATGCTGCTCCCTAGTAAAGCATGTGAGAAGAGTGATGTGATGTAGCCAATGTGTCAGCCCCAATACACTCACAGAGTTGTGGAAAATTTGCTGGAAGGGGCCTTTGAGACTTACCTTGTCCTATCTCCTCATTGCACAGATGGTGAAGCCAGGATCCAGAAAGATAAAGTGGCTTTAAAAGTGTACACAGTTAGTTTATTCCCCTGACCTTTGTGTGTTTCTAGTTGGTATTTGAAGACAGACATGGGAGAGTTTGGGAGCTCACAGAAAGATCAAAGTGAAGTAATTATTTATCCTAATTAAAGAAGAATCTAAAACACTTGCTTAAAGCTTTTTCCAAGTAACTGTTTATATAATTAATGCCGTTGCATTTCCTCCTTTCTTCCAGGCCTCAGGGCTTGGCTGCACTGACCCATAGCTGCCTCTGCTGTGGACAATCTTCTGTGTCTGTGGGTTATTGGGTAATGATTTGTATTTGCAAGGGAATGCCTGACTGGCGTAGGCTGGGTTAGTTCAGCTGGAGAAGCTTGATAATGAAGCCAAGGTTGAGGGGTTTGGTCCCTGTGAGCTCCTTAGCTTTGCTGTGATCCTTAGCTGCAGTGATACCCCTAATCCCCATTAGTCATTTCATATGTGTGGGCTTTTGAAAGCAGTGGGGTGCCTGGAGAGATCGAAGAAGGATGGTTACCTGCAAATGTTCACCTACAATGGAAAGCTGCATGTATAATGAATAACAATATAATAATGTTGATAATGGTAATTATCACAGCAACCAAGGCTGTCACCTCCAGGGTTAGGATTTCAACCTGTGAATTTGGGAAGGGGAGTGGTTAAGTGTTCAGCCATCACACTGACTAACATGCTGTAGAACCTGCCTAGGATGAATCTGACTCCAATGTTCACAGCTTAGTTGCAGTACCCATATTTCCCAGCCCAAATGCTTGATTATGTATTGGTTATCTCTGAGTTTCAATTCATGTATGAATTTGCTCACTCTTATTTTATTATTAGTGGATTGAATGGTATTATATTCTACTGCTTAAGTCCATGGACTCTAAGGCCAGAATTCCTGGTTTCAATTCCTGGCTCTACCATGTACGTATTAACTCTGTTATCTTGAGCAAATTATCAGACCTCTTTGTGCCTCCTTTTTCACTTCTGTAAAATGGGAAAATAATAAGCATACTTATCAGACTTATTGGGGGGAATAAATTAGTTAATAGCAATAGAGGGTTTTGAAAAATATTTTGTATTAGGTATTATTTCTGGGTGACCTAATAAGGAGCTAATAGCAGCATCATAGCCTTTGAAAAATGTGCTCATTTACGTTGTTTTATTATTCCAGGATACATCATTCCCAAACTGCAAGTTTGAATATTCATAAAGAGGGGGTGAGAAGGCTGGGTAGGAACCAAGAGCCACTGGAGAATGTGTATTAAAAACAAGCATGGGTTCCTAAAAATAATAATAAAAACCAAGATGGTGCTCTTGGGAAAGTGAAACTTTTTGTACCTCAGCCTCTGTCCTTGTTGAGCATACCAGGAACTCATCAGTCATTGAAGGCCATTGTACAATGCCCTTTGCCAGGGAATACTGAGCATGACTATTGAGTTCCCTCCTGTGGCCCACCTGCTTGTTATCTGGCTTCAGCTTCTCATTAATAGAATCCCTGGGGATAAAGCAGTTCCTTTACATTAGGTGGTAATGTTCTTGTTAATGATGAATTGATGAAGAGCTGCTTTCTTATATTAGGTGAGTGGTCCTTTGATAGTGGGATTGAAATCAGACCAGGGCTTTTACTTTATTTTGCTGGAAAAGTGAGAGCTACCTAAAATATTTTTTCTTATCTGTTACAAGAAATTGATACAAAGCATTTTAGTTTTCCATTTTGATAGAACAGCTCAAGTTATATGAATGTGTAGTGTGATTTTTTTTCTTTTTGGTAGGCCATGAACTTCAGAATAGGTTTTAGGACTTTAGCATAAACCATGGACCTGCAAATTTATGGGACTGCAAATATCTGATTGGGTTGAGTGTGAGTGTGCTTTCAGTGGGATTTTGGGTCTTTTCTTCTACATTGCAGAGTAAAGTTACCTTTTTCTTTCTTTCTTTTTTTTTTTTTTTAAGGAGATCTTGTGCTTTGGTTTATTTTCATGGTCTGTGGTCAGTGTGGTCTGACCCTAGAGAAAGTCCTGAGTTCTGGAGGACAGTGAAGGCAGTTGTGGAGGCTCTCTGGAGTCTTACTAAAATCCTGAACAATTTGGTTTTCATTTCATCTCTAGGTTGGGAAAGAACATGGTCAGCTTCTGTGACTGGGGACAAGCTCTATTCCTAAGGAGTTTATCCTGTGGTTATACATACCTTGTTTGTTATGATTACCTAAACAAAGGCAGCTGGGGACCATCAGACCCTAGTTACATAGTCTCCTTTGTGGTAGTCCACGAGACATTTGAGCAAGAGTCCCCTGTCGTAGAGTAAAAGTCCCCTGTAATTTCCCTCAAGGATTTTCTTGGGGACTTTTTTTAGATTCTTTCCCAAACTACACAAATTAGAAACTAATCAAAGTCATGTTGACATGTTGATTTAGACCCAGGGCCTGTATCAACAAGTATAATCCCCCTTTGGGATAAATTATTGAAGGCAAGTACTTTGAATGTAATTAGTACAGCATACATATTTGAAAAAAAAAAAGGTGTTTGTATTTTGTTTTGGTTGAGGGATTGTAGGCTGATAATAAGTTGCTTATTTGGAGGGTTTTCTCTTAGTGTTTTTTCCTCTAATATGTTTAAGGGAGAAAAAAATCTAGGTAGGGATACATTTTTGGGAAAAAGGAAAATAATAGTTATTGAGTGACTATTATATCTTGGGCATTGCACTAAGTGCTTTATAGAGTTTTGTTTTTTTTTTAAAGGGAAACTGTGTAAGATAAAATTTTAAATCAGTATTTAAAATTCAGTTTACCAATAAAGAAACCAAATGTCATGAGTGATATATTTGCTGAGCTGGGATTCTAGTGGGTCTGACCCTTTCAAGTTTGCTCTGAAGTGTGGTATTGATGACTTGGAAGTTGCATTAGAGGAAGAGTTTTACAGAATTATGGCCACTGGGCAGGGCACTACTGTACTGAGGGCAGCAGTGGAGCCTACTTACTTAGTCAAGTTTTCAAATTGCACCCTTCATATGAGTTGCCTCAGGCACTGGGCAGCTAGGGATCTTATTTTAGCAGAATTAAACTCTTTAATGGATTTTCCTCCCTATGCCCTGAGAATATTTCTGGTCTTCCTTTTCAGGAAGTTCTATTCACCACAACAAAAGACCACAAGCAAATGTATTTCTAGCTTACGAAGAAAAAAAAAAATACAAAGAGAAAGAAAGCAATTAGGCTTCATTATTTTTTGCACATCAGGCACTCTTCTAAAAAATGTTCTTTTTCAATCTGTCTTGACGTGAATTTAGAATTTTGCATGAAATGACTCCCCTAGAAAATAAAAGCCAATGAAAGCAACAGTGGTAGGTGCTGATGATGCACTGGCAAGCGGACATACAATCCTGCTTGTCAAACTTCTCTCATCCTAAAGGGCTGGCTGTGGATTTGAAAGTGGGGGCCTTCCCCATTCCTCCTTTTTAATACATAGAGTTTGAATATTAACATTTCAGGTGAAATATAAGTTTCAGACTTGCAAATTTTTGTCATGAAATCAAAGGGAATAGAGAATTGTAAGAGCAGAGGGGGAGTGTGTGGGAGATAAGAGGACCTCTTAGTGTCAGTAGGATGGAAATCAACAGGATAATGAGGATTGCTAGAGTAAATAATTTCCATTTTATCCCCAATAAGAACATTCCCTCCCTCACCTTTCAAATTCCCTGCTCACCTCCTGTGCAACCGAAACAAATGATTATCTACTCTTCATTCCTGAAACGAGCCCTGAAGTAGGTGTGTTATGGAATTCTGAAGTGTTCTCTCTGGGGCCCTCTCTCCTAAGCTGGTAGACCATAGGCATTAACATGTATGCTGGCTTTATACATGTTTTGCAAAGCCTTATTTGTTTTTATCATTTGAATTTGTGAGTATAGTAACACCTCCCCAAGTATATTAGATATTCTTATCTTGGGGATTCATAGACAACTCTGGAATTTCTGCAGAAAAACAAGAGATTCTGTATAATGCATCCAGTTAAAGCCAGCAGAAACAAAATGAAATGGATAGGCTGTAGATCTCCTCCATCTTAAAATGACATTTCTTTTTTTCTGTCTCCTTCACGACTACAGGTTCTGACACTTTCTCTGGCCCACATGACAGCGATGATCTTGCACCTTTTTAAAAAATGACAGTCCAAGTATCTGGAATGGCTTTAGTCCTTCTGTATATGAAAGACTGAAGCATAGGCACCAAAGAAGCCAAATGAAGAAGAGACAAAGAAACACACCCTTTTTTCTGTGCTTGGTCTTCAGTGATTGTGGGGATGGGACTTCAGGACTCGCTATCCAGTGAGTTGATACTCATTACTTATCTGTTTTGGTGTGAAAATGAGCTACTTAGCCATGTAATAGGCACATCTTTCCTCTATTTCTATTTTAGTTATGGAGAAAGCACCCTGGATGAAGATGAAATCAGCACAGAGAACCAGTACATTCTGGGACAGACATCAGAGTGGGGCTCCAGCCCTCAGACCTCAGTGAAGCATGATGCTTCATGAAGAATGGCTCTGTGTACCTCCTTCCATTCACAGTCCACTCACTCTCCTGTGCAGCGTGTAGAAAGTAGGATTGATGTATATTATCATCAATATTCAGCACTTGCAAACAAGAACAAGAAAGGTTGACCACTACTCAGTGCTTTTCAATGAAAAGCATTTCACCTTTATATAGTTTAGTGATGAATCAGGCAGTGTAGGAACTTTCTGTTTATTTTTATTTTTTTTGGTTCATTGTATACAAATGGAGTATGACTATCGTTTTTCTGGTTGTACACAAAGTAGAATCATACAATTTGTGTATTCATACATAGACATAGGGTAATGATGTTTGTCTCAGTCTATTATCTTTCAACTTCCTGTTTTTGATAGAAGAGTATATTGAAAAGGGAACACCGTTATGTCAATGTTGCCCCAGAGGGAAAAAAAAAGGATTACATAACATGAAAATATTATTGTCTAAGATGCTTTCTAAAAAGAAAGCTATGTGCAAATCTCAAACTTTATTTAACTCTGTTTATTCACTTAGTCTTATTCTTTGAAGCATTTAAATTGGCTATTATTATTTACACATTGGGACTTTTAAACTCTTTTGTTATCTTTAGACTTGTTAAGAACATCTCTGAGTCCTCTTGTCCTTCACTGGACTGTAACATCTTGAGTTCAGGATTGTGTTATTTGCAGTTATCAGTAAATATTTACTAGTAAATGACTATTAAAATACAATCTTTAACAGAAACCAAGGCAATCCAGTATAATCGTAACTTCTATAACTAGGGACAAGGTCAATCTGAATTAGTTAACCTAGAGTCTAAATTATGGAAATATGTAAGGAAAACCAGAATGCTCTGTTTGCATATCCTGGCCAACTGGGAAGGCTAATGAAGTGTTTTCAGGTATGCAAGTGG
This sequence comes from Glaucomys volans, assembly GCA_020662805.1. Classification (NCBI taxonomy): domain Eukaryota; kingdom Metazoa; phylum Chordata; class Mammalia; order Rodentia; family Sciuridae; genus Glaucomys; species Glaucomys volans. Next base: position 953,861 of record JAJEJO010000139.1, read on the forward strand.
TGGATCTTGCTGTAATCAATAGATTGAATTATGTGATAAACCAAGTTGGAAAGTAAATTTTCTGCATGGGCATACCAAAATACTTAAGAACTATTTTATTTCAGAAGCTGACATGACCCTCAACTCTAATGTATTTTTTATCCTTTACAAACTCTTCTTATAGCAAGTTAGTGCAAGCCTGACTTCTGGGATCTGATCACTGACTGGTGGCCAGGGTGGCTCCCTTTTCTAATAATATGCTAAGCTTCACTTCCCACAAGGGAGCAGCATTTTAAAATAGATTTTTTATTTTGAAAGAATACATTCTCTTTTAGTAAGGTCTTAGGTAAAATGTATTGCACTTTTAAATACATCTGGAGATATGATGAGTATTTGGTGAACTGAATTGAATTCTGAAGCTCTTATATGAAAAAAGCCTGCGTACATATAAGCTCTTACTGGCAGGTTATATGTTCTATTTTTAATATATAGGTTTATAGAGACAAATTTTCCTTTAGTAGCTCTATTTTTTCACAGTGGCTCCATTTCTTCTACCCTCAGAAGGAAAACTCAGGAGATGAACTTTTAGGATTAAAACCTCATAAATCTTTCTGAGTTAAACCTGAAATCCCTCATCTGAGTACCAGAACTCCTAAGAAGATGGATATCCCCACCCCTGGGAGGAGTAGTAACTTTGTACTTGGAACCTGTCTCCTTTCTTTCAAGTCATTCAGGAAAGGATGTCAGCTCTTTACCACAAACGTATTTCTACATTTGAATATATAAACGATAGAGTTCCTTACCTTTTATAAGTTTCTTTCTGACAGGTAAGCTCAGAAAACATCTCTCCCTAAAACTGAGATGTTGATATAAATATCTGAAGAAAAATTCTAATCACAGTATACATTGAACAGGCTCACTGATCTTGTATACCTGGAAAAAGATTTTCAAACAGACTTTGTCAGCTCAGCCTTGGCATTCCTTGTCAAACAAAAGCATGCCTAAAGACACATTTCAAAAGCAGACGATGCAGCACTTGCTAACCTGCAGAAAATCGAAAAGGAACGCAGAGGCCAAGAACAAACAGAATAGGGAACCAATGAGGAATGGTGCACAGTTCTGAGAAACCATTTCAGAGAACCAAATATGTTTTTAAAAGACCACATCAATAATTAAGCATCAGCAGGTCAAATTCCATTTTTCATTTGCTGCAATTGTCTTCAGATTTGTAATGAAGAAATGAGATTATTGATTCAGTCTCAGTAAAAAGGATCTAATACTCTTAATCTGGAGAATAAAATAGGAAAAAAGAGGGTGGAAAAGGGAAAGAAATTTATTTTTTCAGGGGATGCTTGCACAAGTCAAATTACCATCAGAATTTAAACATTTCAATCAGCTGTAGCTGAAGTAAAATGTTATTTCATTTTTTGAAAGGCAAGATCTATTTTCCTACTCAAATTTACATTTCTCATGTGACTTAACTTTGGTTGACTCTTCAGTGGTCTGATAGTGTGCTATTCAGTAATGAGATAACACTTAGCTTACTGCTATCCAGATTAAAACATATGGTTTTCTAAGGCTTTAAATTTTTTTCTTGTTCATTTGCAAAATGGACAGAAAAATTATTACTTATAATACAGTTGGGCCTAAAAATTGCCAACAGATTTTTTTTTAACCTTCACACATTTTTTCCTACTTACATGAAGCATAAACTTGGGCATCCATTGACACTCTCCGTACCAACATACACAGCCTATGATAAGGCATGGAAAAGAGGCATGTTTGAGAGCAAAAGGACAGTACAGAGGACTCTGGAGAGATGGCTGCTTATGCAGATACAGGAATGTGAGGCTGGTAATTGTTGAAGGGAATTGGTGAGTTTTACTTTGGTTAACTTTGAGGCATTGGCATATTCTACTTCCTTCTATGTTCGAAAGGACTTGTATCCACACAGTGGAGGAAAATAAGTCTTAACAGGCTTGTGTTTGTTAGTAGATAATGTGTGGACATAAAATCTCATCTTTCCACTGTAGTGTATTAACAGAAATGACATAGAGGAAGTGACTAGAAAGAAAATTGAATGATATTTATGAGCCTTTTATATCATTTCAGATTAAATGTTTTATTCTTAATTTGTTTCTAAAAGGAAAAAGAATAAATTGCCCAACTATTGTTTTTTTCCCTATAAGTATATGAATAAAATGAGACATCTTTTTGATTTAGCAATTATAGTGACTTGAAAGTTTCATTCCTTCCCAGTATCTGCAGAGCTACCATTTTGCAGGTATGTGGTACCAGACAAGTTACTTGACCTCTATGTGCCTCCGTTTTATGTGCAAAATAGGAAAATAGGAAGAATACCTGCCTAACAGGATTATTGTGAGGATTACAGGTATATATGTGTAAGTTGCGTGGATCACTGCCTGGTACAGGGTTGGTGCATAAATATCATTATGGTGATATTTGCTACATCTCTTCAGATAATAAAGCTATTTTTATTTAAACAACTTCATTCAGATATAGTTTGCATATCATTAATTTTACCCATGTAAAGTGTACAATTCAATGATGTCTTGCAAATTTACAGGTTACACAACCATCACCACAATCCAATACTGTTTATCCATTCATCAGTTGGTGCTCATGTGGATTGATTATTCATACTTTTTAGGTGTGGATAATGCTGTTATGAACATTATCAGAGAAGACTGCGTAGACACACCTTTTCTCTCTTTCTGTGTAGATTATGTTTTTATTTTCCTTGGATAGACACTTAGGAGTACAATTGTTGGGTCAGATGATAAATTTAGGTTTAACTTTTGGAAATTGCTGAACTGTGATCCAAAGTAGGTGCATCATTTGACATTCCCACCAGCAATATTTTGAGGAACCCAGTCTCCCCATATCCATGCCAATGCTTTTTATTGTTTGTCTTTTTTTTGAACAGATTTTCTAGTGAGAGTGAAGTAGTATTTCATTGAGGTTCTTATTTTCATTTCTCTTTTGACTAATAATATTGAACATATTTTCATGTGCTTACTGGATATTTTGTATCTTCTTTGATTAAATGCCTATTTAAATCTTTTGCCAATTTTTACATTGTGTTTTATTATCGAGGTGTAGGAGCTTTAAAAATATATCTGTATACAGGTTCTATCAGAAGCACAATTTGCAAATATTGTCTCCTACTCTGTCTTGTCTTTTCATTTTATTGATGGTGTCTTTTTAAAGTCCAAAAGTTTTTAATATTTATATAGTTTATCAATTTTTTCTTTTCTAGAACATGCTTTTGTTATTATATTTAAGAACTCTTTACCAAATCTGATGTTATGAAGATTTCTATGTGTTCTTCTAAAAGTTGTATAGCATTGTTGAGCTCTTATATTTAGGTCTGCAGACCTAAATCACTTATTCTTTCATTGAGCAAATATTTTGGGTGTTGTGACTACACAAATAAAAAGGTTTGGTACATGCCTTAAGAAGTTTATTGTCTAGTGAAAAGGTAGGCATATAGACAAATTCTTACAGCACATGGTTGCTATGGCAGAAGCAGGCAAACTATGCAGAAGGAGCAGAAGAGGAGAGAGCCAAGTTTGTAGTAGTCAAGACTCATTTTCTGATAGGTGTTAGTGCCCTCACTGAGGACTTTCAGGAGGAATAATAAGGTGGAGATGAGTGGGAGAGGAAGATGAGATTGACCCTAAGGGGTCTTGCATTTGAGGGGCCTTGGGAACAGCTTGCCGGAAATACCTAGTGGCAATTATTTATATAGTTCTCTAGTTTAGGAAGTAGTTGGGTTGGAGATAGAAAATTAAGACCTCTTCACATAATCCTTGTAGCACTGGGCTTGGATATGTTAGAATAAAATCATTTTCTTAAGACTGTTGGAACATGCTTGAATTCCTCATTAAATGTACAGAGACTCACACTGGAAGCCAATTAGCCTTCAGCTTGATAATTCATCATGTATTAATGCATGAGAGTTTAATTGCTTCTCATCTTCAACTGCTCTTCCTCTCAGTGGCAATTTTACTCTTTCAGAGGTAGGTAAGTGATCACCTCAGATTTTCGGGAGCTAACCACAGTAACACGTATATGTAAAGTGCAAGGCAGGGGATGCTGACTGGCAGGAAGGCTCCTCCACAGGGGGGTTCAGGGAACCAGTTACTTCCAACTTTTGGCTCCACCATCCTCTAAAGCATCAAGAGATCTGCATCCTGGTGGCATCTTTTCACCAAGGAGGGGAAAGGTGGAGAAGTTACATTGCTTTTCAGTTGCCTTCACTCAGAAGTAAACTTGGCTCACATTCCTTTGGTTGCTTCATTTAGTTGCAAGAAAACTGCTTCTCAGGGACAAGTCTATGTAATATAAGAGGGAGCACACATTTCTGAAGAATGGTTAGTCTTCTCTAGTACAGTAGTCACTACGATAGAGAATATTCCCATCTAACATCTGGAGTGCATTAAAACTGCTTCACAGCTGGGCATGCTGGCATACACCTCTCCCAGCTTCTCTGGAGACTGAGGCAGGAGAATTGCAAGTTTGAGGCCAACCTCAGCAACTTGGATCATGTTTCAAAATTTTAAAAGATAAAAATGAAAAGAACTTGGGATGTAATTGTATGTTAGAGCACTCGCCTAGCATGTGTGAGGTCCTGGGTTTAATTCCCAGCACTACAAAGAAATCCAAACTAAATAAAAACAAAAACCCCCTGCTTAACAGTGTGTCTGATTATTGATTAAAGAGCCTTTTTGAGCCCTTGCTGTATGCTCAGCACCATTTTAGGCACTATAGGAATAGAATTAAAGCATGAATTGATTGAACAATCAAAAGGTATTTACATGGTGCTTCTTATGATCATAGCATTATGTGAAAATGTTAAGTCTAAATTATGACCCTTTTCCTTGAGGAAGCAAAAGAAACCCCTGTGAGGTGATCTGCTATTAGTGCTAGAGAGAATATGAACTTTAGTAATGAGTAGTACTGTCCACACTGTATGGAGAATAAAGTCCTGGAGGTGACGCCATTTAGGGCAGGTGTACCTGAGGGAGTGAGGCAAGAACTGGCCTTAACAGAATGGGATTTGAATGGATGGAGTAGAGAGGAGGGAGCATGCCAAGAAAAGGAGCAATTCAGATGCAACAGCACAGAGGTAGAGGGAATGCAGGTGTTACTAGAATAGCAGAACAGTCTGAGGATGGTGAAGGATGTTGTGGGGCAATCAACCATCTCAATGATATTGATTTATTTGTTACTGCAACATAAACAATAGTTTTGTGGATTTGCACCAATTTTGGATTTATGAGGAGGGAGGTTTTCTGTGGGGCTGGGTTGGGTGGGCCATAGACCAAGAGAACAAATAGCATTTTTTAACCTGAGCTCTAAATTGTAATTCACAAGGGCAGATGTTTTAAATTGCAGGCTTTACTTCTGGATTTTATTTTTTCTCACATTGGTAGCTCAGTGTAACTTACTCACTCTTTGTAGTGGGCTCCAGGGTGAGCAGTAGCAGGGATTTATTTATTCAGTGATAGTTAATGATTCTCCTGAGCCAAGCAGAATAAGACAGCTTGTGGAAAATAAGGCTATCTTGGTTGAATGGGGTCATCTTATAAAGGGCTTTGACAGTCAGATGGCCGAGCTCAGACTTGATGTGGCAGGTACCAGGGAGCCATTGAAAGTTTCCAAGTAAGAGGGTAACTTTTTGCGAGTGTTAGTTAATGAAGATTCATCTTGCACCAATATGCAGGATGGTTGGTGGTGAGGGAGGCTGGTAGAAGGGAGTTCTGACTCACAATTTAAAAAATCCAGGCGTGCAGGGCTGAAGGCTAGTGAAATATGCAGGAAAATGGTCAATGAAAGGCAGGAGTCAATGTTCCCCTTATGATCCTGGGCAAACGGTGGTGCCAGGAGGGGGTTTACTGGATGCCGGTGTGTCTGTGGAGGAGCGAGATGATGCCAGCCATGGCAGAGGAACTGTGAGTTGACAGCATGCTGACAGAGAACACTGCTCTGCAGTCAGTCAGGGGAGTGCATTTGCGTCTCAGTCGTCCACTCACTCCCCAAGCTAGCAGGCTTTGCTCAGTCTCCTCAGGTGCCTAGCAGCTCACTAATCTAAGGATAAAGGATTGCAAGCCAAGACTGAAGGCCTTTGAGTAGTCTCTAATTTTTATTGACAGCCCCGAAAAGTTCTAGATGCACTTAGCACCTCCAAAGAAGCGCTAAATGATTTAACATTTTGGGGATAAATTGGTTCTATTAGTCTCTAGTGCCAAATTCACCAAAAATAGCTCATTAGCTGTGCATTGTGATTTCACTAGGGTGCCCTGCTCTTGGCTGAATTCCAAAGAACACATTTGTATAAAAATGTTCCCATTATGGAGTGTGATACCTATTAATGGAACACCATATGCAGCAGAGCATCTCCTCTTGCCTCTGCACCTTCTTTCAATCTGAAGTTTGTATTTTCCATCCATTTTTGCCAAGTGACCTGCTTTGCAGGGGTTAAACTTTACCTAATGGGCTAAGGCCTGAGATGCTGCAGCAATCAATCTTTCATCTGAATTTAAGCATCTTGGTTTTCCCTTTCTCTGTGCCCACTGCCAATCCTGACCCTTTCATTCTGTCCTAGCCTGGGGGAAAAAGGGAGGGGGCAAGGTTGAGTGTGGGCTCCAAGCCCAGACCTACAGCTGTGTCTGATTGACCGACATTTCTGTTGTTAGCCACACAAAAAAGGCTACTTTTAATGGCTGAGGCAAGGATGACCAGCTGGTGTGACAGGCCTTGGGTTTTTGCCTACTTGTATTAAAATTCATCAGTTCCGGTCCTTTTTCGTCATGTGCATGATTGCAAGGGTGATGTTTCCAGACACATCTTTTGTTGACATTCCTGGCCTTCAAATAAAGTGTGCAGTTTTTTTTTTTTTTTTTTTTTTTTTTTTAAAGAATATCCTCCTTCTTGTAGGTGGCTGGTGGCTTTAAACTTTCATTAAAAATGACATAGAATAAAAAAAGTGGCAGATATTTGTTATTCATCAGAAGGACCTGCAGGGAGGTTCAATAATAGTAGAAAATCAAAAGGTCATACAAAATAATGGAAGTCCCACTAAATAGATCTGAACATTTGCCTGAAAAAGAACATTGTCAGAAATTCTGACTCTTAAATGCATGGCACCTTTAAATTTAAACTGAGCATGACATTGTTAGATCTGGGATCTAGATTTTCATTTTTGGTCTGGTTCTAGAACTGAGAATGGATGGGCTGGAATGATGGGAAAAGGTGTAAGGCAATAAAAGACATCATCTATACAGGTGCAATTTTTTTCTTTTTTACTCAGCTCATTTGAGAGAGCGATTTTTTTTAAAAAAAATTAGGTATTAGTTCAACATTAAAGAAATAGCTATAACAGATTTGCACAATGGGCACTGATACAAAAATGAACAAGATAATTCTTAAGCTCAGAATGTTCATACATGAATAGAAGAGCTTGAAAAACAAAAGGTGAAAATTTAAATTAATAAGCAAGCAAATACTCAAAGAAAAACAAAATAGGAGGTGTGAACAGAATACTTTGTTCATTCCCTGGACCACAGGGTTGCTTCTTGATGGAGAAACTGAGGAACGAAGCTTTGTGCCTTTCTGCATGCCTCCTGTAGGTCATTTTCTGGAGGAATTTGAGCTGCACTTAGAAGGCTACAGAGGTAAGTTTTAGATTGATCATTTTAACTTTTAGAAATGCCACAACCCTAGCCCTTAGCTACAAACTAATTTTAATTCTGTCTGTGAAAAGCCTCAATTTGAAATAAATCCATTTCTTTTTAAGAGCATGAAATTATGTGAAAGTTAATTTCTATTTCCCCTGGGTACATACCTCCAACTAATAAATTATCTTGAGACTAACATGGGAGATCTTTTAAAAACATAACACAGAATGATGTTAAACCTTATTGATAGATCAAAGAGGCCTGGATAAAAATCTCTATGTACAGCTTCCTAATCATATGTCCATATTTTTAAATTAATGATTCTCAATTGAGACTCCGTGGGGCAGGTCGCAGGATTCTGTACTGGATACAAGTTCTGAAGTTGATGCTGACAAGTAGCCAGGGTTGAGACCACTGCTTCACATCTAGAAATTGGAACACAGAAAATCACCCACTTAAAAAAGAGAAGCACGATCTATAGATACTACATTAATTGCAGTTTTTATTCCAACTATTATTAATTGGGAAAGAGAAAAATATTTCTCCTTAATATATTCAGTAACCGCTGGGCGTGGTGGCGCATGCCTGTAATCCCAGCACTTGGGAGGCTGAGGCAGGAGGATCGAGAGTTCAAAGCCAGCCTTAGCAACTTAGCGAGGCCCTAAGCAACTCAGTGAGACCCTGTCTCTAAATAAAATACAAAAATAGGGCTGGGGATGTGGCTCAGTGGTCAAGTGCCCCTGGGTTCAAGCAATATATATATATATGTATATACATATATACATATGTGTGTATATATATATATATATATATATATATA
>JAJEJO010000139.1:962462-1001158 GCA_020662805.1 Glaucomys volans
ATATATATATATATATATATATATATATATATATATATATATATTCGGTAACCATGAGAGTGATGTAGCATGAATCTTGGGAGCATTTGAGAGAATCACATTCACAAAGAAGGTTATGCTACTTTCCATCTTTAGAAATTAAAATGACCTCTCTTTTCCAGAAACACTGATAAAGATGAGTTGGAATCCAACAGATAGTAAGTTCCTTAGACTGCTCTGGGAGGGTGTGTGGATGAAGTTTTACTGAGTGCAGCATGATGGGTTGCAATTTCATTTCTGGGTTTGGAGGCATGCCCTTCCATATATATACATTGTGCTTGTTCTTCCCCACCTCCCCTGTGAAGTTCATTGGCTGCCCTTTCTTTCCCTTCAGTGGACTCCAGGCAGCTGACCCCTTGTCTGCAATACCCACTTCCTCCCCACTGGTTGAGGCTGCATCCTCTCTGACTATGGTTCCTACTGGTCACATGGCTCCAGCTCTCACCAAGCTCCAGCAACATTGTTTTCTCAGTGGCATGGTGGCAATAGTTCTTCTCTGGTGCTAGTCCAGGACACTTTTATGGCTCTTGGTGGAGTCTCTGACGCAGCTCTCTAAACAGTCCTCTCCATTCTTTCTCATCCCATTGCTTCTGAGTCCCACCTGGGTGGACATTCTGCTGCCTGCTAAGACCTCTCAGTTACACCAATCACAATCCAAATTTCTTCCTGGATGTTCACCCAGAGAAGTCCAGAAGATGTTTCCTTAGAGATGAGTAACAGCAGCTTAAAATGACCAAGTACCAGGGCAGGAGCATCAGGAAGAAGAGACAGATCAAAGGGATTTTTAGGGGAAATATTTTAAAAGATAAAAGCAGAAAGGGTGGTAGGACAGGTTTCTGCTAACTGCAGAGAATGTCTAGGAACATTAAAACCTGTTAGAATTGCCTTGCATTCACAAGAGAACACTTTGAAAATGGATATCGTGAACCAAATGATGAAGACTTGCAATCACATCTCACAATATAGCCATGGGTCTGAAAGGAATGATGCTGACAGCAGGTCAGAGTGAGAATAAATATAGTAACTGCTAACTACAGGCAGGGCGCTGTCCTTGCTCTGGTCGTCGATGTTTCTGGCATCCACTGCAGCATTTCTGTGTTGCTGGGAAGGTGGAGAAGTGCCGATGACAGCTCTGCATGTTGGGAAAAGTTTCTGGGTGCTGTCAGACTTTTTTAGTCTTGGCAGGTTACTGCAAGGCAAAATTTGACTTCGTGTTATGTCTTGTTTCTCTGTTGTGTGTGGATGCTTTCAAAGATACGTACTTTACATACTGATAGATACAGTTTGATACAGACACTTGGATTTTTTCTTAGTTATAAAATATTGTCAACAAAAAATCAACAAGTGTATTCTCAGAGCTTAGCACGTATGAAGTACTATGTAAACCTCATGTGTCTAATTTTCTTATTTACCCTAAATATTTTCTTATTTACCCTAAGTGTATATGATGCAGTCACAAAGAGAAGACACATTGTCCTGCTCCCACACATCCTGTTCTAATGTGGAGAGCTTCAACTTAGCTTGAATTCGTCTGAACCTCTCCTGGCTGGAAGAGATGAATGAATTCTCTAAACCTGGAGGAAAAGTGAGAAGAGATAGAAGTGCAAGATCACATATGGTTTAAGAAAGAAAGGCAGAGTTTTTCGAGAAATAAAACTCCATTTGAGTTCATAGTTAATAGCCAATAATAGCATTTAGCTTCAATTAAGTGTTCACACATGTCCTTGCTTTTTATAGATTGATTTTTTTTTTTTATTCTCACGCCCTTTGAGGTAGGTTGTGTAATTCTCTTCTTTTTACAGATGGGTAAATTGGTTCAGATGGAGTTTAAATTGACTTTCCCCAGGTCCTGCAGCTGAGAGTGTACAGGGCCAGGATTAGATCTGAAGCAGTTGAAGAGAAGTCACATCTGGTGGAATCAAGAAAGACTATGGAGGACTCTGCATTTGAGAAGGGTCTTAGCAGATGGTTAAGTTGTTGGCAATTTGAGATTCATCTGGCAGATAGGGAAGGCCAAGATTCTAGTTGAAAGAAAATGTCAGTCTCTAAAAGTAGAAGTTTTTAGCCCTAATCATATTTCATTAGCAGCTACTTTTTTTCTCTTTTCCCTGTTGCTACCACATAACATAGACAAATAACTCAATTCCAAAGTGACCACGATTCTCTGGAAAACTGAAGGGTGAATGAAGAGTGTCACTGATCACAACCCTTGATTGGTGACAGTGTAAAGCTGGTGATGCAAGTTGGAACCCATGAAATGTGAAAGCCAAACTCCTGCGTCTTCACTGAGGTCTCTTAAGTTCTTCAGCTAGGAGGGGTTTTGGTCAGTTCAGGCTAAGTTAAAGTTCTCTTTTCACATCAATGATTCATTTTTTTTTAAAAAAAAGTGAAGTTACTGAATAAAAGTGAAATTGGGCTTTCAAGTGCCTCCAGACATTTTGGAGTCCTGCCTTCCATGGGCACCTTGCTGTGTGGGTGTTTCTTCTTCTCTGCGTGATTTCACCTCCAGGCAGGGTTTCTGCAGCAGGGTATTCTCAGGCGGCAGTAAAGCCTTTAAGGAGAACCACAGGGAGCCCTTCTGGACATGGGGCGAAGGAGGAGACTTGATCAATTAATTAACCAATAGTATTTGTTGAGCACTTACTCTGTGAGTACAGATAGACCTGTGCTGAGTACACTTATAAGCAAGTAGATTTTTTTAGAATTCTAAAGGTGATTATGTCTTGTGGTTAAATTTGTCTTCTTATGCTGAACTATCTCAGAAACAAAGGTAGTTGCATTTTTCAACCCAGTCAGAAACAGGTCTCCTCGGTGTCACACTGGTGAAGAGTTCTGCCCTGACTCCTTGTGAACATGGAGGCTGCCATTGCTACTGTGCTATGGGGAAAGGCTGGCTTGAAGGGTGACAGGTTTATTCAGAGCCCTCTACTGGGAAGAGATAATGCATGGAAATAAGAGAGGAGTCATGATAGAAAAGCAGAACAATACCGTCTTCAGTTTAGACACTCAGGTTAATGCTGAAGAAAGCTGTTTCAAACGCCATTATGATTCTAGAAGAGCCAGAAGGAGGGAGGGTGGTGTTTTTTGTGTTTTGTTGTTGTTGTTGTTGTTGTTTTGATTTTTTTTGTTTGTTTTTTGTCTTTCTGTCTACACTCAGTTTCCCATTCCTGAGTTACTTTCTTTTAATAAAAAAATTTTTGTCCTATAAACACGAGTCTACAAACGGATGTAAAATATTTCCATCTGAACATGAGCCAAGCACAGGGCACCCTGCCTTGCACGGCAAACCGTTCCAATGAGCCTGGGGAATCCAGAATCTCTGCTCACACAGTTATGGGCCTGGCTTCTTCCATCTTGGTGCAGCCTCATGTCTCTTTGAAGACTGAAACTCCTTAATGACCTTTGTATTCAGAACCAGTAACTCTCTTAAACCCTGTCTCGGAGAGACAGCTGACTTCTCTCCAGTCTTAAAGAGAGAGCTGAAGGGTGCCAAGCCTTGATCAAGCTGGCAGCTCCTGGTGTCTCTGGACGCCTCCACCTCCATAATTACTGGCAAAAGCTGAGAGTGCAGGCACTGGTCTGGTATGAGGGGAGGAAGGAGTCTTTGTGACAGAGGAGGAAGAGGGGACAGGTGGTCAGATGGAACGAGAAGGCCCCCAGCCAGCTCTTTGAGAGAAGGGAATGCATTTGATGTACTCTAATGGTACCCCTGACTGAGGGGCCATATGGAGCCCTGGATCCTGCATATATCCATCTTCCTAGTTTGGACCACCTTTTCCTGCAGAAATCATAGTGTCAATTGGGTCAAGCAGTTGCCACTGATAGTTCCTGCTGCTCTACTCAGAAGAGGAAAGTTAAAAATATAAGGGTATCCTGGCATCTGATCCTAGTTTCTCTTTCATAGTTAGAGATTCATCAAATTTTAGTATTTTAGAGTCTTTTAGAAATGTATTGTTTTATATACCTGCATCTTAGAGATAGTCAAGCTTAATCCTTTAAAACCATGGACAGAAATTGATAGGAAAAAGAGCCCAATCTGGTTGCAGATGTGCCCCAGAATTTTCACAAACCCTTGTCACTCTGTGTGACTGTGACCCCTCCTGATTTACATAGCTAATTCAACTGGGCTTCAAAGGCATCTGAATTTGTAACCCCCACCTAGGTACTGGCACTTTTAAGTGACTTTTTGATGGAAACACTTCTAAAAGGTATTGTGTTTCTCTGCTTCCTTGAAGCAATATGCAATGAACATGATTTTCTTTTCTACCCTTCTCATATTCTTGGTCATAACCATAAATTCAGAGTTAGGTAGTATGGCCAAAGAGCTGATTGAAACTGACCCCATAAGGCCTAAGAACTTTCTCTGAAAATGTTCCTGAAGTCACACTGCCCTTTTCCATGGTGATGCTTACACCACCATGGAATGGTGCATCAGCACCAATGACTGATGCTTACAAAAGCTAAGTGATGCTACAGCGGGACCTCCTGGATAGAGCAGGGTGGCTGCTTGTCATGGTTAATGAGGAAATCACGGGCTGAAGCTTGCTGTACCCTGGGATATCATCTGTGTCACTCCCATAACCCTGGTCTTGGCTTCCCATTTTAGGAATGTTGGGGGAACTTCTGCCTGGTGGCTATGCAGAGCCTCACAATACTCAGCATCTCTTCCTCTAATATGTGGTGTTTTGGGCTTTTGTGAGTGACTCGTGGTCTCTGACCCCTATTATGGAATTTTCCGATAGTTCAAGTGACTGGCACATTTTGATGGTGTGAGCACTTTCCCCAATTCCTTCTGGCAAAAGCTTTTGCCTTTCTGTGGAAACCCCTTGAAACTCTGACCCCTTTGCTAACACTTTCTCCCCAATGCAATATAGATTTGTAGTGTGTGCATGTCAGATTCTCAACTAGATTGCAAATTTCCTAAAGACCACAATATTTTTAAGTCTAGCATAGTGCTGGGCACATGGAGGATTGAGAGAATTTATATTGAAAGAGGTGTATATTCTTGAAAATGGAGATGCAGGTGTTATTATTTGTGTACCTCATGTGGTAGTATGTAAAAATAGGACCTTCTACATGGTAGGGTATAATCAGGGGTTTCTTCAGAGAACTAGACTCAATAGGATATATCCTGGCTATACAGGATAAGCAGGGCAGGCTGGCAGGCTGGAAACTCAGGACATGATGTTGCTGTCTTGATTCTGAATTCCACAGGGCAACAGGCTGGGAACTCAGGCAGAGTTTCTTATAGTCAGGGAAGTTTCACTTAGAGTCTTAAGTGAGACTTCCTACTTCTCCAGGAGACCTCAATTCTTTCTTTTCAGACCTTCAACCATTTGAACAAAGCCTACACCCACTGTGGAGAATAATCCACTTTACTCAAAGACTACTGATGAAAATATTAATTACATCTAAAAAATACCTCTGCAGCAACATCTAGACTGCTTTTTACCACATGACTGGATGCTATAGCCTATCTAAGTTGACATGTAACATTAGCAATCACGGGTTGAATATCTGTTTAATACTTGTTTAATGAAGAAATTTATGTTCCACATTAGCATGTATAATATTTCATAATTAATTTATAAGTTACCATTTTCAAAGCATTCTTTTTAACCTTTATTTATTTATTTGTTCGTTTTTATGTGGTGCTGAGGATCGAACCCAGTGCCTCACTCGTGCTAGGCAAGCGCTCTACCACTGCGCTACAACCCCAGTCCTATAAGTTGCTCTTCCTCTTTTTTTTTTTTTTAAATGTTTTTTGTAATTGTAGATGAACAGCATGACTTTATTTCCTTATTTGAAGTTGCTCTTCTTAACTCTTTAAAAGTCATGGCATGATTAGAAACAATTCTAAAGCAGGCACTTGTGAAACCTTTAATAATGGTAGAAGTAGGTCATATTGGCTGTAAAAATCTCTATTAATATTATATTGGGAGTCATGATCACTACATCTCTGTCTCTACAGGGTTCTTTTCACCTACCTATTTATGCTTAAAATTTTAAAGAAATTTTGGGATATATCTAAGCTGGTATTCTATATCTGTTGTCTTTGACATTTTTGCTATTTTATTCCTACAGGAAGCAAACAGTAATTTGGAGAATTCAGTTGAGAAAACTCTCCAGAATACAGAGGAAAAGAATAGAGAAAAAATGTTCAATTTCTGCCTCTTATGTAGACTTTATGTTTAACTATTACATTTTAGGTCTTGCATATTTTAGAAGTACGTTCTTTCTCTATTCCCCCTTTCAGCCCTGCTTTTGACCCATAGCATTCTATCCTATGAAGTATAGTATTCTATCCTTTGTTTCATGAAAGAGAAGCAAATATTTTCTTTATTTTCCTGTAGAAAAATTTTGGAAGTATGATCTGCGTCTTTTGAAACATAACTCTTTAGGTCTAAGATTTCTCATGGCCACCAGAATTTTCCCTTTTATCATTTTCTAGGTATAGGGGGATCTATCCAGGTGAGACATTTGCTACTTGATTGGGGGGGGGGGTCATTATGTGGTCCCTTTACTTGAGTGCAGGTAACCTCTGACTATTAGGACTAGAGGGATAGAGAGACAGGGAGTCTGAGGTGCTCCACCCTGATACTCTGTATGGAGCACTGGGGTCTCTGAGCTGGAGAGTGAGAAGGAAACCAAAGTGTGACCTGGTGGATTCTAATAGGCAGTACCCTTTTGTATGCATTGCCTCCGAACTCTTTCTGAATCCTCCCTTGCTTAAAATATCTTTCTGCAGGAGACCATATATCCCCAAGTACTGCCACTTATTTGCTCAGGCCCCTTATTGTAAAAGTGGGGCCAAGACAGGAGCTGCTGGGTCAGCAGTATTCTGGAAGCTCTGCGGACAGTTCCACTGGTTAGTGCACTTTTCTTAGTCAGTGAATTCTGACTGGGGTGGGGTTTGGGTTGGGAGCAGATTGAATCAAAGTTCTTCTCTATCATTTTCAAGATCCTCAATGTAGTTTGAATTCTGAGGATGGCCTGTGTGTATCTCAAAGTGGGTTTTCAACCTTTTCCCACTTAAATTTGCAGTTAGTGGAAACTTGCCCTAGATTATGGCTTAAGATTACCTGTCATGTTTGGGTTCCAGGGCTGTTGTCAATTTTTGTCCTTTTTATGTCTTCTTGATGACTTTTATCAAAAGTTAGGGGTGGATGGCTGTCATAGGTACCACTCTGTGCCACCCTTGTGGTACTGAAGTTCTCTGTCTTCTGTTTAGGAAAGGGAGCTAGTGAGAGCAGAGCAAAACTCTGATTTTATTTCTTTTATTTTCCTCTCTAAAGGCTTTTGTTAAAATTGTGTCATTTACCAGAAAAAACAGTCATTTCCCTCTGACCTCCTCTCATTTGCTGTTTTGAATGTGAATTGTGTCCTCATTTTCAGTTGTGAGCAGCAATCTTGTGGTAATTCTGAATTCGTGTTAACATGTGGCCACTGCACTGCTCAGCAGCTGATGTGGAAGCAGAAGGTTAAGGGGTGGAATCCTCTAAAATTGCCATTAGTTCTCTTTTCTTCAGTAGATTGGAGCAGGGATCGTTTCACATTTTTCTTTGGGCTCCATTCTAGCACATATTGGCATAAAGCTGTAGGTCAATAAATGTAGAATAGAAACTCCTTCTAGTCACCTCTTCACTGATAGTCTTTTACCCCTCCCCTGGAGATTTCTCCCATACTACTTTGCATTCCTAGGGTCTCTGTGGTCCTGATTACTCTTCTCAAAGCTGTCCCACCCAGAAACTGACTTCTATAGCATCCCTCTTCCACTGGTGGGGAGGGGTAGGGGAAGAGGAGAGAAAGAAGATAATAGAGAAGAGGCAAAGGGAAAATAAAAAAATAAATTAGGAAGATGTACTTGCTTTTTTTTTTTCTATTCATTTTTTGTGGTACTGGGGATTGAACCAGGGGAGTTTTACCACTGAGCTACATACCCAACCCTTTTTACTTTTGCATTTGAGATAGGGTCTCACTAAGCTGCCAAGGATGGCCTCAAACTTGCAATCCTCCTGCCGCAGCCGCCTGAGTCACTGGGATTACAGGTGTGCACCACCTTGCCCAGCTATTACATTGCTTTTATACAGAATCTTTCCTTAGTGACAATGTAAGGAAATGTCATGTAAGCTGATGCCTTTTAAAAAATCATCCCTGTTTATAACCATGTATAAGTGATGACCACAACTACAGTGCAACTGGAGCACCAATAAGGTTTGAGGAATAAGACTGAAAACCATCTCGACAGAAAGTCAACTGCATCATTTTAAAGTGAGCACAGCTCCAAGCAACCGCAGATATTTAACAATTAATGGTGGATAAAACACCCTCAATGCTCTGCCCCAATATGACCTGAATACTTACAAACAGAGATGGAAATCATTCGGGGGACTTAGAAATTCTGATCTTTGACCTACAGGTCTATAATGTATCAGCCAAACTTTTACATGGTGATGCATTTGTTTGTATAATACAGAGAGAGGTCGGGGGGAGCCATCCCTTCCAGCTACTTATAACGTGTCAAAGGCCAAATTCCGCACTATGATGAGCAGTTATCAGAACTCGTAGCCACCCTGTCAATAGATTGTAGCCTCCTTCTATTTTCTTAAAGCAACCTGCAGTTGTTTACTGGCCACATACTGTTATTCAATTTCAACCTTCTTACTTTTGCATCTATAGGTTTGGTCAATTATTGCAATAGCTTTTTGGTCTAAGAAAAGCCATTTAAATTTTTTCAAGATTTCCTCAGACAGGTAGTGATTAGAATATATTGTCAACTCCCCAAGTTTTTTTTTTTTTTTTGTCACATAGCTCACCTGCCAACTTGTTCTTGTTAATTCAGCTCTTCTAGCTCATGCTTGTTTCTACACTTAGTTGTGGGAAGATGAGGTGACTGAGATGGGATAGGAGATAGCAGCGGTAGCTGAAGCAAGATGAAAATGAACGATATTTTCAAATCCTAAGCAGGGCGGCAGAGGCTAATAATTACATTAAAAAGGCCCTCTGTAGGTAGGTGCAAATAGGCTAGTCTAAACAAGTGCCGCTGTTTTAATATGGGCTGTTGGAGAGATGTCATTACCTGACGAGACTGCCACCTTTCACCTCTAGCCATTGTGATCCGTTAGGTCTCACTAACAGGGAGAGCGAGGAACTTGTTTGCAGGGGATTTGTTGTCTCACGCTCAGAGGCAGCTGAGAGACTTGCCAAATGACAGGAAGACGCTTACATTCACAAGGTGTGATTGCCTAAGTGTTTGTCTGTGTCTAATTAGTTTGCCTTTGCTGGTTGGTAGCTCCACAGCCAGGAGGCAGATTGACTCTGCAGGCTGTAAGCAAAGAGGGTTGATTGGTGTTGTTATCATTTGTTTATTTAACCCTCCCTCAAACCAGGGAGTTTTTTCTAAAGAAGAGCCTTTTCTGCTGCCTCTTAAAAAGATATTTTTTAAAAAATGAAAAGAAAGAAGAGAAAAGAAAGAAAACAGCTCCCAGGGAGGCTGTTACTCTGTCTCCATTGTCGTGTGCTGGTAACATGTTGTTTGGCCGGGCACCTGTGCGCTTTGTTCAAGAGAACATGCAGAAAGCTTTGCCTGGCAATGATGGACCTGATGCTCAAATCTTTCAGATGGAGGAGAAGATTAATTTGAGACTGGTCCTGGTTTCTTCCTCTTCAGTTTTATAAACAAATGCAAAAGGAAATGCAGTGGCTTGGGCCCCTGCCAGAGCTGCCTCCTGAGCCACACACACCCGCAGGAAGATGTGGTAACTTAAAGGGAGGATTGGTTTTGTGTCTGGTTGGTCTCCATCCTGAGGTGTGTTGGTAGGTCTGCCATAGCAAGTACTGTTGGCAGTCATTCTCTGGCCCTGGGTCTTTGGGGCTTGGGGTGCCCTTTTAGACAAGTCCCCAGGGAAGCCATGCCCCTTCTTCTCCCCTCCTACACTTGTCCTTGGAGCTGCTGCAGATGCAGGTCAGTGTTCAGGGGCCATTACTTCAGATAGATTTTTACAAGTAATCATGTTTCCCAAAGACTCCACATAACGGCAGTAGATACCTTCAGATCTTTGTTTAGTTAGCAAAAAAATGATACAAGAATTATTTTTATTTTATGTGTCTGCTTTTTCCAATATGTATCAGCTCCTCATTAGGGTATTCTGCCTTATTAACTTAATGTGGTCAGCAGCACTAAGCAGGTCCTGAATATACATGTCCTGAATGAATGAGCAGGCTTATATGAACCAACTATAATGTTCATTCATACTTGATTTTTATACTCAATTTCTTCAAATGTTGCTTGGATCCATTTAAGGACATGCCCTGAATCCTGTCCACAAGGT
Organism: Glaucomys volans; assembly: GCA_020662805.1. Taxonomy (NCBI): domain Eukaryota; kingdom Metazoa; phylum Chordata; class Mammalia; order Rodentia; family Sciuridae; genus Glaucomys; species Glaucomys volans. The sequence continues at coordinate 972,833 of JAJEJO010000139.1, forward strand.
CAGATTCTAATAATAGCTATCTTTTATTTAGTGTCTGGTATGTAGGCATTTCAATTACCATATATGCCATTTAATTTAATTCTCGTAATAACCTTCTGGGCCAGGCACTATCATTTCTGTCTTATAAATGAGTAAACTAGGTCTCCATAACTCTAAGTAACTTGCCCAAAGTCAAGTAACCTGCTCAAGACTTGAACACTGTCCTGCCTGCCTTGGAGGTCTGTGCCTATAACCAGGGAGTATGCCCCTGAGGGCCTGTTCACACACTGAGAGTGCAACAACTCAGCCACAAAGGAAATCAAGACCAAAGCTTGAAGAGACTACATCATATATCCCAACAAAGGGAATAGCCAAGGTTGTTGTTACAGCTGTAAGAGGTCAAACTCAGGAATAAAGCTCACGATTTAGATTTAGAGTATGTGAAGAGTTTTGTGAAATATTTTTGTACCTCTGTGGGCTCTGAGCTTCTCTGTGGAGTCTGAGATATCAAATCATAGAGGACTTCTTTGTGTGTGTGTGTGTGTGTGTGTGTGTGTGTCCTGGGGATTGAAACTAGGAGAACTTTACCACTGTTATGATTTGGATAAGAGATGTCCCCAAAACCTCATATGTGAGACAATGCAAGAAGGTTCAGAGGAGAATCTTAACCCAATCAGTGATCAATCCCCTGATAGGGATTAATTGAGTGATAACTGAAGTGGTAGGATGTGACTGGAGGAGGTGGGAATTGGGGGTGTGGCTTTGGAGTATATATTTGTACCTGGCAAGTGGAGACCTCTATCTCTGCTTTCTGATCATCATGTGAACTGTTTCCCTCTGCCGTACTCTTCTGCCATGATGTTCTACCTCACCTGGAGGCTCAAGGAATGGAGCCTGCTGTTCATGAACTGAGACCACTGAAACTGTGAGTCCCCAAATAAACTTTTCCTTATCTGCAGTTGTTCTGGTTGGGTCTTTTAGTCACAGCAGTGAAATAACTGACTGAAACAACCACTGAACTAAATCTCCAGTCCTTTCTATTTATTTACTTATTTTGTTTTGAGATAGGATCTCAGTAAGTTTCTTAGGGTCTTGCTAAATTGCTGAGGTTGGCCTCGATCTTGCAAAACCTCCCAAGTTGCTGGGGCTTCAGATTTGCGCCACTAATCCTGGCTCAAGGGAGACTTCTAAAAAAATTGTATTATTATCATTTCTACCATATTTATTTACTTCCTACTAAGGGGATATAATTTTTTTAAAAGATTTTTTAGATGTTGATAGACCTTTATTTTTTTATTCATTTCTTTATATGTGGTGCTGAGAATCGAACCCAGTGCCTCACACATGCTAGGCAAGTGCTCTACCACTAAGCCACAACTCCAGCCCCGGTTACAGTTTTTAATAGATATATTTGGAAAAAGAAGAGTCAGCACACAAAAAGCCCCAGGCCACAAATGAAGAAAATAAGCCTCCACAGGAAAGACAATGGACTGTGTAGGCAGTGAGCAGTGTCCACCTGAGGAATGAAATATGACCATTAAAAGGTAGGTAAGCAGAGGTTGAGGCAAAGGAGTGGGACAGAAAATGGCAGGAAGAAGAAAAATCAGGGCACCCAGGGGGTCCAAATCCCCCCTATTATTACCACCAAAAGGGCCTTGAGATTGTCGCTAGCCTCTGTAGCTATGTCCTTGTCACTCAGGAATTCACACTTCACAGCAAGGCAGTTCCTTTAGGCCTCACTTCTTGCAGGCACTGTGGATGTAAGGTGTACCCTAAAAGCTCATGTGCGAGACAATGCAAGAAGGTTTAGAGGAGAAATGATTGGGTTATGAGAGCCGTAACCTAATCAGTGAATTAATCCTATGACAGGATTAACTGAGTGGCAGCTGAAGGTAGGTAGGGTGTGGCTGGAGGAAGTGGGTCACTGGGGGCATGACTTTGGGGGGTATATTTTATAATTGGCAAGTGGAGTCTCTCTCTGCTTCCTGTTAATCATGTGAGCTGCTTCCCTCCCCCACTCTCCTCTGCCTAATGTTCAGCCTCACATCAAGCCCCAAGGAATGGAGCCAGCTATTTGTGGACTGAGACCTCTGAAACTGTGAGCCCCAAAATAATTTCCTCCCCTACAATTGTTCTGGTCAGATCTTTTAGTCACAGCAGCAAAAAGCCTGACTGAAACACACTGCACAAATTTAGAGAAATAAATATAATTGAAAGACAAAATAAATAACAAATATGCCATTGAAGCCTTGCTAAATTTCCATCCCTCCTAGGTATATGTGAATATCTATTATACTTTCCCCCAGAAAATATGGAAGCTGGAAAGAAGTAGATGTTTGCTTTTAGCACCTACCCATGTAGTCCTCCTTGTGCCTCCATCCTTGACCTCAGTGGGCTATTCCCAAGTCCGGGATCACCTGGCAGGAGCTGAGGGGTGAAGGAAGCCATTCTATTTCTGTTATCACTGCCACTCACAATTTTTGGTGACCAGATCATATCCTTTGCTCACTTGCTAGTCTTGAAATTTTAGATATGGTTTGTTGTCTTGTGTCCTCCTATAGAGTAAGGCAAGCTTGTGGAAGAACTGTCTGCAAGGGTAGTGCCTTGTATTTTATGTATTGTTACTTTCCTTTTAAAAGAATTCATTTTGAAGCACTTACAGAATTTGCCCATGATAGATGGGAAACAAAAAAGCAAAAACCAAAGGAAAAGAAACTTGCCCTTCACCACAGATAGTTTGAGAAGCACTAGTGTAGAATAAATACTCCCAGAACTTTGCAGGAATAGGAGAAAGAAATCTGGCTCCATCTTGTATATCTATGCCTATATTTCTAGATCTGGTATGTATTTTTTTCCCTGTATTAGTGGAATTTGTTTCCACCCCTTCCTGGAGGCCTTCTTTTGTATACATACACACACACACACACACACACACACACACACACAGGCTTACCATCAACAATCATGATCACCAGCCCCATTAGTCTTCAGATTTGATTCTCACTCTTCAGCAAAAGAATCCATGGCTATATTAACCTTGGTTTTGTGTATTGCCTTTTTTTTTCTTTTTAAAATTTTTATTTTATTTGTTCTTATTAGTCATACATGATAGTACAATTCATTTTGATAAAATTATACAAGCATAGGATATATCTTATTCTAATTAGGACCCCATTCCTATGAGTGGACACAATAGTGGAGTTCACTGAGGTGATTTCATATGTGTACATAGGAAAATTATGTTAGATTTATTCTACTGTCTTTTCTATTTCTATCCCCCTCCCTTCTTTTCATTTTCCTTTATCTAATCTACTGAATTTCTCTTCTAACCTCTCCCCACCTTTGTTGTGGTTTAGCTTTGTGTATTGCCTTTTTTAGGAATTAATCTAAATATTTTTTTTTAAAATTGTGATAATTTAACATGGAAAGTAGTTGCTAACATCCATGTTAACTGGCAGGAAGACCCAGTAAACCAAGCTGCCCTGGCACCTCTAAATGGCTAAATGAACCATATATAAAACTCTGAAATAAACTGAAAGAAAAAAATCTAATCCAGCATCCTGCTACCATAACCTGTACTATATTTGCAAAGTTGAATGGAATTTATGCATTTATTTACCAAACATTCATTAAGAAGCAAATCTGAGAAGTGAGTTCAAGCCTGCTCTTTTCACAAATACCTTCAGACTACATAATGATTCTGTGGAAGTTTCTGTCATCTTGGGAAAACACTCCAAACTTATGCCAAGACTACCAGAATCCATAGTTGATTCCAGAAGCATAGAGAGGTGAAGAGGTCTTGGAGGGGGGCACTAAAGAATAATGCCTGTGGGCTGCTCATGGCCCATGAATGAAGGGTTATGAATGGCTTAGGCAGGGTCCAAGAATTTCATTGTGAGTTCGAGATGACTTTGGACCAAGAATGAACCTTGGAAGGTATTTGGGAGTGAAAGCCTTGGGTGGAAGATGGGATTTAAAGTTTGGGAAGAGACAGTCTGTATTTTTTCTGTGTGCCTTTACTAAGGACTTTGTGTTAGCTTTCCATCACTGTGACAAAATAATTGAGAAAATTAGCTTAAAGGAGGAAAGGCTTATTTTGGCTCAAAGTTTCAGTCCATGATCACTTGACCCTGTTGTGTTGGACATGTGGCAGTATACTACGTTATGGCAGAAGAGCATGGCAGAGGTGGTCTCTTCACCTCATGGTGGCTAGGAAGCAAAGAGAGACAGAAAGGTGTTGGGGGTCCCAATATCCCCTTCAAGTGCATGCCTCAATGACCTATCTTCTACTAGGCTCCACCTCCTAAGGCTGAATCATGTCCCAGTAGTGCCATGGGCTGGTGAGCAAGCCTATACCACATGGGAATTTGAGAGGCATTTAAGATCTAGACCATAACAGGCTTATTGCTTTCCAGATGCTGACCTGAGTGCTTTACACACATTATCTTGTGTAATCCTCACCTTCCATCAACCCTATGAAGTATAGATAGTAAGGAAAAAAATGGAGGCTTGTAGGGGTCACATAGCCTGAGAGTGATGATAGAGCAGGATAAAAATCCAGGGTATCTGACCCCAAGAGCCATTCCTTCTCATTCTTTACACACCTAAGTATTGCCTGGTATACTCAGTAAAACAGCTTCCTGGACTGCAGCCCCATCAGTACATTCTGGTAGGATCTAAAGTTCAGCATTTCTAACAAGTTTCTTGGTGCTGCTGATTCTTGGATAACACTTGGACCTGCTGTCAGGCTGCAGTCTTAACCACTATGCATGAGGCTTTCTCTAACTCTAATCCCTCTGCCTCTACTGTGTCACTCTTACAGCAAGATGGAGACAACAACTCTAGTGCAATGGGCTGACTGTATTCCCTCACATGTCATATGCGAAAATCCTAGCTCCAATGCAATGGCATAGGGAGGTGGAGCCTTTGGGAGGTGATTAGTTTATGAGGTAGAGCCCTCATGAATGGGATTAGTGCCCTTAAGCAAGAGACCAAAAAGTTCTCTTGCCTTCATCCTGCTATATGAAGATACAACGAGAGGTCATTAGTCAACCTGGAAGAACTCCAAAGAACTCAACCATGGTGGCACCCTGATCTCAGATTTCCAGGCTCCAGAATGGTCTACTCTGTCAATAGGACTTTGTTACAGCAGTCCAAACAGGCTAAAACATCTGCTTAGGTTTTGAGTTTGCAAACCCAAAACTCATCCTGGCTACTTCTTTTGTGAATTTTGTAGGTTAAAATTTTATAATTTGTGTGTGTTGAGGAGGGGCAGGCCTCAGCAAAGGAGAATTCACTGTTTCATGTTTCAGGTAAGTTTATTTTGTGCCCTACCTGTTACCTTTCAGAACATGAAAAATGGCAGCTAAGAATGAGCTGATTCCTGTGGGAGCTGGCATCTTAGGAACTGCACCTTGCTTTCCCACCTTCCTACTGGGTATGGGTACCACACACTACTAACAGCTCAGCGATGAGCACTGTAATTAACCTTGTAAATACTTTGTGAAAGACTTATGCATGTGGCTTAAATACTGCTGTTAGTTTTTTAGCACTGGAGAGTTGTGGATCCCCAGAGGGTACATTTCAAGGTTCAATTTCCAATCACCTTTTCTCAAGAAATAACCAGATTGAATTGGCTCCTTCTGGCTTGTCCCCAAGTCTTTCCCACCCAGAATTCTGCAGAAACCTTAAAAAGCATTGCCTTTCCCAAACACATGATCTCTGCAACCCTGGATGGAGGAAATGTTGCTAGCACGGACTCAGCACTGCCTGTCTCTTATCATTCTGCGTTTTAAATCCCTCTCCTGCTAAGCCAGGATGATCATGCTGACCTCCTTTCTGGAGGTGCCATAGGGATGGTAAATAATTGCAGAACACCTGGAAAACACCAAGTGCCACCCAAGAGTGCAATAATGACCCTACATCATGCCCTTGCAGCTGCCCCTGCATAGGCCTTCACATGCTAAAGGAAGGCATAGTAAATCATACCCATCACGGACACAGCAAGGAGTTCATGTTCCTCCAGCATTCTTTCTCCTGTGTTGGGGTGAAGTCTTTCCACAGACAGGAAGGATGGTATTTCCTTGTAAAAATAATCAAGGAGCACACAAACAACACATAGAAGAATAACTGCCATTTAATATATAAAGAACTTAACTCAAGTTCAAGAATACTTCTTGTATGGTCAATAGATTTCATTAAATAAGTATATTTAGGAGAAAAAAATTACAACTGATTCCTGTTCTATAAAGGAAAGAGGAGAGACAAAAGCAGGAACTCAAAGATAGTCCTCAATAATATGCTGCCCCCATCAACAATTTGTTACTTGGTTGATTTCTTATATTATTATTTTTGCATTTTATTTTATTTTGGTTTGTTATCAAGCCTCTTAACTTTTTCCATATTTTTTGTTGTACATATAGTTGTACACAATGGTGGGATTTGTTGTTACATATTCCTATTTGCATACAACATAACAGTATAATTTGACCAATATCATCCCCTAGTATTTCCCTGTTCTCTCCCCACATTCCCTTTCTTCTACTCTACTTATCTCCCTTCAATTTTTATGAGATTCACCCCTCCCCATCTTTCTTTTTCTTTTTCCTTTGTGGTTTTCACATATGAGAGAAAACACATGATCCTTGACCTTCTGAGTTTGCCTTATTTCATTTAACAAAATGGTCTCAAGTTTCATCTAGTTTCCTGCAAATAACATAATTTCATTTTTCCTTATGACTGAGCAAAACTCCATTGTGCATATATACCACATTTTCTTTATCCATTTATCTCTTGATGGCCACCTAGGCTGTTTCCATAGTTTGGCTATTGTGACTTATGCTGCTATGAACATGGGTATGCATATGTTCCTATAGTGTGCTGACTTTAATTTGTTAGGATAAATACAGAGAAGTGGAATATCTGGGTTATATGGTGGTTTCATTACTGGTCTTTTGAGAAATGTCTACACTGATTTCCATCATGGTTGTACTAATTTACAATCTCACCACCAGTGTAAAAGTGCTCCTTTTCCTCTACATCCTCTCCAGCATTTATTATTATTTGTATTCTTGATGGCTGCCATTAAAAAAAAAAATCTCAGGGTAGTTTTGATTTGCATTTCCCTAATTGTTAATGATGTTGAACATTTTTTTATATATTTGCTTGTTTGTTTTTCTCTTTTTGAGAAGTATACATTTAGTTTATTTTTCCATTTATTAATTGGGGATTGTTTTTCGGTGTTTTTTGAATTTGTATATTCTGTACATTAATTCTCTGTTAGAAGCATATCTAACAAAGATTTTCTCCCATTCTGTAAGTTCTCTCTTTACATTCTTATTTGTTTCCTTTTCTGGGTAGAAGCTTTTTAATTTGATGCCATCCCATTTATTAATTCTTGGCATTATCTTCTGAGCCTTAGAGGTCCCGTAGAGAAAGTCATTGCCTGTGCTGAAGCATTGGCCCTATGTTTTATTTTAGGAATTGCACAGTTCCCAGTCTAAATCCATTTTGAGTTGATTTTGTGGTTAATTTCTTTGATGTTAATTTTACTTAAAAACATTATTGAACATCTGTTATGTGTCTAATCCTGAGCTAGGTCTGGGGAGCCCAGGATGAATATAGCACAACTCCACTCTTGAAGAACTCTTGCTTAAATGGGGCAGACAGACATGGAGAGAAAAAGCAGGAACCAGTAACCCCTATGCTGAGGGCTAGTCCCAAGACCTGTTGTTGTGAGAAGATTTCTTTCCGACTGGACTGGGGGAACTTGGAGCTGAGTATGTGCATTTTCAGGTGCAAATTTTCCTTCCTGGATCTCAAACTAGAAAATGGATTGAAGAGTGCTGGACTTATGGTGAACTCCTAATGTGACCCTGGTACACAAAGAGGTCAAGTTTCCTAACCTGACACTGTTGTGAGTTTTAAGAAACTGGCTGAACTAGGCACATGCCTGAGCACTGGTGACTGACTCCAACATGGTGCTGAGTATTTGGGAATAAAGCTGGAGAAGGAGAGGTGGGGATATGTAATTTGAGGATGAAGGTAGCCATGCATCCATCCTTTACTGCATGAGGTCTCCTGTGATGGAAATAGCTTTATGCTAAGGAAAGTGGTCATATCTTTAGAGTGGCAGTAGAAGACCCTCCCCTCCTCACACACAGTGCAGGATACTGGTCAGGTTCTCTCCTGAGCCTTCTCATGTATATCAGGGTATGAGACTGAGATCCCTCCCTATTCCCATTTATCTGAAGTGCCAGATGCTTGATATAAATACAGATTCCCAGATCCCCTCACTCTGAATCCACAGGTTAAGGTTTTTGGGGACAGAGACCTTTGAATCTGTATTTTAATGAGTGAAAGCTGATTCTAATACTTATTAATAAGTTTGAGAACTATTGATGAAACATCTTTTGGGATATCCAGTTGGATTTGTACCTAATCCTCCTGTATGCACCAGATGAGAGAATGGGTAAAGAAACATTTTTTAGATAGAAAATATAATACAAATACTAGGTAATTACCATTAGCTTCTTTATAAAATTTTGTAAATATTGTAAATTTAAATCATGAGATGTTAGCTATCCAAGGCAAAAATCCTTGTAAATACCAAAACATTATTAGATCTATGGTAATAAAATCATTATGATTTTGGTTATCATTAAAGGTGATTTTGGTGGACTTGTTAGGGACTTCTTTACATCAAAGCCATTGTTCTTTCCTAGTAGTAAATAGTCCTGTGATTTTGGCAGAGAATATTCATTCCTTTTCAAATTTCCTGTAGGTATGGCTGCATTGTGGGAAGGGATGAGCCTCTAGGGTCAGATCCTCCTGGGTTCGTAACCTCTGGCACTTCCGAACTGTGGGATTTAGATATGGGATTTTCTTCTCTGTCCTTTAGTTTTCTCATCTGTGAAATGAAGACTCTCATGCCCACTTCCTAAGGCTATTGGGGGCATTGATTTCAGTTAAGAGTCTGGCACAGTTGCTCAACAAATGGTTGTTATTACCAGTTCTTTATGTTGTATCTTTTCCTTAAGTTTGATTCCTTGGTGGCCAGCTACTCTTTCATCATCTTGTCACAGTTCCACTATGCAAAGCTCCCTAATCTCAGCTTCACTAATTTGCCGCGTGAAATGACTGTGATGAGACAAATCGTATTTACGTCGTAAGACCTCTTGGAGCGTCGGAGCTGAGGCAGTTGCCTGCTTCTGTGCTGTTTTACGTGCATGCTAATTGGTGAGGCCTCCTTAGGTGACCACGTCAAATATCTGGGGCTGTGGTTGCTGTTCCCGCGATATTAACGTAAGCAAGAGACGGAGGAGCCGCGTGGCTTTGGAAGCCAAAGGAAGTTATTACTTGGCCATTTTCCCACTCCTTTAATTTTGTGGCAGATTTTTGGTTCAGTGGGAAATGTAATCATGTAACTAACACACATACGCGTGCGCACACACGTCCTTGACCAAGAGCAGATAATTTATATTATTCGTTCTTTATGGTGGGAGTTTATAAAATTTCATCTGTTTATTAGAATTGTTACAAAATCTAGGGAATTAACGAGAATACTGGAGGAGATGTCTACTGATTATTGGACAAATACCAGTTAAAGTATACTTCTGGGCAAAATGAGTAATAAAAGTTGTCAAATCTAAAATTGGTTGACTGAAATTTATTCTTAGTTTTACAATAGATCTTAATCAAAAGGTTATAGCTGTGAGGGCTTTCATGACAAAATATGTATATATTTAAGTTTCATTGGTTGCAGAATTACATCAGATCTAACTGATGTAAATGTAAATTTATTCAGTGGAAAAAAAGCCCCACTACCATAATGCATTCATTTGCATGTGCAATGCCAGTTCAATCTTTCTCAGTTTTTTTTTTTAACTTTAACTCTCTCCTTCCAAATGCTGTCATTCAGGATAAAAATTGATAGTAACAAAAACAGTCTAATTGAGATTTTAAGCTACATAAAACGATATAATTCAAGGCTTAGACATAATATCCTTAGAAAAGTGACATTTCCCACCTCATATACCTGATAGGACCATACTTTGATTATGAGGACACTCAAATTCTTTTCTTGGCTTAATGGAAGGATGGATTTTTGCTTGTATCACATTTCCAGTTTTATTCAAATTGCAGTAGTTGCTTTGAGGTTTGCTTTTTTTCTCTTTTACTTTTCTCCATTCCATTCCATTCTTTGGAAAACTAAAATGATTCTGAAAAGGATTTGGGCCATGGGATATTTAGAAGAATAATAATCAGAAGTCTGGGCCCCAAATCGCTCCAGGGCTGTGATTTCCAGGGCAGTATAGGTCTGAGACTCTCTGGACTCTATGTGCAGAGGGTGCTCTGTGCATCTGCCTGTGCTGCTTTGCTTTCCAGGCTGAGGGCATATCTGTGGAATCTTGTCACTGCTTTCCCTTTTTCAGGTGGTGCATGGGGGTGGCATGGCAGGGGCCTGAGTTGCATGGTGAATTCTGTCAGGTCTTGGTAATGATAAATCCTTCACTCCATAGGGAAGAGCTGCCCATGTCTGTGGTGTTTCTTGACCTATCCTGGCTACAAAGTCTGCTTTGGGGAGATCTAAAGAATAGGGTGTGGTGTAGGTCACAGTGCTTTCAGGTCACAGTGGTCCTGAGTCAGATAAAGCAACACATTCAGACATAACTTCTACCATCCTTTTTTCAAGACCTCAGTATCAAGTGCCTAATGTCTGCCCAGCTTCTTGCTGGGACTCTCCAGACCATTCCCTGCTTAACTGATGCAGTTTCCTGAATTTAACATGAATCTTCCACCCTTTAGACACCTTCAGACCCAGACTGTGGGTTAGACAGTTGACTCAGTTTACTCTCTTCATTGACTGGGCTCCCTGGGGAATCACTGTATTAGTAACCAAAACTTTAAGGACATTTATAGAAGAAAGAAATAAACTAATTAATAAAAGTCCTGAGTTTGATTCAACACATTAAAGTAAAAGCCCTTCCTCCCCCACCAAAAGAATTTCTCAATTCTAGGACGGCTTCTAGAAGTTAAATCTCCCTGATTCAAGCACACTTTGAATGTTTTATAACAATCATTGGTCCTGGTTTTTGTTGTTTCTTTTTCAATATGTTTCAAGAGTTTTACTCAGTGAAAGATGGTAAAATGGCCTCAAATCCTGGGTTAATGTCTCTATTTTCATGCCCTCATTTCACTCAGGCTTACTCTATCAATATTTCGCACTCTATCTAGAGATCTCCTTTTCTCCTCCAGTAAAATGCACATTCCCAGAGTAAAAGTGCAGAGTATTTTTCTGGGAGTGTATTCAGCCTTAGTCAGTACCTGGAATTAGAAAAGCATTTATGAATGAATGAATGAATGAGGGACTATAATAATGATAAGTGCTTTAAACTACTATGCATTGAGAGTTGGATGTGGTTCCTCACAGCTTTTCATCTGAGGCATGCTCAAGAAGTTACAGACATAAGATAAGGAGTTCAGTGACTTTTATTGGAATCTAGAAAAGTCCTTAACACAACTCTCATCATCAGCATTTTTATTTATGTATTTATTTATTTACCAGGGGTTGAACCCAGGGGCACTTAGCCACTCAGTTACATCCTCAGCCCTTTCTATTTTTTATTTTGAGACAGAGTCTTGTTAAGTTTCTTAGGGCCTAGCTAAATTACTGAGGCTGGCTTTGAATTTGTAATTCTCCTGCCTCAGCCTCCAGAGCCGCTGAGATTACAGGCATGCACTACCAGCCCTGCATAACTAGCCTTTAAATGCAGGGCATCTGCTGGTGAGGTGCTGTGGCACATGCCTATAATTCCAGCAAGTTAGGAGGCTAAGGAAGAAGGATGACAAGTTTGAGGCTAGTCTCAGCAACTTAGTGAGATCCTGTCTCAAATAAAAAAATAAAAAGGGCTGGGGATGTAGCTTAGAAAAAAAATTAAAAAATAAAAAAATTCAGGGACATCCATGGTAAGTAGCCAGGACTCTCCAACCAATCAGGGTTCCTATTGCATTCTCTTACCCACCCCAGCCGCTTACCGAGTCAATTCTAATTCCATGTAGCCAGGGATGTACAATAGATAGCTAGGGGGAAGGCTGGACATGCAGAAGAACCTGCCTTGAGAGCAATACCCATGGGCACAGGGAGCGAGGGAGAGAATTCTGGATGTGAGCAGCAGGGAGGTGCTAGGTGTCAGGGTGAAAGGAATGGCTTTGGCCTGGCCTGGCTCCAGAAGGGTACCCTATCCTCTGGATGTTAATTGCCTTTCTCTGTCGTAACATTGCTGGTGAATGAAATGTGACTCCATAGTGTTTTTGTCCCATAGTGTCAGGTTAGCAACTATGCTTGGCGGGGGGAGAAGTTCACAAGGGGTTGATACAGAAGCTGGGACAGGGAATTTCCTTTCTTTGTGGACAGAGGAAGAAAAATGGAAGGCGCAGGCAAGGCATTCTCTTCCTTTCACAGACAAAACCAGTCTGCCTGCCTTTTCGGATTACTGTGGCCTTCAGGGTGACTCCCTGACTGAGAGGTTTGACACTCCTACAGTGAATACCGTATTTCCTCATTCCTAAAACAGCTTAAATTATAAAGCAATTTAACAATAGCTTCTAAGAAAAATGCTTCTGTGGAAAATGTTCACATTAGTACCTGCTTGCTGACTTAAGAATCTTGCTGCCCCGCTTCCCTGTCCCCAGGGGACTGGCAGATTTGGCAAAGTAAGCTGTGTCCTGGGAAATTTGGTAATGAACCAGGAAGATGAATGCACTGGGGAGTCTCTGCAGAGGCAAGCCGAGTCCTACTTTATGCAGCAGCAAAATTGACAAGGTGCTCAGGCATCAGAAAAGGAGCACATTACAGCACTTGTCCTTCAGTGTATCCTCTCTCCTTATTTACATATTTCCCATAAAAGGTACATCTTCAAGTTCAGCTCCTAAAAGCGTACATGCTAATTTTTCTACAGATCTATTATGTATGAATGAGAAGAGTCTATTCTCTTCTCAGTGTGTGGAGGATTTGTGCGTGTAACCCCCCATTAGTGTTAATGGCAGATCTATGCATAATTTCCCTAACTCCCAGAATCCAGGGCGCCTAACTAAGCCACATGCAATTACTTACACACACAGTGACAGGGAGCATATACCAGGGCTAAGGAAACCAGATTCTGGGGCTAGACTTCAAGTTTTCACATGATAGTGGTCTCTAGTCACAAAAAGGGTACAAAGGATGTGAGTAGAAGAGATTCACTTATATTAAAACCCCTATAAAACATTTTGTGACTTCTGTTTGTTAGGATGTCTCCTCACTGAACAAAACCCTGAGCTGGTAAAGGTCAGGGATTGGAAAGCTCTGTGGGGTATCTGGCTCAGTAAAGGGGCTTCATCTGTCAATTTGGTTGTTGTTTTTTGAGTGATTGTATGAATAAATTAATGAACAAAATAAGTCTCATTAATGTTTGGTGAGCTCTAGGTTTTGGTCTTAGATTGGTCCCTGGGGTCCTCAACCTTTGGGATGGGAGTCCTTAGTGCTGCTGTCACACATGTACTTTAGATGGCAAGAAACTTACCTCCACTGTCATCTCTAACCTTCCCAACAACCTTATTATCTCAATTTAGAGATGAGTGAACTAAAGCTTGCAGAGCTTAAATTGCTTGTCTAAGATCTCACAGTCAGTAAGAAATAGAACTAGAATTTGAACTTGGATCTTTTAACTATAAAGTTTAAATTCTTTCTTTTACAACAGCTCTCCACTTTTGTAATAGAGCTCATCCCTTTCTTCTTGACACACCCTCTAAAACGGATCCTACCCCCAAGTACACTCATTCATATCCCCTGCTATAGAGGTCTAAATATAAAAGTTCACAATTATGATTGGGTCAAGATGCTCCCCTACTTCCCCAGAAAAACACATTCTAGAGAGGGGATGCTTACTAGCACACCAAAGGCCAGAGAACAGGTTGCACAGGACCTTGCATCAAATTCCACAAATCTGAATCTCCCAGTGAAACACTGGCTGCTCCTTTGCAAGCTGCCCTTTGTAACATTATATCCCCTCTCTTTGCCCTTCACAAGGTTACTTCCCTTTAGTCTGCCTTTTGCAAGGTTATGGCCCCTCCTTTTGCCCAGTATTCTAACTTCTGAAGAGCATCCCACCTAAATGCTTAAGATACTAAATGCTAAATAATCTATCTTTAGATTCACAGAACTCAGAACATCTGGTGACCTTCAGATAACATTAGAGTGTGTAACACTCCTCCTTAGTCTTTATTCCTGTGCATCAATGAACACATAGCATGTAAATTGCTGTGAGATTTAATGTATGAGAAAAAATATGTCCATCTAAAGAACTGCAAAAACTAGCCACAGGAGGTCAAGGTTCATTGCAATAGTGTTACAGCTGGAAAAGAAGGAAAAGGTATTGTGCTGCATGAGGAAGAGCACAGCAAGCAGCCTCTCTGCCCTGCTCCTCCTTTCCCTTCCTTATAAAAGCCTTCTGCGTCTGACTTACCCACGATGGAACTTTGAGAACAATTGTCTCTCATCTCCTCCATCTTCCAGGGTGTTTGCTCTTGAATAAAATGGATTTCCATCCCACCAATATTTGTCTCCTGAGTACTAGCTTTTCAACAGCAAGTGGCTAGACCTAGGCCCAGTAACAACACCTCATTCCTAATTTCTCTAAATGACACAAAACTGAGTTCTGTTGAAAGAAACAGAAAAGTTATTGTGAATGGGAGAAAGTGCTTTTGCTTCTTATCCTTGTATGTTATTGCTACCCCTGGCACACCCAAATGACACTTCCCTCATTCCACCAGATGCAATTTCAGTCCCACAGATAGGGATAAATCTAATTCTTCCATGATGTAACTGTCACCTTAATTATTTTGCTTGACCAAAGTTGATGTTTACATGATTTCAAGAGCAAAGGACTTTTTGATGCAACTTGTAAAGTTATCCATGCACTAGTTTTGCTTAACAGTTTGATATTTCCACAGTCCACATGCTAAATTCTTTAAGTAATTTTACATACTAATAATTCTATTATAAGTGACTTTATATGCACAATAATTAGTATAATTAATAGATATTAAATTTTGATTTGTGGTCATTGACACGTTACAACTGGACAGACTCATACACTCTGAGATGTGGCTCAGAGTTGTGAGAAAAATGACCCATAGAATAAGTTCTGCTATGCTATGGGAATTCATTGTGCTTGTATTTAGAGGAGTTCAGATTTCCCAAGATTTTCCCATTCTACTATTGGATTCTGTTCCACATGCTGCAGATGCTCAAACTTTAGTCTATTAATACAGATTCAGAAGAAGTACTTGAAAACAGTTGGCAAATTATAAAATATCCAAAGGAAGCACATTTATTCACATCTCCTTTTACTAGGATGATGCATTTTAGATGGGGAAACAATACAATATTTAGAGACTGGCTGAGGGATAAGAAGGGAATAATTTATTTATAGATATGGAAGACAAAGGTATGAGAATAAATGTATCTGGAAACAATTTCTTTTTCTTCAAGAAAATTTTCCTTAATGCACAATTGTGATGAAAAATCTTATGTAATGCTAAAGACTTAAAAAAATACACAAAACCCTAATTTTTTTTGCTAGCCATCTACACTTCCTGTCTTTTACTTCAATTTCTGGTCATGTGAAAGTGTGGAAGTGTACACTGTAGGATAAGCAGCACCAGGGAGACTGCCAGAAACCTCTAGAGGTTTGCCCAAGGCAGCAGCTGGCAAGCACCTGAGCTGTGACCTGTCAAAGTCAGTCCACCAGGTGGGAGGATCACTGACGGTCTTAACTTTCATGGTTACATGATTGAATAATTAATGAGTAGAAACGTTGTATGAAAAGCAATTCAAAGCTTCAAGGTAATCACTTAGGTAAGATTAGGATTTTATTTGACAGTATAGGAAGAGTAAGAGAGAGCCAGAGATCCACAGTGAGACTGAGAACAAGGCGGGGTGGAGGGGAAGTGTAAGGGGAGGGAGGAGGTAGGGTCCCCTTGGTCAGTTGGCTAACTCGCATTGAGAGCGCTATCAGCACACTAAGGAGGAAAAGCTATTACTTGATGTTGGCTTGTTTATCAAAGTGTGTGGGAAGAATTGGAGCTGTTGTGGCTTGAAAGGAAAGAGCCTGTGTACAGAACTTGGGATCTGCTAGCCAGATTTTCTGACAGTCAAGGATGATGCTCTCAGTGCCTGACACTGTGAAGCAATGCGCATGCGTAACTGCGTACAGAGCAAGGCACGGCTGCTCAGGGCTGGCTCAGTCAGTGCACACGGGGCCTGAGCCTTTCTGATTGCCCAAGTTACTCAACTGGTGAACAGAAAGACAGGCCTTTTCCACACTTACCTTGCTACCTGTGTGTTTCTACAGCCAAATGTTTGGAAGTTTCTCACTGCGCCATAGAAGGAATAAGGTTATAGGCTTGCTACGATGCACTGTGGACTGAACAGGCTGGGAAAGAAGTTGACATAGAGTCATATGTAGTGAGGGCGAGTAATCTATCAAAGCACAGTCAAGAAAAATGAAGGCTCTTTTTTAGTGCTGCAAAATCTGTAACCTTACTGAATTTGTTTACTTTTTCTATCACTGACATAGAAGTGTTGAATTCTCTAACTATAATTATAGATCTATTTCTGTTTTCAGTTCTCTCAGTTGTTGCTGCATGCATTTTGAAATTCTGTTATTAGATACATATGTATTTAGGATCATTTTGTTGTCTTGATGAATTGGTCTCTTTATCCTGAAATACCCCTTGTTATTTCTTTACTATGTCTGATACTAAAATATTTACTCCAGCTTCCTTCACTCCTTCTCTCCTCTTCTCCTCTTTTCCCCCTAAGGTTCACATGGTATATTATTTCCTAGCACCTTTATTTTTAACCTATTTGTGTCTTTATGTGGAAAGAAGTTTTCTTATTAACAGTATGTATTTGAGTCTTTTTTATTTTTTTTTTTAGTTATACATGACAGAATTTGTTTTGACATAATTGTACAAGCTTGGAATATATCTTATTCTAATTCAGATCCCGGTACCTCTCCTTTCCTTTTCTTCTCTCCAACCCTGCTTCCTTCCCTCTATTGATCTTTCTGCCATTTACCCATAGTCATATTTAAAATATTAATTTCTTGTGGCTATACATAATGGTGAGATTCACTATGGTATATTCATGGATGTACAGAGGAAAGTTATGTCATTCATTTCACTGTCTCCCCTTTTCCCATACCTCATCCTTCCCCTCATTCCCCCTTCAATTCTATTCCATGCATTTCTATCCTCCCCCAACCCCACACTTATTGTGGGTTAGCTTCTACGTATTAGAGAAAACATTCCACTTTTGGCTTTGGGGGACTGGCTTATTTCACTTAGCATGATAGTCTCCAGATCCATTAATTTACTGGTAAATGACATAAAGCCATTCTTTATTGCTGAGTAATACTCCACCATGTATATATACTGCATTTTCTTTATTCATTCATCAGTTGAAAGGCACCTCCATAGCTTAGCTATTGTGAATTGAGCTGCTATAAACATTGAAGTGGCTGAGTCACTGCAGTATTCTGATTTTAAACATTTGGGTATAAACCAAGGAGTAGGATAGTTGGGTCAAATGGTGCTTTCATTCCAAGTTTTCTGAGGAATCTTCCATACTGCTTTCCAGAGTGGTTGCACCAATTTGCAGTCCCACCAACAACACGTGTGTACCCTTTTCCCCACATTCTCGCCAATATTTATTGTTACTTGTGTTCTTGGTAATTGCCACTGAATTCTATTTTTAAATCCATTCTAACACTCTGTGACTTGAGTTGCAGTTCTAGAAATTTTTTTTGGGGGGTACTGGGTATTGACCCAGGGGTGCTCTAGCACTTAGCTACATCCCCACAACTTTTTATTCTGAGATAGGGTCTCATTAACTTGCCCAGGCTGATCTTGAACTTGGGATCCTCCTGCCTCAGCCTCCCAAGTTGCTGGGATTGAATTATTGGTATTGCCAGATGTGAACCTCCCAACTTGCTGTCTCCCATTTTTTTTTTGTCCTCTTTGTTATTTTTTCCTTTCTTTTCCTGTCTTCTTTTGGATTGTGTATTTTTTAAAAACAAGTTCCACTATATCCCCATTATTGCCTTACAAATGATACATCTTTACTTTTTAGTTATTGTTTTGATATTTGTAACATACATTTTGGGTTAGGTGCTAGGGATTGAATCCAGGAGCACTTAACCACTGAGCCACATTCCCAACCTATTTTATTTTATTTATTTATTATTTATTTATTTATTTATTTATTTATTTATTTTTGAGACTGGGCCTTGCTAAATTGCTCAGGGCCTTGCTAAATTGCTGATCCTCCTGCCTCAGCCTCCTAAACCACTGGGATTACAGGAGTGCACCAGCTTGTAACATATGTTTTAAACTTCCAATAATGTGCTTTAAATAACACATCATTTTACATAGAACTGATGAAACACAACAGTCTATTCCCCTATCTTTATATGTTTTGATTTTTCGTCTGTTACAAACACATGTTTACCCTAGTTAGCTCTCTTCTTTCGTATATGTTCAAATTTCCATTTGGTATCATTTATCTTCTTCCTGAAGATATTTAATATTTCTTATAGTGCTGGTGTTCTGACAGTGAATTTTCTCAGTCTTATGTGTCTGAAAAAGTCTTTACTTTTGCCTTCATTTTCTTAAAGTTATTTTCACTGGATGTAAAATTATAGGTTGCCAATTTTTCTTTCAGTACTTTAAAGATGTCAGTCTTCTGCATTAATGCATTTCTGACAAGAAGTCAAACATTATCTTCTTTTGATGCTTATAATGTATCTATTTTTCCTCTGAATACTTGTAAGATTTTTTTCTTTATCACTGTTTTGGACAGTATATGTTGTGGCTTCATGTGCTTTTCTTTATGATTCTTCATTGTGATGTTGGTTGAACTTCTTGGACTGTGAGTTCAGAGTTATTGAATTTGGAAAAATTTCAACCATACATCTTCAATTTTTTTTTTGTCCATCACCTCCTTTCTGATATTTTAGTTACCTGTTACTTGGTATTTTCTGTTTTTGGTATTTTCCCATAGATTATTGGCACTCTATTCATTTTTAAAATCTTTCTATCTATGCTTTATTTTGTATAGCTCATATTGCTTTATCTTTAAGTTCCTGATTTCTTTTTCTTCCAATGTCTAATCTGCTATTAGTCACATCTGGTGAATTTCATTTGAGACATTTTAGTATTTATTGCTTGACGGGTCCTTTTTAAAAATGTATCTTCCATGTGTTTTCTCATCATATCCATGTTTTTCTTCATATTCCTGAACTTGTGGAATGTATTTATAATACTGATTTTAGTGTCACTGTTAGTTTTATCACTTATCATATCTGTGTCTGCTTCTAGTGATTGATTTTTTTCCCCCTCCAAATTGATAATACGTTCCTGTTTATTTACACATCTGGTAAGTTTAGGTTAGGTGCTGGGAATTGTGAATTTTATTGCTGTTAGGTGTTGGCTCTGATTGTGTTCCTTTAAATAGTTTTGGACTTGTTCTGGTGTGCAGTTAAGTGACTTGGGATTGATTGGAGCCTTTTGGGACTTGTTTGAAGCTTTGTTAGGGCAGGTGTAGGATAGCCATTATTTTATGCATAATTTAATTAAGCTACTATGGTTATATTTTTCTGATGCCTTGTTGGTCCACTCTGATGGGAACCTAAAATTAGCTGTGGGAATTATTTCCAGAAGATTTTTCCTGGGTCTTTGGGAAACTTACTCATGAATGTGTAGATCAGTCCTCAGTCAAAGACTTGAGGAGCTCTCTCTGCATATCCAGAGAGCTTTCTCTCTGGCTCTCTGCAGCTGTTCCCTCCCTGACCTTGTATCTTACAAGCTGTAGGTGTTTTACCTTTCTGATCACTGTTTCCTCACCTAAGTGAGGCCATGTAGGGTCTGGAGCCTGCCTACACATGGCATGCTGCTTAACTTGTCTGTTTCCATTTCCTTTGGGGAACACAGTCATGCGCTGCCAATTTTCCCACCATAAAGAGCTCATAGTTTCATATGTTCTGTTTATTTTTCTAGTTATTGATTGCAGGAATGTGTGGTATGACATTTGGTTTGAAGTAGCTGCTCTGGTGAGGTTTAAATGAAATAATCAAGTGTACACTTAATGCTTAAAAAATGGAAGCTATTATTAATTTTCTCTGTTCCTTCAGAAAGTGGAACTAGGACCAAAAGATGGAAGTGGTAGTTAGAAAGATCTTTTTTTCATACCTTTCCAGTAATGGAAAGAGGCAGGAAATAGTAATGTATTATTTGTTTTTAAATCACAGAACATATTTGCATAAGCTATAGAAAAAAAAGCTTTCCACTAAAGAAATGAGAGGAGAGTTGACCTCTGTATTTTCTCCAAAATTGCAAAATCCATTATATTTTTGAATAGTGTCTCAGCTGAATAGTGCCAGACAGAGCTGAAGGAGAGGTCAGTTCTTGTGAATCCCAGCTTAGTGACATGTCTATGTCCAGTCTTTAGAATTGCCTCTACAATCTTAGCTAAACTGTTCATGAAAATGATTATGAAAGAGATAAAAACTTAAAATATTGAGTGGGTGAATATTTGGGTAGAACTTACAAAGATTTTCTTCTGAGTGTCTACTAAGACAATTTTTATCTCTTTGAATGTGTCAGTATTTTACCCATGATGAGATCAGTGGTAGAAAATGACTTGATGGCCTAAAGATTTTTCCCCAAAAGTGCTTTTATAATACTCCAATGAGATAAAGTGGGTTTGTGGAAAACATATCAGACCCTGAAGGTGCATTTTCTTCTAAAAGTTATCTGGAGTTGAAAGAAACAGGTGAAAAATAAGAGTAGAAGTGTGGAATGTGTTTCCAAATATTGGCTGAATTTATTGACTCTCCAGATTGCATGAGCTGTCAGAGAAATCTCCCCAGGGCTTCCAGTATAATCCACTTAAGAAGGACTGACTCAAAAGCAACTCCCGAAGGTCACTGGGTTCTAGGAGCTTGGTCTACACCCTTGATCTCTAATTTGTTTAAGGCATCTTTTGGAAAACTGGGATAAGAGGATGGGAATTTAACAAGGCCCTACTCTGGATCTCAGAATCTAACTTTTCCAGCCTCTTGACATTAAAAATGAGGAGACTGAGATTCTACAGTATGACCCTGATCACAAGCTATGGGGAGAGCTAGAATATTCTTCCGTTGAATAAATATTTAATAAATACTGGGTGTGTACATTACATCTAGGACACGGCTCTATACCACATCACAACCTCCCTTCATGAATTATACTAACATGGAAGGCTTAATAGGGTTTATAACTATTTATAACTTTTTAAAACACTATCTTTTAAAAAGTAGCCTCTCAGAACTCAACACTGAGATATATTCAAGGAAATTCAGCAGCACTGTGACAGGGAAGAGTTCAGAATCTGCAGTGAGTGGCTGTGTGCCAGAGTGTGATGTATTTCTATTGAGAGGGAGATTTCCATGCAAAAGTGGAATTAGAGGTCGGGGACCAAATGCAATGGTCAAATGTGAATTAAGAACAATTAATGAGTCTGGACACAAATTAATTGAGTTCTTACCCGATAAACAGTTAGGTCATACTGACACTTGAATTCAACATTGCAACAGCAGGAAAATAGAGGGCGTTGAATTGGTTATATTATTATTCAGAAGAGAAGGGATGCAGGTGTTGTCAAGTACAAACTCTTGTCAGATGCCTTTATCTGCTCAGATCTTCAGTTATTGTTCAAAGTTCAACTTTCACTAGATATGAATTGCACAATTATGTCAGCTTCTCAGGTTCAATCGAGACAACATCAGAGAAAAAGGATCCATGTTCCATAGAAATAAGCAAGAGCTGTTTGCTTATTCTGGAGTAGAGGAGAAACAACAGCATGGATGTGGGACAAGACAAGGGATGCTACTTGAAGAATGGCCTTCTGATCTGCCAATATCAATGACATTTGGTCTCTTCTTTTATTTAAATTTTACAGAAATTCTAAGCAAGATGGACAGCAGGTTAAGGTGCTCTATTAAGGTTCTCACTGTAGTTTCCAGGAAAAAGTAGTGCAACCTTTGTGACTCTGAGTCATGCTTGGCTGGCCTTGAAGCAGGGACTTCTTCTGTATATGCATATGGTGACACCAGGCAAATTAGGAAAAGGTGCCTTGCATAAAAAACACTCCCTTTGAGTAAAAAATTAGGCAATAGTACTGCTTCATTTGGGTTGTAGGCTAGTAGTGGGGCTCAGGTCTTGGAGACCAAAGCGTGGGTTGAGTTTCAGACCTAACCTGACCATTTGACTACCCAGTCTTGTGCAGGATGTAGTTTTAATTAATAGTTTGTTTTCAAATATTATGATTACTGAATTTCCTTCTGGTCAAAACAAGTTATGATGGGTCTCTGCCTAGGCCTGGGGTTTGTTGCAAAGGTACAAGTCAGCAGTAACCTAAGACATTAGGTCACACAGGGGAGGGATTTCTAAGACAATGTCCACAGGCAAAGGTGGGGCTGAGGACCAGATAGTCCAAACAAATGCCAAATCCAAAGGGACTGGGCAGAAAAGCAAAAATTGAATTGACCAGAGACAGTAAGGCTGTTTCAGGAGAGGAAGTGGCAGAGGGGCCCTGGGCAATTCCCAGCAGGGCAGGTCCTTGCCATGCTGAGCTGTATGAGCAGGGGTCAGCAAAGGCCATGGGTGGAGTTCTGAGGGAGGAAGGCAGCAACTCTGGTGTTTGACTACTTGCTGGCTCTGGAGTGATGCTGTCGGAGATCAGATCCTAACAGCGCCCAAGCTAAAATCTCCAAATCATCCTTAACTTCTTTGTTTCTGTCCCACCCCACATCCAATCCACCAGTAAATCCTATTGGCTCTACTGTCAAAGTATATCAATACCATGACCACTTCTCCCACTGCCACTATTCTCTTCTGAGTCCCTGAAATTGTCTCCTAACTTATCTTTCTGCTTTCACCCTTGATTCTTTCAAACCCTGCAACCCCCCACCCCTCCCTGAGTTGATTCTCCTCAGAGGATCCAAAGTGAATCCTCTGTAAAGAATCTTGCAGCTTCTCTGTTAAGAACCTTCTGGCAGCTTTCCATCTTACTCAGAGTCAAACCCACAGTCTTTGCAATTGCTTTCAATACATATTGATCTGAATCCCTGAACTTCTTGGACCTCATCTCCTAACACTCCCTGGAAGGAAAAAAGCAAACAAGCAAACCACTTATTTCTTATATTCACATGCTCTCAACATAGAACACCTTATTTCTGGTCATCAAAATGTATGTAGGGATCTGTTACTGCCAACCACTCATCAGTTCTTAATGACACTAACTGGTTATCTTATAATTCAACTCAATTCTGACATTATCTACCTGGAGTTAGTGTCAGATCCACAGGTCTAGGGCTCAGTCCCACAAGATTGCTTCCACTTCAGATGCCAATACAAGCCTCAGGTTGTGTTCTGTGCTTCTGAAGGATCTGCCATAAGTCATGGTTCCCCTTCCTTGGGTGCAATTAATTTGCTGGAGTGGCTCACAGGATTTAAGGAAACATTTTGCTTACATTTACCCATTCATTATGCAAGAGATTATGAAGAATACTGATGGAAGAAGTACATTGGGCAAGACGTTTGAGAAGTACACAGAGTTTGGGTGCCATTTCTGGGTACTATACCCTTTAGCCACCCCTATGTTTTCAGTTATTTGGAAACTCTCCAAAACCAGTCCTTTTGGAGCTTTTATAGAAACCTCATTATGAAGGCATAATTGGCCATTGGTGAACAACCCCTCTCAGCCCCTCTCTTTTCCCAGGCAGTTGGTAGGACTGAAAGTTGTAACCCTCTCATCATGTGATCAGTACCCCCAACCCCACAACCAGTGCCCATCCTGATGCTGTCCAGAGAGACCCAGTCACCAGGCATCTTAATACACAAAAAGGCAGTTATCATTTCAGAGGTTCTAAGGGCTTTAGGAGTTATGTGCCAGGAAACTGGATGAGATCAAATATACATTTCACAGTTGAACACATCTTTCTTTTGTAATTTTTTATTGTTTTTTAAAGTTATTCATAACATTAGGATTCATTTTGACATAATCATAAAAGCATGGAATACAATTTCCTCTAATTCAGTTCCCAGCACTTCCCTTTTTCCTCCCCTTCTCCCTCCCTGGTTCCCTTCCCTCTACTCTTCTGATCTTTACTTATAGATTTTTGTTTAAATTAGTGTCTTGTGGTTTACATATGATGGTGAGAGTCGCTGGTATATTCATATATGTACATAGAAAGGTTAGGTCAGATTCATTTTACTGTTCTTCCTGTATCCTGTCACTTCTCCCTTTCCCTCAATTCCCTTCATCTATTCCATATGATCTTTCTTCTATTTTGATGAAACACCCCTGCCTTGTTGACTTTCGTCCATATTTTGGACTAGCTTCTGCATATCAGAGAAAACATTCAACCTTTGACATTTTTGGGTCAGGCTTATTTCATTTAGCATAATAATCCCCTGTTCCATGCATTTGCTGGCAAATACCATAATTTCATTTTTTCTTTACAGCTGAGAATACTTCATTGTGTATATATACAACTTTTTTTTTTTATCCATTCATCTGTTGGTTCCATAGTTTGGTTATTGTGAATTGTGCTGCTATAAACACTGATGTGGCTGTACTGCTATAGTATGTTGATTTTAGATCTTTTGGATATATACTGAGGAGTGGGATAGCTGGATCAAATCGTAGTTCCATTCCTGGTCTTTTGAGGAATCTCCATACTGCTTTTCAGAGAGGCTGCACTCACTTGCAGTCCCACCAGCAATGTATAAGTGTACACTTTGCCTCACATCTTTGCCAATACTTATTGTGATTTGTATTCTTTATAATTGGCATTCTGACTGAAGTGAGATGAAATCTCAATGTAGTTTTGATTTGCATTTCCCTAACTGCTAGAGATAGTGAATATTTTCTCATGTATTTTTTGGCCTTTCCTCTTTCTTCTTTTGAGAAGTGTCTGTTTAGTTCTTTTGCCCATTTATTAATTAGGTTATTTGGAGGGTTTTGTGTTAAGTTTTTTTTGAGTTCTTCATATGTTCTGGATATTAATGCCCTATCTGAGGAGCAGGTGGCAGAGATCTTCCATTCTGTAGTCTCTCTCTTCATGCTCTTGTTTCTTTTGTTGGGAAGAAGCTTTTTAATTTGATGCCATCCCACTTATTGATTTTTGGTTTCACTCCTTGTGCTTTAGGAGTCTTGTTAAGGAAGTTGGTTCCTGTGCTGACATATTGGAGTGTTGGGCCTACATTTTCTTCCAGGAGTCGCAGGGTTTCTGGTCTAACGCCTAGGTCTTTGATTCACTTTGAGTTGACTTTTGTGTCTGGTGAGAGGGTAAAATTTCATTCTTCCACACATGGATTTCCAGTTTTCCTAACACCATTTGTTAAAAAGGCTCTTTTCTCCAACATATGTTTTGGCATCTTTGTTTAGTGTCAGTTAACTGAATTTATGTGGGTTTGTTTCTGTGTCTTCTATTCTATTCCATTAGTCTTCATGTCTCTTTTGGTGCCAGTACTATGCTGCTTTTGTCGCTATAGCTCTGTAGTATAGTTTTAAGTCCAATATTATGATGCTTTCTGCTTTGCTCTTTTTGCTCAGAATTGCTTTGGCTATTCTGGGTCTCTTATTTTTTCCAAATGAATTTTAGCACTGCTTTTTCTAGCTCTGTGAAGAATGCCATTGGTATTTTGTTGGGGATTGTATTGGATCTATATAACACTTTTGGTAGTATGGCCATTTTGACAATCTTAATTCTGACTATCTTAGAGCATGGGAGGTCTTTCTATCTGCTAAAGTCTTCTTTAGTTTCTTTCTTCAGTTTCTATAGTTTTCATTGTTGAGGTCCTTTACCTCCTTCATTTGATTAATTCCCAAGTATTTTATTTTTTAAGTTATTGTGAATGAAATATTTTTTTCTGATTTCTTTTTCAGCAGACTCATTATTGGAGTATAGGAATGTGATTGATTTTTGTATGTTGATCTTGTATCCTGCTACTTTACTAAATTCGTTTATCGGCTCTGGAAGTCTTCTGGTGGAGTTTTTTGGGTTTTCCAAATATAGATGATGTCATCAACAAACAGAGATGTTTGAGCTCTTCTTTTCCTATTTGTATCCGTATAATTTATTTCTCTTGTCTAATTGTTCTGGCTATAGTTTCAAGGACTATGTTGAATAGGAGTGGTGAAAGTAGGCATCCTTGTCTTGTTCCTGTTTTTAGAGAAAATGCTTTCAGTTTTTCTCTATTCAGAATAATGTTGGCTTTGGATTTGTCATATATAGCCTTTACAAGCTTGATATAAGTTCCTTTTATCCCTAATTTCCCTAGTGTTTTAACATGAATGGGCTCTGCACTTTGTCAAGTGCTTTTTTGGCATCTATGGGGATAATCGTGTTATTCTTGTCCTTAACTCTATTATGTGGTGTATTACATTTATTGATTTCTGTATGTTGAACCAACCTTGCATCCCTGGGATGAATCCCACTTGATCATGGTGCACTGTCTTTTAAATGTGTTTTTGTATGTGGTTTGCCAATATTTCATTAAGAATTTTTGCATCTATGTTAAACATATCTTTCAAGCCACACTGACCTCCTTGCTCATTCTCGAGTGAGCCAAACATACTTTTGCCACAAGGTATTTGCACTTTCTGATTCCTCTGTCTGGAACAGCCCCCTCTCCTAGATTAATCCCTTCTCCTAATTTCTCTGCCTTCTCTCCTCTCTCCTGACATCTTTTACATTCTTGTTAAAGATTGTTTTGGTTATTCGTGTGAATTACTCATTCCTTACGTTGCTATGTAAATGTTAGAATCAGCTTATCAACTTCTATAAAAATGGCTGCTTGGGTTTTGATTACAATAGCATTGCATTTATAGATCAGCTTGAGGAGAACTGAAATCTGTATTATTTTATAGGGTTATCATAACAAAATATCACAGACTGGGTGCCTTCAACAATGGGAGTTCATTTTGTCACCTTTCTAGAGGCTGGAAGTTCAAGGTCAAAGTGCTGGCAGACTTTCTGTCTTCTGAGGCCTTTTGCCTTGGGTTGCAGTGGCCTTCATCTAGCTGTGCCTCACAGAGTTGCCCCACAGTCTGTGTGGTCTATGCATTAGTGTCCTCTGCTTTTAAGGACACCAGTCATGTTTGACTGCAGCCTGCCTGTGTGACCTGATTTTGCCTTGTTTACCTCTAAAGGCCCTATTTCCAAATATAGTCCCATTATGAAGTTCTGGGGATTAAAACTTCAACATATAAATTTCAGAGGCACAGTTCACAATGTTGACCTCCTAACAATATTAAAACTTTTCAATCCTTTGGTAGAGTGCTTGTCTAACATGCATTAAGCCCTGTTCAATTTTTAGCACCTCTAAACAAAATAAAACAAAGAAAACAAAACAAAATTTTCAATCCTTGAACATGCTGTTATCTTTTTATGTGCTTATGTTACCTTTAATTTCTCTCAGTATTTTGCAGTTTTTCAGTGTAATTTAGATGTAAATCTTTGTATTTAATATTTTGGGTAGCACTTTGTTAATGCTACTCTTTTTAAAAAATTTGTCCTAATTAGTTATACATGACATCAGAATGCATTTTGATTCATTGTACACAAATGCAGCACAGCTTTTTATTTTTCTCAGATACAGTTCTTAGCACAAGGAAGATCTACAAGCAATCAACGGATACATGAAAAAATGTTCAACATCCCTAGTTATAAGAGAAATGCAAATCAAAACCACCTTAAGATTTCATCTTACCCCAATTAGAATGTCTTTTATTAAGAATACAGGCAACAACAGGTGTTGGCGAGGATGTGGGGAAAAGGGTACACACATACATTGCTGTGGGATTGCAAGTTGGTGCAGCCACTCTGGAAAGTAGTGTGGAGATTCCTTAGAAAACTTGGAATGGATCCACCATTTGACCTAGCTATCCCACTCCTTGGCCTATACCCAAAGGACTTAAAATCAGATTACTACAGTGATGCAGCCATGTCAATGTTCATAGCTGCTCAATTCACAATAGCTAGATTGTGGAACCAACCTAGATGCCCTTCAATAGATGAATGGATAAAGAAACTGTGGTATATATACACAATGTTGGAGACTGTTATGCTAAGTGAGATCAGCCAATCCTAAAAATCCAAAGGCCGAATGGTCTCTCTGATAAGTGAATGGTGATGCATAATGTGGGGTGGAAGGGTGGCAAGATTGGAGGAAGGATAGATAGTATAGAGGGATGGG
>JAJEJO010000139.1:1001258-1306524 GCA_020662805.1 Glaucomys volans
AGGCAACAACAGGTGTTGGCGAGGATGTGGGGAAAAGAGTACACTCATACATTGCTGTGGGATTGCAAGTTGGTGCAGCCACTCTGGAAAGCAGTGTGGAGATTCCTTAGAAAACTTGGAATGGATCCACCATTTGACCCAGCTATCCCACTCCTTGGCCTATACCCAAAGGACTTAAAATCAGATTACTACAGTGATGCAGCCACATCAATGTTCATAGCTGCTCAATTCACAATAGCTAGATTGTGGAACCAACCTAGATGCCCTTCAATAGATGAATGGATAAAGAAACTGTGGTATATATACACAATGTTGGAGACTGTTATGCTAAGTGAGATCAGCCAATCCTAAAAATCCAAAGGCCGAATGATCTCTCTGATAAGTGAATGATGATGCATAATGTGGGGTAGAAGGGTGGCAAGATTGGAGGAAGGATAGATAGTATAGAGGGATGGGAGGGGTGGGGTCGGGCTGGAGGGGTAATAATAACAGAATGTGTGACAGATATCATTGCCCTGTGTGCATGTAGGAATGCATAGATGGTGTGACTCTACTTTGTGTACAACCAGAGAAACAATAGCTGTACTCCATTTGTGTTCAATGAATCAAAATTAAATAAAAAAAAGAAATCCAGTTCTTAGCTACTGTATAGAAATTCAATTCATTTTTGAATGCTATCCTTGTAAAATGATAACACCTAAACTCATTCTTGTAGCTCTTTTCTTGGTATGTGACTTCTTTAATGATTTTCTACATACATGCTAATATTGTCTTTGAATAAATATTATTTTATATCTTTGCTTACAATCGGTTCTTCTGCTTTTATTTCATTTTTTTCTTTGCCTTTCTGTACTTGCCTGACCTCCTGTGCAAGGTAGAATAGACAGAGCAGACATTCTTGCCTTGTGGTTGATCTTAGGTGGAAAGTATTCAGTTTTTCGTCATTAAGCAGCTTCATGTTTTTCATTGATGCCCTGTATTAGATTGATGAAGTGCCTTTTTATTATTACTTTGCTGAGTTTTGATTATGAATGATGTTGAATTACATCAAATTATTTTTTGTGTCTATCAAGATGATCATTTGGGTTTGCTTCTGTATTCTTTTAATGCAATGAATTTAATTGATTCATTTTTGAATATTAAACCACCTCTCATGTTAAACCACTTGATCATGTGTATTAATCTTTTCAAATATTGCTGGATTCCACTTACTAATCTTTTGCTAGAATTATGATCTGTAATTTTCTTTTCTGGTAATGTCTTCATTAGCTTTTAAGATCAGGACAATAATGACCTTATAAGATGAGCTAAGAAATGTTCTATCATTCTTTACTTTCTGAAATATTTTGTGTAGGATTGGTAGACTTTATTTTAAAAATATTCGATAGAACCCAAAATAGTGCTACCTAGAAATGTTTTGAATTATAGCTCTAGACTATTTAATGGATACAGGGGTATTTCTTTCTTCTATTTTTTCTTGTTTTGTCTTCAATATGTATCCTTTGCACAATGTGCTGGTTTCATGTGAGTCATCGAGTTTCATGATGTAAAATTTTTATAATTTTCTTTTTTTGCATTTTAAGTATTTTAAGGCCTATACTGATGTCTCTTTTATTTCAGATATTGTGTTTTATCTTTTCTTTTTTTAAAATATGATTTTATTAACATATTAATTGAACACATTAGTGGGATTCATTGTAATATTTTCATCAATGCACAACACATAGCAATCATATTCATCCATGCTTCCTCTATCCCCCACCCCTCAACCATCAGTGTGCTTCCCAGTACCTAGTAATCACTATTATTTTACGTCACTTCTCTTTTTTTAGTTTAGCTTCTTTAGTTTCCATCCATGTCTTTTTGTGTCTGGATTATTTTACTGAACATAGTGTTCTTCAGTTCCATCCATTCTGCTGCAAATGACAGGATTTTGATCTTCTTTGTGGCTGAATAATAACTCCATTGTGTATATATACCATATTTTCTATTTCCATTCATCTGTTGTTGGGCACCTAGGCTGATTCCATTTCTTAGTTACATTGAAGAGTTCTTCAGTAAACATGAGTGTGCAGGTATGCTGTTGGTATGCTGATTTCATTTCCTTTGAATATATACAACTAGTCTTTGTGGGATTGCTGGATCATGCGATAGTTCTTATCTTAGGTTTTTCTTTTTTGGTACTGGGGATTGAACCCAGGAGCACTTAAACATTGAGCCACATCCCCAGCCCTTTTTTGTATTTTATTTAGAGACAGGGTCTCACTGAGTTATTTAGGGTCTTGCTAAGTTGCTGAGGCTGGCTTTGAACTGGCTCTGCCTCAGCCTGCAGAGCCACTAGGATTGCAGGTATACACCACCATCCCCAGCTCCTTATTTTTAATTTTTTAAGGAACCTCTAGTGGCTATATATATTTATATTCCCACAAACCATATATAGGTGTTCCATTTTCTTCACATCGTAGCTAGCATTTTTCTTTTTTTTTTTTTGTAATAGCCATTCTAACTGGGGTGAGATGTTATTTTACTGCAGTTTTGATTCATATTTTCCTGATGACTGATGATATTGAACATTTTTTCATATATATATATATTTATTGGCCATTTGAATTTCTTCTTTTTAGAAGTGTCTATTCAGATCATTTGCCCATTAAAAAATTGGATTGTTTTCTTATTGTTAAGTTTTTTGAGTTCTTTCTTTATTATGGATATTAAACCTCTGGCAGATGAATGGTTTCTCTTCTAAAAGGAATTTTTGTTTAGTGTTCTTTAGTTTCCACATGTCTCTCTGGGTCTGGCTTATTTCGTTTAACATATTCACAAACACACACACATACCAAAAACAAAAAACAAAAAACAAAAAACAACCAACTAAGGGAAGAGAACAGAGTCCCCATATACACCCTTACCTCCTTTTCCAAAGTTTCCCCTATTATTAACAGCTGGTGTTAATATCATCCATTTGTTACAATGATAAGCCAATGTTAATATATTCTTATTGACTAAAGTCCATAGTTTACATGAAGGTTCGCTTTCTGCATTACATATTCTGTGGGATTTGACAAATGTATAATGATACATACCTATCATGAGCATCATATAGAACAGTTTCACTGCCTTAACAATCTTCTATTCTCCACCTATTCACTTCTCTCTCCTTCCAAACCCCTGGCAGCTGCCAACCTTTCTACTCTCTCCTTAGTTTTGTCTTTTCCAGAATCATATAGTATGTAGCCTTTTCAGATTGGCTTCTTCACCTAGTAGTATACATTTGAGATTTTTCTAAGTCTTTTTGTAGCTTGATAGCTCATTTCTTCCTTTTCGTTAAAAACACTGTCCTATTTATTTTTTGGTACTGGGGATTGAAACCAGAGGTACTTAACCCCTGAGTCACATCTCCAGGCCTTTTATTTTTATCTCTTTAAATTGTGAGACTGGGTCTTGCAAAATTGCTTAGGTTCTTCCTATGTTGTTGAAGTTGACCTTAAACTTGTGATCCTCCTGCCTCATCCTCCCAAGTTGCTGGGATTATAGGCATTTGCCACCAACCCAGGCTAGAGACATCATTTTTATTAATCTTTTCAAAGAAAAACTTTTGGGTTGTTTCTTTATGTTTCACTGTAATAAAAAAGTATGCTATATATAATTTTGCTTCTTTGAAGCTTACAAGAGGCTTGATTTTAAGGCCAAGAATATGGTTCCTCTTGGCAAATGTTCTATATATACTTGAAAAAAGTGTGTGCACTGCTCTGGTTAGCTGATGTCTTCTCTTGAAGGTCACATAGGGCAAGTTGTTTGATAGGGTTAAGTTTTCCACATATTTCCTGTTTTTCTTTTTCTTTCTGTCTGTTTCTATCAGTGAATGAGAGAGGAATGCTGAAATCTCCAACTACAATTGTGTATTCATCTACTTCTTTTAGTTCGGTTAGATTCTGCTCCATTTGAACTTCCATTCTTGGATACATGTACACTGAACATTCTTATGGCTTTTAACAAATTCACTCATTTATCACTATCAAACGTCTTCCTTTATTTCCAATAGCATCTCTTGTTTTGAATTCCATTTCATCTGGTATTAACGTAGTCACACCACTTTACATTTGCATGAGATGTTTTCTTCCATTCTTGTGCCTTCTATGATCTTCGTCTTTATATTACTACTTTATCTCTTGTAGTTGCATTTTTTTTCTTTGTCCATTTAACCAGCTCAGACTTTCAATTGTTGTTTGTATCCATTTACGTTTAATAGAGTTATTCATTTTCCTGGGTCTAAAGCTACCATTTTGCTACTTGTTTTCCAAAGGTCCTCTCTGTTATTTGCTATTGCTTTTCTACCTTCTCTTGGATTAATCAAGTATTTTTATTATTCCATTTTGTGTACTCTATTAACTTTAAGCTATATGTTTTAATTACTTAATTTTTTAGCAATTGCTCCGGGCATTATGATGTATTACTAATTTATTAAGGTCTATCTTAAATTAGTATTATACTACTTCATGTTCAATATATAAAACTAACAACAGTGTATGTCCATTGAACCCTATCCCTTCTTTTATGCTATTATTATATATGTAATTAATATGTTATTAGCCCCATGCCTTGTTATTACATATTTTATTATATTATCTTTTAAAGAAATTAAAGAAAATAATCTATCATATTTTCCACATTTAACCATTTCCTGTGTTTTTCTGTTTTTTCCATTTGATAATATAATTTTTAGTCTGAAGAATCTTTTCTTACATTTATTGTAGTTCAGAGCTGTGAACTATGAATTGTCTCCACTTTTGCTTATCTGAAAATACCTTTGTTCCATCTTCAATTTTGATGTATAATTCCTCTGAATATAAAATTCTAAGTGAAAAGTTTTAATTTTTTTCCTCAGAAATTTAATAATATTATGCATTTTCTTCTGACCTGGATTCTTTCTTTTTCTCTTTTTTGGTATTGGGCATTGAACCCAGGGGTATGTCATCACTGAACTACATTCCCAGCTTTGTATTTTATTTATAAGGGTCTCACTAAGTTGCTGAGGCTGACCTCAAACTTTCCTTCCTCCTGTTTTAGCCTCCCCAGTCACTGGGATCATAGGCATGCACCACTGGATTCGTCCTGGCTTGTGTTATTATTATTTTTTTAACCACAGGTCAGAAAGCATTCTTACTTTGCACTGGTCAAAGTACTTTGAAGTTCTTACATTTGTGAGTTTATTATTTTCATAAAATTTTCAAAAAATTTAGCCATCAATTTCAAACAGTTTTCTGTCTCTTCTCTCTCTTCTTATTTTCAGACTCTAATTACACATATGCCTTTCCTGATACATTTAATTATTATTGTAGAGAGTAATTATTGTCTACAAACCTGTTTCTTCAACTAGAATAGGTGCTTTCTGATCAGAAAGGATCTTATTTTTCTATATCTCCACAACTTCTTATAGCAATGTATACATGGGAAAAGTTAAAAATATGTTTGTGGAATTAGTGAATAAACGGATAGTAGTAATGATCATTTGTTGACTGCTTACCATGTGCTCCAGCATGAATTACTCATTCTTAGCTCACAATGGAAATAAATAATATGTACGCTGATTTTAAAGAGCAGTAAACTGAGTCTCAGAGTTCAACAAACTTATTCAAGTTTGTATAGTTCACAAATAGAGAGCCAAAATGGAAGCCAGCACATCTCTGTCTAGCTTTTTGTGATTAATGGGGAAGAAGAAAATGCACAGCATTGTCCTGTACTGCTAGCTTGATTCTGCCTCTCGTCGTATATCATCATTCATTAAGGAGAGCAAAATAAATTGTGGGCAACACCAGGAATTGCAGAAGCAGATGGCAAGATGGCCTTAGGCTGAACGGGACTGGGCATGCCCAGCAGGGGTGTGTTCCAACTGAGATGGGCAGAGAGAGGGCAAGGCTGGGGGCAGGTGCCCCATTTGCACCTACTCATGCAGTTTAAGAAGATGGCAACAAACAGCCTTCCCAGTGACACCAGGAAGCTTGTTAGCTGCTGTTTCTTACCTATTTTGGTCTCTGCAAAATTGATCAATTTTGGCCTCCACTGGGAGCGACTTGTAAAGGCTTAGGAAGAAAGAACATTGCATATGAATTTTCAGGGAAAGCACTTCCAGCGCATCATCAAGGTAAACATATCAACAGCATTTCCAATTTATTTTCTGTTGTGTGCTACTTGTGGTCCTAACAACTTTTGGTAAGGATAGGGATTGTCTCATGCTTAGGAAGAAAAGGATGATTAGCTAATTATTTTTGTTATGGCTATTTCATGCTATTATTGAGCTATCTAAAATTCATCTTTATCTCTCCGTCTCTTCTATTTACTCATTGATCTATTTATTTGTTGAGCACTTCTCTCTCGTTGCTACTTTTAGAATTTATTCTGCTTCGTTGAAACCTCCAGTATCCCCATTCCAATTTATAGCATTTTTAATGTAGCTTGTTAGTATACATTTTGGACAATGTTAACATAATTTCGGGTATTGTGAATAAGCAAGGAATCTGCTTAAGTCCTTAGGAGAAGCTAAAAAGACTATTAACAACCCAAGTCCATAAAAAACATCTGTTCCAGTCATGCTGGTGATTTTTTATTAGTCCTTCAAATCCGTAACTAAGATCTCTAGAGCAAGACAAATGTTCTAGTGGAGTGTGATTTCCAATTTCTTAGCTAACCTGATTTTGTTGATTCATACATATGCATGATTCAATGCTGTTTCTGAATACAAAAAAATTTTTAAAAAGGAAGAGGAGGAAAGAAAAATTCTTTTGGGCTCTTCTTCTTTTTTATGTTATTTATATTCTTTGAAATGCCCTTGAAATTTCATTTGCTAAGGGAAGCTAAACAAATAATTGCATACTAAATGGTAAATGAGGCTAGTGAGCTAGGTAATTCATAACATCAAATATTATTTTTCCATGGTTAACATTTTCTCTGTGAGGGAACATGAGGAGTAAACAGACCAATGTATCTTAGATGCAATAACTAATAACAATGCCAAATGCATGAAGTGAAACTACCTCAAGATACATGTCCCTGGTTCTGCTCCATCGCAACTGAAAGCAATATGCTGTAATGGTAATAGGAGTCTCGCCTGCCATATTTCCCTAATCTGTGAAGAAGGTTGCCAGTGCAGTAGTAAAGCACCTTGCTTCTCTTTCTGGCTATCAACATTTGCTTTTGTTACTGAGGCTTGTTACATACTTTCAGTTTCCTCTGAAAACAAACTTGACAGTGCTCTGAGGCCAAGGTTAATGAAACAGATATCAGTACTTTGTTTGAAATCAATCACCACCACAAACAGGAGAGAGCAAGCATGTCAGAGGATTCAAAGCATTATTCCCTGTGGGAAATCAGAAACTCAGTGTGGGAACAAAACTTAATTCCTTTGACATGACAATCATTGCCTTCCAACTCCATCATCAGTAGAGTTTGTTTGGTAAGAACAATTTTACATTGATTGCAAACAGAAATTTATTGAAAATGAGGTACATGTAATTTAAATGTGCGGGTTTGAATTGGAGAATGGCTTGATATCCAATTTCAACTTACTGAAAGCTTAATGAATTCTGCCTAAAAAGTAACTATATTTTAACATTTAAACTTCATGGTCAAATTGGGGTTCTGAGCATTAAAAAATTACCCTATGTATATGTATGTTTACATGAATGGTGTGAATCTACATCATGCACAACCATAGAATGAAAAGTTGTATCCCATTTGTGTACAATGAATCAAAATGCAGTCTGTAAAAAAGAAAAAAAAAAAGAATCTACTGCTGGTACTGAAAGTCTGGTTCTAAATCCTCCCTTGATTGCCAACACAGAAATAGTTTTAGCAGTGGAAGGAATGGAAGAAGAATTGGGGCAGAGAAAGGAGAGGTGGGAAAGTGATGAGGTTGTCAGGCGCCTGGGACTCAAAGCCCTTTTCTGGACCCAAACTCTTTCCAATAATGTTGGAACTCAGCTACTTCACTTTCCTTAGTTACTTCTATTATCCACCATGTACATAGTGCATACTTTCTTCCCCAATTAACATAACTAGTTATTTGCACTCAGTTCCTCATACCCATTGGCCAATTATTCCAAGTTGCCCCTTTCTCTTGTGCCACTGCATATGAGCCCACACCTTCGTTACAGCTTTTGGGTTCTACTGCTGCTCCTTGCTAGAAATCATAGGTATAAGATGACGATAGCAGAGGAGCATGCCATACTGGGGTTTATAGGACCAGGGGGCAAAGGAAGTAGAGGAACAGGATTTTATAAAAAAAGCAACAGACTCTGAAGGCACAAAGCTGATTATCTTCCAGCACTCCTGCAGAATCAGAAAAGTTCCTTATCATGAAACTAAAGGTTAAAGAAAAGCCAGATAGTAGGTTTGGTTACTGGCTCCAAGATTCAGAGGAAGACAACAACAGGTACAGACTGTGGTGTGACTGCCAGGGACATGTTTGCATAATGGCGTTGGCTATTTTGCAAAAGACTCTGAAATGGATGGGCCGGGTGCTTCGGGCACACACAGTCTGAGCTCTGATCAGTTGGAGGTGTGCTTCTCCAAGTTTGTCATGCACTGGGTAAATGAGTTTTGTTGGTTGAAGTCTCCCAGGAATTCTCACTTTCTATGAGCACCCTTGCTTCTGAAGTGGAATGCAGGTGTCATGTAAGTTATGTCTCAGTCATCAAAGTCCTTTGTACATCCCTGTGATTAGAGTGTCTAATCAGGGTGCAAGAGGTAGTAATGGATAATGGGGAAGAATTTCCCCATTCAGAATGCCTGCATCTGAACCCTGGCTCTGCCCTAAGGTACTTGTGATCTTAGTAGATGTTTCCCTACCTAAAAATGAGCTAATACTCCCCAGGTGAAAGGATTAAATGAATTTGTGTGTATAATATATACATATATATTATATATATGTATATATTACATATATACCAATTATATTACATATACACAAATTATACACAGGCAGGGCTTAGAACCATGCCTGACATGAAGTAGGCACCATGTGTGTCTTTTCTGTTGTTACTACCATTGTACCTCCTTCTTCACTCTTTTGCAATCTGTAGTTTCACAATATGTGGTTTTATTTTCTGTACTTTCAGTTACCCCACAATCAAATGGCCTGCAAATATTTGGTCCGCAAATATTAAGTGGAAAGTTCCAGAAATATAGGATTGTGAGGTTTTAAGTTGCATGCCATTCTATGCAATATAATGAAACTTTCACTGCTTTGATTTCAGCTCTACTGTGGAGGGACTGCAGGGCTTGTATTCAAGCACCTCTTATTCTACTTAATAATGGTTCCAAAGCTCAAGTGTTTGATGCTGGAAATTCAGATACACCAAAGGGAAGCTGTGTAGTGCTTCCTTTAAATGAAAAGGTAAAAGTTCTTGACTTAATAGGAAAAACATAGTATATATGGGGTTTAGTACTGTCTGCAGTTTCAGGCATCCCCTGGGAATTGTTAAAGTAGTCAACACAGATAAGGGGGGACTATACTGTACTCTTTCTGAAGATGTTATCTGGATTTCTGCATAGGGGGAAGTTTGTGTCCATCTGGATATTGTGCTTATTTACTTATACATCATAACTTAAGTCATTTGTGTGACCGACTTGCCATGATCTTGATATGATATGGGTTTTAAATTGCTCATGGCCACTGCAGTTTATATTCAATTTCATTTCCTGTGTGACCTACTTTGATCTTTTGGCTGGCTTCGGCAGAGCCTCATTACATGAACCTAATTTACACAAGTGGGGCTCCAATCAGAGGTGAGCAAGGTTGCAAATCCATTCTAAGCTCTCACAATAGTGGATCTTGGCTTGTGGTTCCTGCTTCCCTTCTAGGACTGCCTGGAATCCCCCACTGAGCTGATGCTCTCTCCTTTTATTTTTGGGGCAAGGTTGCATCAGCATTCCCAACTAATGCAGGCTGTGGGGAAGGCCAATTGGATGTTCCCTTCCTTATGTCCCCTCTGTACTACCAGTTTTATAGAAGTCATTGACACAAAGCAGTCTTGAGTGGTTAATTCCA
This sequence comes from Glaucomys volans, assembly GCA_020662805.1. NCBI lineage: Eukaryota > Metazoa > Chordata > Mammalia > Rodentia > Sciuridae > Glaucomys > Glaucomys volans. The sequence continues at coordinate 1,011,304 of JAJEJO010000139.1, forward strand.
TCAGTGCACTGTCTCCTGCAGGAGAAATTTTTGTGAAAATATGCCACATAAATACTGGGACAATTGGTTAACTATTTGAGGGAAAAAATATGGGAAGTACATAGTACAGTGTCTGACAAAAAAATACAGCATCTAATAAGTGGTAGTTCTTTACCTATCATCTTATACAAAAAGATCACGTCAAGCATTTTCTCAAAGTAAAATGACATTAGGACACAATTACCAAACAATGTATGAGATCTGGAAGATAATCAATATTCACCAAATTCAACTGTACATCTTTTTTTGCTCATAATTGAGTGACTATGTCAGATCAGTTCTGAGTCTAAGCACCCAATTTAATTGTCTTTATACATGTCATTTCCTTTCTAGAAACTTCAATTTTAGGATTTCAAAATTACTTATGAAAAAGAAGTACTTTTAAGCTGGAGAAAAATTTTTAAAGAAAGTAGATATTTTTTCAAATGCATTATAAATTAGAGAGGCATTGAATGAATTTAAGTATATTTATTCAATAATAAAATACCTGTTGATTATATGTAATTATTTGAGAAAGACCAAAAATTCATTTTAGTCCCTGCTTTATCTACAAACTATTTGGGGAATTAATGTCTACCATAAAAAAAAATCTGTGAGATTAGTGTCTGGGTAATGTAAATTTATAGTAAAAGTTTTATTAATTGAAGTGGAAAGTAAATTATGTAAACACAAAATATTAAATTATAATGTAAAAACATAGATATTACTAGATGTTCACAATTCACCAATTCACTAATTTCTTCTTCAACTATATCTAATATGCCTTTTCATTTAAGCTTTAATAAATGATTATTTAATGAAAGCACTATTGACCACATTGATTATTCCCATGCATTTCTTTATAGGACCTGCTACAATGGTTATGTATATGATAGTTTTTTGTCTCTTTTTTTATTTACCTGCCTCATTATTTTTCACAGTCTCTTTTGCATTAGTCATGCTTTTATTAATCACTTTTGTGTGTTTAAAAATGTATTAATAATTTTTCATGGTGACATAATTTCTTGTGTGTGTGTATGTGAAAAAGCTCACATTTCTTGGAATTTTTTGTGGTATGATTTCCCAGAGAGATTTGTGTATGATTCTGCCAGATGCCAGGGTTTACTTTACAACAAATTCAAGACTTGGGTATTGGAAGTCATATCATCATGTGAATTCCAGTCCCAAACACATGAGGACTGCCATGTGGTTATAGATTCTAATGGGAATTTTTTTCTGTTCCTCTATGAGCTAGGGCTGAGAACAAAACTTTTCCTTACTGTATCCTATGGATGGAACAGAAAATTTTCATGTTTGCCTATTGGAAAAGTTGCTTTTTAGTGGTCCCAGCTTTATTGGGGTAAAGGGAAGAGGGGAAGTTATGGATACAACTCCTACTTTGTATGGGGCTTAAGCTTTTTTCTCCTTTTAACCACAGATAGCCTATTAAAGCTGAAGCCACCAGCTTCATGGGGTGTTTACTGCTATTGTCAAATAGAACCTGACCTATGGGAATTTCACTTATTTCCATTTCAGTTCAGCTCTAACTTGAAATGATTAAAATAAAACTATCCAGCATTTTCACATGCCTTTTCCTAAGAAGATTTTCAGCTTGCCATATTTTTAAAATGAAGTCTCAGTTTCTTACCTTTCCATTAGCCACCACATTATTAACATTTTCTGTAAAATAAACACAATTCTCATACAAAATGGGTATTATTTCACTTGCAGAGAGCCATTAGTCCCTTCATGTTCTAACCAGTACAAAACACGCCCAAGATGCCACATAGGGAACAAGTACTCTTATCAGTTAGGACCCCATAGGTCCCCAAATGCAGTGGTTCCTGAAGAAGTTAGCTTGGAGAAAGGGCTTAGGATCTGAGACCTCTCATCTCCTAGCATTGAATGCATCCCTATATAATTGAGTATGCAAGGTCAGCTCTAAGATACTCAACTAGCCAACTGCATCTAAGTTTTAGGCCTGCCTCATAAATCCAATAATGGCAGAAATGGAAAATCTGAGAGAATATAGATCTTGATTCAGACATATATCATACCACTGACCCTGAAGCAGAGTGACACCTGACCTTTCCCTAAGAATCCTGATTATTAGAGAGGACAGAACATGTTTTCTGCCACCCCCACCTAATGTGGCATATGACCCAGTAGATAGGCTATCTGAAATTAAATAAGCTATTTCTTTCTGGAAAAGACATAAGGAGGAAGGAATTGTTTAATATATTTTCCTTGCCACTATTTCCCAAATGGGATGATGGATAGAAGTCAACTTGTCTATAAAGTGAGGCTAGAACAGAGATAGCCACAGTGTATCTCCCTACATATAATTTATTTAACCATTCTCTTATTGTCAGACATGGAGATTATTTCCAATTGTTTATGCTATAGTGAACATATTTGCACATACTCTTTGACCATATCTTGTATTATTTTCTTATGGTGGGTTCTTCATGTGGACTCAGGGTTCCATGAGAAGGGTACCATAAAGCTTTTGTCTGTGTTAAGGGCATTTCACAAAGCCTGAACATTGATTCATATTCCACCAAAGTGGTCTTGCCATCCTATACAAGTGTTGAGAATGACCATGAAGAAAGGTTTTACAAACAGATGATAAACAATGCCATTTAATTGTTTCAACTTAAACTTCTTTTATTATAAGCAATGTTGTATTATTTTCTTAATTACAGAACATTTATGTTGTTTGTTTACATCCTCTACACATTTTTTTTGGTGCATTGGTGTTTTCCTTTTTGACTTGCTATGTGAACTTGTTATGACAGCATCTTTCCATACTTACTACAAGCATATTTGTTCTTGGCCTTTGTCTCTAGAGTGGTGTGGTAGGTATTGCTATTCTCCATGTAAATTTGTTCTTCCTTTTCAATAGTTGATTCTAGCCAGATATAAGCCCTCCAACTTGGGATGACATGTTATGATCCTCCCTGTAGCTAAATGGAGCCACATGACTAAATTTTTGCCAGTGCATTATGAAAAAAAGTGATAGTTGTTATTGTCCAATCAGGCCCTTAAGACTGTGAGAGTGTTTCTTCATACTCTGACTTCCATACTTTTCCCCATGGGAGCCCAGAGGTGGTACTGAGCCAGCATTAACCATATAGGTAACAAGAGTGCCCTAGGAGATGGCAAAACAAGGAATAGTGAAGTAACTGGTTGAACCTGAATGGCATACCTTGGACTCAAGTGAGAGCAAATGAACTGCTTGTATTGTAAGCCATCTGCTACAGACTGAAAGTTTGTGTCCCCTCAAAATTCATATGTGGAAATTCTAACTCCCGATGTGATCCTATTAGGAGATAAGACTTTGGGGAGGTGGCTAGGTCATGAGGGCAGAGTCATTATTGATGGGATTGATGCCCTTATAAAAGAGGGTCCAGAGAGCAGCCTTATCCTTTTTACCATGTGAGGTTATTATAAGAAAACAACTGTATATGAACCAGGAAATGGGTTTTTGGTTTTTTTTTGAACTGGGAATTGAACTCAGGGGTACTCGGCCACTGAGTCACATCCCCAGCCCTATTTTGTGTTTTATTTAGAGACAGGGTCTCAATGAGTTGCTTAGGGCCTCACTAAGTTGCTGAGGCTGGCTTTGAACTCATGACCTCCTGCCTCAGCCTCCTGAGTCCCTGGGATTACAGGCATGCGCCACCATGCACAGCTTTAGGAAATGGGTTTTTGATAGACACTAAACCTGCCATTGAATTTCCCAGGATCCATAAAATCAAGAAAAATTTTCTTCTCCATGTCTATGGTATTCTGTTATATCAGCAAGAAGTAAGACACTCATTTTGTTGACTCTGTTATATTAATCTAACCTAAATTCTTCTGTCATGAAGAAGTGAACCTTTTTAAAAAACTAATAAACTATTTCTTTATTGCATTCTGCTTTGCTTTTATGTAGAAAATTCTTTCTCAATCCAAGATATTAAAGGATTTATCAATAGTTTAAGATTTTTATGATATTATTTGAAAGGATAGTCTTTTATTCCATTTGGATTTGGTTTTAATGTAACATGAGTTAAAGCTGAACTTATTTTTAAAAAATTTATCGAAGTGTCCGTATCAACTGTTGAATAATATCTTTCCTTCATTGACTTGTATCATCTCCTTAAACATTTATAGAAATGATTATTTTTAAAATATCTATTTTTTCTTCATTTATTACTCATTTCCATGATTATGCAAGCAATAAAATATTTTAATTCTTACAGCTATGTAATTTCACTTGGTGAGTCAATTCTTTTTCCTTTGAGCTTCTTTTTCCAAAATTTCTTTCCCAGTGTTTTTGCACATTTTCTAATGTAAATTCAGAATTATTTGGTCAGGTCCTTAATCTCTCTACTCCAGACCAAACAAAAGTGCCACTAGGATTTTGATTATAATGGCATGCAAGGATCTAGATTAATTTGTGAATAACTGATGTTTTCACAATAGTGAATCTCAATAACATAGCATGTCACTAAAACTTTATTTTATTTGTGAAAACTAAATAAAGCTTTCTAGTTTTCCTCACACAATTCCCTAAGTTAATTCGTTGTTAACATGAGCAAATTTGTTAAGTCACACAAGTAATTTTTGTTTCTAGCGTGAGTGGGATCTTTTCCTGTTATGTTTTCTAAATAATTATCATGATATATCAAAAAGGTTTGCTTGGGTTGGGGATATAGCTCAACTAGTAGAGTACTTACCTCGCGTGCATAAGACCCTGGGTTCAATCCCCAGCACCAAAAGCTAAAAAATTTAAAATATTTAAAAAATGTTTGCTTATTGAATATTCATTTTGTCCATAGTCTGTTAGGAACTTCTTCTGGATCTCAGCTGATTTTCAGGGATTCTCTTTAGACATTTTCTCTGTTATGATAGGTTCCTCAAGTGAATTCTTCACAACCCCTGACTTTATTCAGTGGCAATTCTGATCTTTACTGCTTCTAATGCAGATCTTACTTCTTCTGTTTCTTTCTAATCTTTACTATTCCTGCCAGATCTTTTTCATTTCATTCTGTTAGGATTATAATTATGCTCTTCATAGCTCTTTCATTGAAAAACAGTATTTTGAGATTTTAAAAAATAAATTTTAAAAGAAAAATGATTGAACAAGATTTTTAACAGCCTTTCTTGTAATTTATGGATGGGAATCAGACTTATTAAAGTACAGGAAACCCATATTATTGATATGGTTTGTTTTTTACAATTTAATGAGTTCTTTTATCTTTTACTTTTTCTCTCCACATTTGTGTTCTTATATATTTTCAGTCTAACAACGTTTTCCCCCCTCAGGCCACATTTATTTTTATTACTGCTAAGTAAGTAGAACCCTTATTTTATTTTCACCCTCTGGGTAGGCAAGGTTTTTTGCTTTGGTAAATTTCATTCTGCCAACTATGCCAGTCAGGGTCTCAGCAGGAAACAGATGGTCCACCCTAATTGGGTAATTTGAAGAGAGTCTAATAAAGAGACTATTTAGTGGGTGAAGATCAGGGAAAACCCACAAGGGATAGTACTAAACTCCAGAGCCAATGAACCCCAGCCTGGATGAGCAAGAGAAGATGTAGGTACCAAAGCCCAGGAAAGGAGGAGCTGTGTGGAGAGGGCTTCCAGGTGCCTTTGGTTGAAGGATGCTTCTGGATAGGAGGAAATGAGTTGGGGGAATCAATACCCAGGTGCACACCTATTTGAAGAGCTCCTTTTTTTGTGCTCCCCATTGACTAAGTTGTACTGAAGATCAGAGGGCAAAGGGTCCCATTAATCAGACAATCAGGTCAGTCCCCAGAGCCCAGACAGGGTAGAAAAGGGTAATATAGAAGGAAGGCAAAGGGTAGTACACCAAGTAAAGAGTTCTAATCGTTTCATTGGTTCTAACACTAGTTCTTATTCACCAGCCAACTCTCAATTTGGTGAGTGCTGTGGACAAAAACCATTCAAGTTGAAGGGTGCATCTCCAGAGGAAGAAAAGAAAAAGAGTCTAGAAAATTGATTCTGAGGAATTAAATGGGACAAAATATCAATGGAACTGCAGAAGAAATAGGTAGATAGCTCAAATATGAATTTGGTGACTTAGGAAGCTTCTGCAATGTTGAATGCCAGAGCAGTGTCCTAATTAAAGTCCTAGTAAAAAATCCAAATCTTCTATTGTGTATCTTATTACTGAAGGATGTTCAAATACCTAAACAAAGTATGATAACACCACCATCTTCATTATTTTGCTCAAGGAATTTTTCATTCGCTCCATCCAGAAAAGTATTATCTTGTTAACCTAATCTTTATACACCTCTCTTTCCAGGCTCTTCCACCTATAAATGATTCCTAATATACCACAATTCTCTTACTTCACATAGCCCCTCAAAGTATTTTGTTCTAATTTGTTTTTTTTCTGTAGAATCTTCTAGTGTTATTTTTTAAATGCTTCTTTTCTCAGAACATTTAGGGAATGGAGATCAGGTAAGCTGACAAGACCCAAAACCTCTGAATCAGGCAAAGGAAGGAGGAAAGCTGTGGACAAATTAATAGCTTTCTCATGTCCTCAACATCTTCTTTCCCATTACTATGAAGGCAGGGGAAGGATTTATGGAATGGCTGCTACAGTCTGCCTACCAAGATGAATTGCTGTGCCAGATTTGCCCCATGGTGTGTTCAGCACTTTGGAATTCCACAGAGGGAAGAATATTTGTAGAAAAGCTGTTGTTACCATTATATTTGCACAGTAGAGCTTGATATCTCCAGAGAACAAGCCTGCAAAGGTGTGTGAGTATTTTCCCCATAGAAAAAAATTTAAGCCTAATCATTCCTTTAGAGTGAGGGGTATACATCTGGAGATTTTGTTTGTCAAGAAGATGAGCAGACAGTGCAAGGGGCCATGGTCTTGATTGTAAGTAGGTAGTTGTACCTGCTTCCCAAGATGCTGATGAGCCCCCCAGGATCTCCATCTCAGGCTGCTCCCATGTGTCACTGTGAGGACTCTGACTGTGCTCTTTCCTGTGGTTTTTCAAGAGATATGTGTAGCTGCAGCATTATGTCGTTCTTGGCCTGCCAACCTGATTTCACGGAGTTTTGGAAAAACAGTCCCCTCAGGGAAGTCCATAGTTGTTTTGACATTTGGGATAGAAAATATTTGCCATGTAACCTTTACATTAAAGGACTCATAGCCAGAGACAAACAAAGAGCATATTTATGTACCACCCTGTGAGCATTTGGGATGTTGCTCAAAGTGAATCCTTTAAATGGAGAAAGCACACGGGAAGGGAGAGAGGGAAAAAAGAAGAGAAGATAAAAACTGGAATGTGTACATCATTACTTCCTCTGCTGTTAAGTGTTTACTGCCTTGATTTGGGGCCTGGACAATACCTATGAAGTATGAGAATCTGAATTGTCATTAGCCAAAGCTTCCATTCTTCCAGATCTCTGCTGAGGATGAGGAGTTGAGGGAGTAGAAACAAGCATGTTTAGATGGTAGGGACAGCACTGACCTGTTTACCACATAGAGTGCCCTCTTTGAGCATCCTCAGGCAGAACCTCCATGAGACCAGTGTCTTTTGATAATGAAGAGATGAGGTTGGGAAGTAGCAGGAAGCCCGCTGACCTCCGGAGGACTTGTAAAATGAAGTAGTCCTTGAAAGGGCATGCAGGGAGACATCTTTCCTCTACCAGCTTCCTGGCTCACTTCTGAACTGCTTGAATAGACTGGTTGTTTTTCGTATCATCCACATAGTCTTGAGCATCTTTAGGTAGACGGTGCTTCAGGAACCTTTATTGAATGACAGAATCTGCAAAAGAAACATACCAAACCAGTAAACCAGTAGGAATCAAGAAGGACCCAGGGGGCAGGAATTGGAGACTACAAGTCTCCACCTCAGTCCAATCTATATTTACACCATGTCCTGCTTCCTTCCTTCTACATTCCCAGTATTTTTTTAATTTTTCACTTTCGGATGGTGACTCACTAAGTTGCTGAGGCTGGCCTTGAACTTGTGATACTCCTGTTTCAGTCTCCCAAGTCACTGGGGTTATAGGCATGGGTCACTGCACCTGACTCACTATGACTTTCTTATGTCTGTGTTCTCTGAATTGGTTTGGGTTTAGAGGAAAAAGGAGACAAAGAGAAGGGGATCTCTGACATTTTCCCCCCTCATTTACATGGGGTGACTCCACTTTTATCTGCTTTTTCCTAGTTCTGTATATTTGTAAAAACAAAAACCACCAATGCCCCCAAACCTTTGAAACTTCTATTTAAACATGGCAGCTTGACTATGTATTCGTCTCCTTTTCCACCAGAATTTTCCAATAAAATAATATTCAAAGAACAAAAACAAAGTTGCACCAAAGCACAGGGACAAAGAAACAAAAGAGGAGACAACAGCAGCTAAGACATTTTTGGAAGATGGAAAGTAGATGGAGAGTGGTAAATAATTTAGCCTAGCTGAGCAAGTTAAAACACAAGTACTTACAGAGAACAGTACCAGTAAGAAGTAGTTCAATTCACCTGACAAAACCCCAGAAAAGAATCAGTGCTGGAGATTACATACCATATAATGAGGGTGAGGTAATCAGGAGATAGAGCAAAAACCAGGAGGAAAAGTAGAAGAGTTAGTACACAGAGTGTGTGAACTTTCAGGCCTATTGCCCAGGTCATATCAGCTGTAAGTCTGCTCTTCCACTTCACACCCCCCACCCATCCTGCTACCCATGTATTCATCTACCACCAAGAACAGAGATTTAGTTTGTGGAAGAACTGAGCCATGAAGGTCTGGGAAACATGGCCACATGGAAGGGCAAAGGAAAAGGTACAGAGTCAAGAACAGAGGCATTAAGTGATACTTTTCATATCGACTGGTAGGACCTTGGCATCATTTTCTACCCTGCTCACAGAATAATTATATCTAGTCATGTATGGCACCCAGGCAGGAGTCTAGAGTCTCCTCTCTTGAGAAACTGAAGAATCCCAGAGAAAATACCTCTGATATTGACCTGTGCGGAATTGCTCACCACTTACCTGTGGTAAAGGCAAGAATTGGGAAAGAATTCTCCACAATTCAGGCAAAGTCCCTGAACAGGAATGTTCTATAATCTTTTAAGTATCTGATTTTTAAATATGAACTAAATCATGGATTCTCACAAATCTGAGGAAAGCCTCCAATGTAAGAGAGAGAGAGAGAGAGAGAGAGAGAGAGAGAGAGAGAGAGACAGACTAATGTTGGAAAACAGACGGGGGAAGGTATGGATTTAGAATGCAGGCCTAAAAGGAGGGTGGAGTAGGGCAGAGGGATCACTCTTCTTTGCAGTCATAGACATGGTCATTGTAGCACAGTGGTTCTTAACCTTGGGTGCACCATCTTCCATCCCCACACAACTTGGTTGTCCTTTCTTTGTCTTTGTTCACAGTACTCATTATTTTAAGTAAGCTCATATTTACTTATTTTTTGCCCATTGATGTTCAAATGGTCCTTAAATGTGCGACTCCAATCTGATCCTGCCATGATCACCTAGCATAAAGCCAATCTTCCTTCACTGATCCTGACCATTTCTTACTCCTTGCCTCATTTGCTTCATAATGAGTGTCTCCATTGCTCATGAAATCTGAACATTATCTAGTGAGTTGTGTGACTACTCAGGTTTGTCTAACTTTCCAAACCTGAGACTGTCTGGACATACCTTGTTTTGAGTAGTTCATTGTTGATCATATGTATGATTAACATTATCTTTACTATTCATGATGACTATGTGATGTAGGTACCAATATCCCTATTTTACATGTGAGGAAAATGAGTCTCAGTGATTCAGGAGGAATCATGGTGTTGTCTAGGCAGCAAGTGGAAGAGCTGGGGCTTGAACCCAGATCTTATAGGTTTTCTTTAATTGCAGAACAATGCTAATGCTCTTGTTATGAGATTTAAGTGGGCAAATGTTCTTATTTTCCCAAATATTAGTAATGCATTGACAATGGATATATAAAGATAATTTTGGCGTCAATATACAAAGAGTAATTAAGTATTATACTTCAAAAAGGCAATTATAGGTGCAAATTCAGTGCCCTGCACACTCTTAAGGTTTTGCTTTTTGATTGTGGTTACAAAAATGGAGTATATTTATTGTACTGGTCTTTATAAGGATTATCTCATTTAATTACTATGAAAACTATATGTTTTGGTACAATTGTTATTCTCAGTTTAAAATCAATAACTAGAGCTTAAAGGTGTGAAGGGATCTGCATGAGACTGCACATCCTGCCAAGGTGACGTTGAGAATAAAAGTTGAAACAGTTGAAGGCTCAGAACTGCCTCACCTCCCTTTTCCACATGAAGTCACTAGGAGCAGTTCTCATAATAATTGTAAACAATTGCCATTACTTAAAATTTCCCAAAATGCAGTGGGGAGGGAATACAGGATCAAGGGTCACCAAACTGGTGGATGGCTTTTACCATGGCCAGTCTGAGAACTGTCTGAATGCAGACTCACACAAATCAACAGATCTGTGTGCCAACTTTGAAAGTCCATTCCTGCTTCCTAAAATTAGTTCAAGTTCAAGTTCAAGAAAAGCTAATGTATTTGTCAGTTAGAACTTTGAGTCTCATAAAAGGGAAAAAATAACGACTCAAAAACATTTGAACCTTGGCCTCAAAATTTTAGAAAATGAACACATGCACATTAAAAAAAAAAAAACCACGTGGCAGTGGTTGTGAAGTAAATATATCCCACTGCACTGATCTTACATCCTGTCACATTAATGTTTCAGAGCACTCAATATAAATATTAAAACTAATAGCTTCACTCTTCAGCTATTACTCCTCCATCCCTTGAAATCATCATAAAACTTTCAAAGCCTTTTAGAACATTTACACACTTGAATCTGATGGTGGGGAAAGGAGATTCACACAACGCAGCCCATAAGCTTAAATAATAGTGAAGAGCTGTTTATGGAATATGCTTTATTTATTCATCATTTCAAGTAAAGTTTCCGTTTTGATGGAGGGGGAAAAATCAAAGTATAGCTGTCAAGGGATAAGGCTAAAGTATTGCTTTTCTATACTGAGGACTTGCAAAAAGAAGAAGTCCATGAGAATCTCAGTCCAAGGTCAATCAATGCTAAGACTGTGGGTACGTAAACAGCTAATGGATTGTAAAGACACATACCAGTGTGTTATGAATTTTTAAAGAGCAACTCTTCAGCACAGAAACCCATAAATCAATGATGACTTATTGGCTGGATCAATTATGCAAACTTTTAAAACATTTAATGACAGGTAATGAACAAGTCTCTGGAGGACATCAGTCAACCGTGTTTTTGCGGTTGTAGTTACATCTGCTTAAGTGAATTGGGTAGAGGCAGTCATTCCTAGGAAGTAACTAAAAGTTAAAGTAAGATAATAGAATGAAAGTGAGAGAATATCTATTTGAGTCTTCAGAAATGTCTGAAATAGCTAGAGAAATGGGATCCTTTCTAATGTGTTCATAGGTAGACCAAGTTGGTTTTAGACTAAGAGTGCCATACTCAGGAGTTTCTAATTCCTAAGCATTCATTTGGAGCTTTTCTGCAAAATTATCTGAGTATCAGGGAGAAAGATAATTTTTTGAAAGAAGAAAAAGTAAAGTGTAGGTAATGACACAGACAGGTTCTTATCATTGTTTATTTTGAAATTAACTTTAATAATTGGAGGAATAGACAGGCTGTGATGGAGAGATAATATGGGATTCTACTCAACTGAGAAGCAGGACTGAGGCTGAGTGTGTAGTGATTAATCCCAGAGAAAGTCTCCTCTCGTCACTTGTGGCATTATGGTGCTTTAGTCACATATTAAAATGGTGACCTGAGGAAACATGAAGGACTTTGGGGAGCAGATTTCTGAACTTAATAGTCTTTCAAAGTTTAAACATGGATCTCTTTTATTGTATAACTTCAGGTAATTCTTTAGATTATGGAAAGGATGGAAGTTAAACATGCCATTCAATCCTAAGCATGGTTCCTTGAGTCTAAGCCGCTGACACTGATGCTGTATTTCCACGTTAGTATAGTTAAAGTATCACTCAGATCATATTAGGCCTTCAGACTAGATCTGAAAACACTGAAATTCTGATATTCCTGTGTAGTGTTCACTTATTTTACTGCTCAGTAAAAGGATGGCAAAAATGAAAAATATAAAGTAAGTTGGCTGTTCAATGCCTGAGTTTAAATGTGTCTGGCCTGAGTGTATTTTCTATGGCAGAGAAACTTCCTTTTATTAGGTTTTCAAAACACTTTTGGTTAAATGGGAAAAAATATCTTAAAACTATTACTGATTTTTGAGTATAATTTCTTTTTAAAAAAATTTCCAATATTTTAATCACACTTGGTTTTTGTTTTTCTGGGGGTATGGGTGGGATAGAACACAGGGCCTGACAAGGACTAAGCATGTATTCTACCACCCAGGTACACCCTGGCACTCCCCTTTGTGTTAATACCCTAAATTCATCTTTATGATGTTATGCATTCAAACCTATTTGTATGTACCTAAATGTTTATCAATTGCTCTCTTACTGTTCCTTCTCATACCTTGATCCACATTTATCTTCCAGTCATTTCTGAGTACAGACTCTACACAGTGTACTCCTTAGTCTTTGTTTTCCCAAACATACCTTGATTTTGTACTCCATGTAAAGAATGCTTTTGCTTATAACAGAATTCTAGGTTGACAATTATTTTCAGGCCTTGAAAGATATTATTTCACTTTTGTACTGGCACCTATTGTTGCCTTTAAAAGGTCTGCAGTCTATCTAATTGCCATTCCTTTGTTAGTAAGCTGTCTCCTTGCTTTCATTATTTGCAGGATTTCCTTTGGCTTTGAGTGTAATTTCTTTAAGGAGCTCATGCTAACTACCAAACTCTTCTAAGAGGGTTATGTTATAGACTTTGTGTGTGTGCATGTTTGGTAGAGGTAGAGGATTTGGTATGATCTCTTTACCTTACTCCGTCCCCCACTAAAATAAAGGTCAGAGTTTGGACATAAACAGATATGAGTTCAAATTCTGCCATTTACTGGCTGTAAGACCAGAAGAACGTTTGCTCATTGTACCTTCATTTGTAAAATGAGTAGTATAATTGCTGCTTAAAAAAAGTTACCTAGAATGTAGGTAGCAAAGTATTGGTAGTGATTATGATAATAATCTGAAATACCTCTGAGAACAGTAATTGAAAAACATCCAGGCGAGGGTCAGTGCTTAATTCCCAAAAGTAAACATCTTCCACCAAAGGGTGTCGCTTTTTATAGTAAGAACAATTGGTAACACCAAGGTCTTTATTATGTGTCATGTATTTACCTATACTTGCTAATCCATGTCTGTCAACTCTTTGATGCAAACACTATTATTACCATTTGATAGGTGGGCTCATAGAATCTCAACAAAATAAAGAAGCTTACCCAAGGCCGCCCAACTATTGAATGGAAGAATTAGAATTTAAAAGTAAATGAAATCATATTATACAAATTCACCATTCCACAATACTTAGCTTGAAATTGACTAAAAAAAAGCAAGGTGCTAAAAATTCTACACCCAAAATTTTTCTCTTTTGAAACACATGGCATTAATAGAAATAAAAAGTGTTTCAGGATGATAGATTTCTTCAACTGTCTGGGAAAGCAAATGAGCATTCCAATACTGGTCTTTTTATCCTAAGTATGAAGGAACAAGAGGTGATGGTGTGCAGCTTAGTGCACAATCTTGTGCATATGACTTACAGAGTAATTCTGTGAGACAGGAGTCTTGCTGTGAGGAATAAATGGGCTGTTTCTCTGACCCAGGGGTCTTGTGTATTCTGTCAGTACATGTATATAAAACTATGGCAAGTGAACTTATTGGCTTCCAAGTAGGGTAAAATCTCAGACCCTTCATAGTTCTGACTTAATACTGAGAAGGAGACGTCATGACTCTCAGACCCCCACCTGGAGGGAAGCATCAGCAGTGTCCCATGTCACACTTGTTCTCAGAATGTCCCAACTGAGTGGGGGGTGGGAAGTGAGATGGTGGAGACAAAGTTTTCAGAATATCTTCTGTGCTTAGGCTTATATTCCTTAAAGATAAGAGTTTGAGAAATGCAAATTAAAACCCAATTAAAATATCACTTCACATGATCAGAATGGCAAATATGAAAATATCAGGCATACCAAGTGATTCAAGAGAGTGGGTCTGTGGGGACTACATGCTGCTAGTGGGAGTGCAAATCAAGGTGATTTTTGCTTTAGAGCATAATTTGGGACTATTACTAAAGCTGAAGATACCAACCTAGAGTTCTAGAAATTCCAATACTAAATATGTACTATAGAGAAACTCTAGCACAAGTCACACATATAAAAATATTCATTGTAACATTGTAAGAATGAGAATTAGAAAAATTGGGGTCCTTGGACTAAGTCAGTTTTACTTCCTCTTCCATGTTCAATTTGAAGACTAATCCTATAGGTTGCTTATCAGTGGTATTATTAGAGTGATGCTTTGGAAGTGATTTTCATAGCACAAGAAAGAATAGAAGAGACAGTGAACATGGAAAGAGCTAAAAAGAGTACAATATGGATAGAAGATTGAGGAAGAATAGGTATGATCTGAGTTTCAAAGACTAAAAGAATTACTTTGTGTGGGGAAGGAAATAAAGAGGAGAAAAAAAAATGAGTCTTTATAAGGTTCTACTTGTTTGCCTTTTTCACCAAGAGTGGAATGTAACAGGAGATTTATTTATTTGAATTAATAAAGATTTATTCAAAAGATTATTGGCAAATATCTTGGTCATATTTTCTGAAATTAAAATGGCAAAAAGTCCTCAGCTGTATGAGGTTCATTGATGGACTTTGCTCCTTCAGTTCAGGAGTTCAAGGCTTAACATCATTCTCATCTTACTAATGGTAGACGTATCTTAGAGAAGCTGAGAGACTTTGTGTATTAATCCATTTTCTGTTGTTATAACAAAATGCCCAAAGCTGAGCATTTTAAAAAATTTAAGAGGTTTAATTTGGTTCATGATTCTGGTGGCTGAAGTGTTTGAACTGCATTACTGGCCTAGTGAAGGCCCCCTTGTTGTGTCACAAGGTGGTAGAGAAATGGAAAGGGAATCAGTCATATGCAGAAGGAACCAAGTTAGTTGGGCAGTCTTGTTAAATTTTATAACAAGCTTCTCTTGCAAGAACTAATTCACTCTAGAAATCAGAATTAATCCTTTCCAAAGGCAAACTCTGGTGACCTGATTACCTTGCAGTAGTCTTCACCTCTCAAATGTTCTACCACCTCACTACCACACATTGGGGACTGGGTTTCTAGCAGATGAACCTTTGGGGGGCACATTAAAACCATAGTACTTTGTAGAGAGAAAGAGTTCATATTGAGTTCTTATTAGTGTTTAAGGGGAATCGGGTCCCTTCACTCTTGGTTCTATCTTAGCCACCATTATCCTTCCATCTGTGCTCACTGTATAAAGAAGGAGCTTATGGCCCCATTCCGTCAGAGGCCTCCTTAACTAACAGGAACACAGATGTCTGTGTGGAATGGTCTCTGAGCCATCACGAGTGGTACAAAATTTGTAAATCACTTTATATTTTATAGAGTAAATTCAATTCCAATTTAATCTAGTAAATTGAACAAACTTTTGCTGAAAACCCACTATGTGTCAAATGCAGAACTATGTGTCAAATGCTAATAAGGCAAACACATTCCTTACCATCATGGTGCTTCAGTCTAGTGGGACAAACATTAAGCCAATAATATCAAATGTGATGAATATCATCAAAGGGAAACTAGATGAAAAACAAAACCTGGCAACAGCAATGTGGGTTTTACTTTAGGTTGAAAAGCTATTTCTCTCTCATGAGATAAAGTAACATTTAAATCCTTTCCTTCTTGGGAGGTAGCTGAATACACAGGAAAATGTGTTTCATTGACCTGAATTCTTGCATAAATTCAAAAGAGGAGTATAAATTATTGAAAAAACAAAGTTTTTTGGGGAATGGTTGGGTTAATTTTATGTACTTAGTTATAAAATCCTTTATACACTCCCTTTATGAAGATGTAGGCAAAGGCATTACATTTTGTCATCATGACCAAGCATAAACCTAGTCAAACAACTCACTTAAATAAGCAATATGATTGACCTAATCACTCTGTGGTGTGGACTCCGACTACATTACCCCAAAGAGCAGAGCATGTGGCAAAAACTTGCAAGGAGGTGGTTTCCTTAGTTCCAGAGACAAAGCTAGGGCAACTGAGAAATGTGAAACATGGGATGAAAACAAAAGCCAGGTGTGTTACTAAGCTCGTCACCACTATGGGAAGAAAACTGGAGCTCCCTACTCTCAGGGACAGCCTGGGAAGCCTTGTGAATGTGCCTTAGAGTTGTCAGAGAGCCTTATACATCTATTGGTCCTCATATCCCACTGGTCAAGAGTGACCTCAGGGAGTATTAACTTCTCCCAAATGACTTGGGATGACTGAGCGGACCTAGAAGCTGTCCTAATCAGCAGAGAAGCCTAGGACAGAATGCAAGATTATGAACAGCAACTGAGGCAAGGTGCTGTCAGGTTCCACCTGGTTGCTATAGCAACCACCAGATCAGGGAGAGAGGTGGACTGTTGGTTATCTCTCAAGGAGGACTATTCAAAATATTTTCTTCTTTTCCATAACTGAAAGGTGGAGGCCAGAGCACCTACAATACAACACAATTCCATTGGAAATGAACAATTTCTTTTCAGAGAGCTATCTGAAGCTATCCTTGGGCTCTGTGAACTCAAGGTGCAAAATGGACCCTGGAGTCTAGGATGCTACTTGGGAACTCTATGAGTTTTGTTAGCCAGAGAGAGGTTCAGAGAATGAAAGGGGCATCCCTTCCAAAGGTTAACAAAGACCCTCCTTGTGCTGAGTTTAGTCTGGCTCCTCTGAGACCTCTGCTCATCTAGGCCTAACCTTGGGCTTCCCTGTCTGCCCTTATAGAATCTAGTTTGAGCAGGATTCTGCTAGGTAATTTAGTGAAAATCTCCTACCGTTGCTATCTGTCCATTCACGATTCTTTTTACTCTAGAATGCTTTCAGCAAGAATTCTGTTGAGTTGGTCTGACAAGAATCCCACTTACCCCTGGTGTTTCTTAGTTATTTTCTATCCACTGACTCTCACACTGCTCCTTAATTATAAATCTCCATTGTCCTTGCTGGAGTTGGAGTTGAGCTCAGTCTCTCTCCCTACCACAAGTCTCCACTGCAATGATCCCTGTACCTAATGTAGTAGTCCCCCTTTGAGAAACTCTACCTTACTGCTCTTTAACAAGTGTCATTGGATAATTTGGCCTTAACGAGGATGATGTTTGTGGACTGAACTAATATCAAGATTTATTTATATACGTGTTAGGCCAATGTTCTCAAGCCTCTTCCATGTGCCATTCTTATGCTAGATACTGGAATAATAGTAGGTTGAATAAGATGGGATTCCTCTGCTCAGAGAGGGAAGTCAGTGGCAGAGAAAAATAAACAGGTAAATAACACCACAAGAAAAGACACAGATTTGAAGAGTGATGAGAGCACAATCCTCTCCTCCTGGGTGTTGGGAAGATTCCCAGAGGAGACTTGAGGTCCAGACTAATGCCCGACTTTTATGGCAAGCATAAGATTCAGTTTCTTCCATATATAGTTATCACTTCTTTAATGTATACAGAAACACAAGAATTAATGTCCTAATGATTTGTTTTATGACGTGGTGCTAATGTATGTGAAGTCAGTCCTGTCTTCAGACCATTCACATTTCCATTTTCCGCCCAGAATGGAGAGATTCCATCAAGTTTCTTCTTAGTTGCTAAGGACTTCATAAATTCCTCTTTGTAATTGCCTTGCTTTCAGACAATAATTGTTAACTGATAAATAGGAGAATTGTCAGGTGTGGAATCAGTGGTGAGAGAAAGATAGTTTCTCTGTTGCATTTACGAGGAATCGCCGATGAGACCTCTGATCCCATTAAGGATATAAACTCTTCAGATGGAGTTGATGACAGCCCCATGGGCTGCCTGCGCCCTCACCAGCTTGGCTGTTCTCAGTGCATGTTCAGCCAAAGGGGATGAAATCAATGCAGGAATTTCATGGCCTCCAAGAAAATTACTGTTGAGAGATGACCCAGTTCTTTGATTGGTGTCACTAGAAGACAGGCCTCCTTGAGAAGTGAATGTAATGACATCCACCAGCTGCTTAAATTCTTTCTATTATATGCATTTGCTTTCAAATGGCTTTAGCATTTTAGCATAAACTACCACTTTCTTTCTTCCCAGGTTTGGGCTCTGGGCATTTTTAAAGCAGCAGGCAGACGCAGTCGTGGCACAAGCAGCAATGCTGCTCTGCATCTTACAGGGTGGATGAAAGTGATTTTACTTGGATCCCTTGATGATTAAGGGCTAGGGAAGTGGCATGAGTGGATTAATGATCCTAAATAGAATTCTTCTCTCTCCTTTGGTGCATGCTCATTCACAAGAATTGCAGTTGGTGGTGTGAGCATTCTATTTCCACCTTCCTTTCCCTGACTCTTGTTGATTCTTGCACTGGTGCGCTGTGTCCTCATTCATTTCATGCCTTGCACTTACTTCTGCAAAGTCTTGAAAGGATCTTGTCTTCTTCCTATGAAAGATCTGAAGGTATACGAAGAGAGCAAGTGAACTGTAGGAGATAGGAAGATAAAACAAAAACTAGAGTGAGGCTCCAGTGACCTTTGCAGATGAAAGAAGCTCCACTGGACCCTTCCTGGATCTGCCACCACTGCTGTACCCTGAAGCTTCCTCCCACTCCCTCGCCATTCTGTAGAAGGAAGATGGTGAAGAAGGTGTCACTAAGATGTATGATAATGACAATAGCAGTATTTTTAAAAAACTGAACTCTACTGAGTACTAAGTATGTGTCAGGCACTATTCTAAGCACTTTTCACATATTCACTTAATCCTGGCAACAATCCTATGGGTACATGCAATGATTCCTTCGTATCAGGTGAGAGACCGAGGCAGAGAGCTGAAGTGTCTTGCCTCAGGTTACACAACCGTGTACCTTAGTCACTACTCTTCTACTGTAAGAGCCTATATAAAAAGTTAATGTTAATGCCTTTTATTTCTTTGCCAAATAGTAATGTAGATAGTGAAAAGTGTTGGAAAGAGAAAATCCTACCCACAAGGGAAAGGAATTATGACTGTTAGCCTCTCTAGCACAATTCTTTGGAAAATGTGAGCCATCCCAAGGGAGTCCCATGACCAGAACAGGTCAAACTAAATACTTTGCCGTTCCAACCTGAATGCGTGGCTACCTGAGGACTGTAAATACTATCTTCAATATGGCTGGAAACAGTAAGCTCCCAGCACACACATTCTTCCTTGGGAAGCTCATCTGGCCACATTATCCCACATGTGCCAGTGTAATTCTGGTTGCTGCAGGAAGGAAGTTCAGATGAAGTAGGATGTCTAACCAGTACTGGGCTTTCATTCTAACCCCAGGGATTTGAGACAGAGCAAAATTGTGGAACAGGTGATTTCCAGGATGTCTTTGGCTTTGGGAATTTACCTGTGCTGGGACCTTGTCTTCCAACCTTCTTACCTGGAGATGTGCTCTCCATAGGACCCCCTGAAAGCTGGAAAAGCTTCCTTGAAGGAGATCCAGCTCTTTATCATTCTTGACATTCACAAACCAAATGTGGGCAGCAATGGAAGATTTCCCATCCTCAGTCTGACTATGTGCTTAAGATGGATTTGCCAAATGGATTCCTTGTTTTATAGCAGCCAACAGTTGAGTGTAACATGGCAGACCTTTGGGTGACTTCCCTATGAGGCACCCAAATAGCTGCCCCTCAGGCATGTCTGGTCTTAGCTGGCTTGTACCTGGTACTTGGCAGTGAGAATCAGGCCTCAGTGCCTGCCTACCGACCAGTAGCATGAAGAGAAAATGGTGTGAGTCCATGCTCTGGGCCTGTAGGCCTCATGTGTGTGCTTCATGCATTTGGGAAGAGGCAGCCCCACACCATAAAACCTCCCTGAAAGCCACTGAGGTACCTCTCTAAAAATCATAATGGACTATACTGAAAGCCTAGCTTTGACTGATGGGAGGTTTGGGACTCTACCCAGGTAAGAATCCAGGCATCAAGGAGACCTGAGAAGGCAGATGACCCAGAGTAGGGCCAAACTGTTTACCAGCAGGTGTGTTTTTGAAAATCTTCCTTAACTGGTCATGGCAGCGGAAAATACCCTGCTGTTAAACGCATCTGCAATCCGCTGCTCTCCCAGTCCACCTACAAAAATTTTGACCTTTAAAGAAATGATGGAGAAGCTGGTGATTTTTTCTATGGCATTGAAGCTCGGTCTATTTTAGGCTCCAAGGCAATTGCAGCCCTCTTTGCTCCCTATTTCACATCACTTTTAAGTCTTGTTCTGGCCACTATGAACCCTTCAGCACTTTTCCCTCTGCAATCACTCGAGTCAAGATCTGTGATCTATGATTTGCAGATGACATGTACATTTCTTGGCTGATGGTTGCTGAAGCAGTTTGCAAACCTGAGGCAGTTAAGGGGGGAGTTTGAAGGAAGAGCAGATTACAATTGAAATACTGTAATACGCCACCCTAAATTTCTATTTTCATGCAAATGTATAACTGCTTTCTCATTATTTTGATTGAAGGGAAGTTACCTCGGTATTCCTGTTGGTGTGAATTACCAAATTCATGTTGTGATGACCAAACAATTGGCTGATTTCTATTGTTCGTTACTCCTATGAGAGTGCAGCCCTTAGAAACCTAGGTGCCAGGGGAAGGTGTTGTTAAAAATACTGCCCTCCCCCACAACACAAGCATCTAAGCACAAAGAAGAAATCTTGGGATCCTCTTATTATAACGATCTGTTTCAGGGAATGCATCAAACAATATTCAGCTTCCTGAGCTGTAGAGCAATGATGGCTGCATTTTGGACCATCTTTCATTTGAATATCTAAAAAATATGTAAATTACCAATCTTTGTGAAAAGTTATTTCAGTCATTTATTGAAATATTCACTCATTTTGAAAAGACCATCTTAATGAAAAGCTAGCCTTATTTGACTTTTTAAGCAGACACGATACGTGTATAAATGTAATGTGATCTGAAAGACACATTAATGAGATTGCCGTCAGAAGGATTACTGAGATTCTGTGCTCAGACACCGAGAAAAGCCAAATGGGTGTATCAAGCACCCATTCCTAATCTTCAAAAGCAAATTTATTGAAGTGTCTCAATTTTGCCACACACCCTAACATCTGCATATGGGCCCACATTCCTAATCCTGTCACACTGTGAGGCTGTAGATTAAGAGAATGTATAATCAATGCTTCTGTCGCTACACATAAATATAGACTGCTAAATCAAGTGTGGACTTTACACAGAGGTCCCTTCTTAAGCAGATTTTGCTCTAAACATTGCTCAAATCCTGAAAAATTAAAACAAAACAACAGTGATAGCCTCTGGTACTTTCTGCCCTTATCTAAATAAAAGACATTTATCTGAAAGTGGAAGCTACTTTATAAACGTTTCAATAGCAAACATGAAGCAAAGAAGAGGGAACTAAGACATAAAGAACACTCCACCATGTGTCAGACATTCTGTTAAATACTTAACATACATTATTCCACTTCATAATGAATCAATGTGAACAAGTATTCATTGAGTTTTCTCATATCAGTGTTCTATGTTGACGTTATAGTACTTCAAATTTTTTTCTGAATTTGTATCCTCTTCCCCTTTACTAGTGTTTCTAACAGTATATTAGATATGAAAATGTTTGTGTGGGAGTCTCTGAGAACTTTGCAAATCTCCAAATTTACAGAACTTCTTTAAAGAAACTAAAGAGTAAAGTCCCGGCATCTAAATGACTCTCTCTTGCCTCCCAGTGCAGACCATTCGGATTCATGCCTCAGCAAAATTACAAATTACTACATGTTATGGGGCTTTCAGGGTCATTTAAGAACATTCAAAATGATGCATGTTAAATCCACAATTGCCAAGGGCTTATTGTACTGTGTGTCAGCAAGACACTCAATTGTTATTTCCAGTGACAATCAAAATCATTTCCATTTAAATTATTCACCATAAGCCTTTATAGGATTTCATATTTCTGACTAATCTATTTTGTATTTTGCCATTCAAGTTCCATTTGCTGAAGTCAATATAAGGTGAAGCCTAGATGTTACCATAGCTCTTTAGAGAAATTGGAGAAAAATCTTTGGAGAAGACAACATTCAGAAAACACTGGGGAAAAGTTGGAGTATGTCCCCTTGCAACTTCCAAAACAAGTAAAAAAGTAGAGCGGTACAGGATATTCTTAAATTTTCAAAAGTATATACAATAATGTATTTAAATATGAAGCATAAGTCACAATTCTACTGATTTTGCTACTAGATGAAATACTCTAAAAATTTTCCATCAATGAGGAGAACAAAAGCAAACCATGATCACTTTGGGCTGCCTCTATCATTGATATCATACGTACCTGGATTTTGTGTCATTCGATTTCTTATGAGAATAGGCATGTGTATCAATATTTATTGAATTTGGAATTGCTAGCAACAGATTTTTAAAATTTGAATTCAAATTAAATTTAAATTCTCAATCTGATTGACTTCCATTTTTGGTATTAGCAATAATTTAAAAATACTTCATTCCAAAAGCCTTTCTTTTTGTATTCTTGGAGGTCACTCTCTGAGTCTACCTCTTCAACAGCTCTGTTGATGTTCTTCTCTGTGTGTTTTCTCCCTTTATGTGCTTCTAAATTCCTGGCAAAGACATCTAAAAGGAGTCCCATGTGTTTCAGGGCTAGGAAAACCAACCAAGTACCATGCTTCAGGACCAGCGGCAGTGACTCATGAGCAGTGGCCAAATCCAGCATTTCACTTGCTACACCTATGCTGCGTCTCTTTATCCCAATTTAAGAGCATACCCAGAGAAGATCACAACGAACATACTTCCTGCTTATAAGACCAAAACTAGGGAGGTTCTCATTAACCTGTCCCAATCACTTCATCAGTTACTGTAACTGAGACAGGACTGCTGTGCCTTCATGTTTGTTTGGATAGTGCATGAAGATGACCTGGTATTGTTGGATTAACAGTTTAGTTAAATTAACAGAAATGTCCCTGGGATAGAAACACCAACACTAGGCTCCAAGACAGAACTGATCTTAGCAAGATTCTCTTGGGTGGCAGTTACACTGATGTGGTGATTTACATATTGTCCATAAGAATTAAGATAGGCTGTTTCCGGTGAGGTTCAGGGCACTCAATGGAGTGTCATGGGCTTTTGGGAATTGGAGAGCTCTCCTCTTTCTGTGTTCTTATTATATATCATTTGCTGTAAAAATCAAGATCAAGCAGGTCATTTTTATATGAATGATTTCATGATGAATTCCTAAATCTCACACATTCTTTTTCTTCTTCCTCTCCCCTTCCCCCACCCCTTCTTCTTTGGTCCAAGAGAATAAACAGCAGCTCAGAAAAGTAAAAAGGTTAACTCTGAATGCAAGGGAGTTGAAAGATTGCAAGTCCCATGTTCCCTGGTTTCCTAGGCCAGAGAAATAAGCCCTGAATTTTGCAGACAGAGTATCTTCAGCCTTTAGAAAAATGTTTGTAGCAGGCAACCAAGAAATTGTCCTCTTGTTTATAAATCACTATCTACTTCATGTCTCAGTCATACACACTTTGATCTGGTGGTATCAAAACTCTATGTTAAATGAATGTTTTTGATAAAAAATTCCATCAAATCTACAAAATAGGCTTGTACAGGCAAGGATGACTAAAAAATTACTACCTGGATGCATCTTTGGTTATCTTTCTGAGATCCTTTGAAGATCAAGCTTGTGGACATGAACTCATTTGCATGATTGGCTTTACGAATTTATCTGATTTTTAAGGTCTATCTCTGCAGAAAATTAGATCAGAAATGTTCCTGATTTCAAGTTTGGTTTTCTTCTGGAAATAACAAATCACAGAATAATTTACACAAGTTAAATAAATGTAACCAAATGCACTTATACTTCCTGAAGCTGTGAATGATATGGTGATACTGAGGAAGCAATTACTGTCCTAATTGGCATCAAATGATAGGAAATTAGTTTCATGGTAAATATTCATTCTCTTTGTTATCAAGTCTATTGTTTGCATTAGAGATGCGGCATTTAGACTGCTAGAAGCAATACAATTTCATTTGTTTTTATAAAGCATTTTAATTGAGGATTAAGCACCAATCCTTTGTGAAAAATGCAGAAGAATTTTGCTTTTTGTTCAGATAACACCAAAACAAATGCCAAGCATCACCTATCTTTCAATATTAAACTCCCCTGAATAAAAATTAGTTTGTTGTTCAAGCATCAAAGAGCAAACAACAAATTCAGTAAAAATAAAATTGGTAGAGTCTATTAAAGGGAATGTTTTGTTATCTATTGATGCATATTACCCCAAAACTTAGCCACTTGAAATCACTATTTATTAGTATCTTTCATGGTTCTCTGGGTTGACTGGGCTCAGCTGGGTGGTTTTAACTTGGAATTTCTCACAAGTTTGCAGCTGGTTCTGGGGTCATGTGAAGAACTGACCAAATAGGATGTCTAAGAGATTCTTCAATCCCATGTCTGATACCTCCTTTGGAATGGCTGAAACAATTAGTGACTGGCTGGGCATCTCTCTCTCTACATGACTAGCTTCAGTTTCCTCATAGCATGGAGGTTTCAAGACACTCTAATTCTTTTTTTAAAATTTTAAAAAATTTGTCCCAATTAGTTGTACACGACAGTAGAATGCATTTATACATTTTGATAGATTATACATTAATGGAGTATAAACTCTCATTTTTCTGATTATACATATACATATACATTGGACATGCAGTCATTTATGTACAGGAGGTAATAATGTCTGTTTCAGTCTAATTCCCCCCTTTGTAAATTAGCATCCACATAGCAGAGAAAACATTCAGCCTTTTGGTTATTGGGGTTTGGCTTATTTCACTTAGCATGATATTCTCTAACTCCATCCATTTACCTGCAAATGCTATAATTTCATTCCTCTTTAAATCTGAGTAATATGCCATTGAAAATAAAGTTGACCATGCAGAGGAGATGGTAAGAATCCATGAACAGAACCTCCAAGAATTATGGGATAACATGAAAAGACCAAATGTAAGAGTTATCAGGATAGAAGAAGGAGCAGAGATATAAACCAAAGGAACAATCTTTTCAATGACATAATATCAGAAAATTTTCCAAACCTAAAGAATGAAATGGAAAATCAAATAGAGGAGGCTTACCAGACCCCAAATGTACAGAATTACAGCAGACCCACACCAAGACACATTATAATGAAAATGACTAAAACACAGAATAAGGATAAAATCTTAAAGGCCATAAGAGAAAAAAATCAAATTGCATATAGGGGAAAACCAATTCAGATCTTAACTGATGTCTCAACCCAGACCCTCAGAGCTAGGAGGTCATGAAACAACATATCTCAAGCTCTGAAAGAAAATGGATGTCAACCAAGAATTTATATCCAGCAGAATTAAGTTTCAGATTTGAAGATGAAATAAAAACCTTCCATGATAAACAAAAGTTAAAAGAATTCACAATTAGAAAGCTTGCACTTTTGCTGGTAAATGGGTGGAGTTGGAGAATATCATGCTAAGTGAAATAAGCCAAGCCCAAAAAAACCAAAGGCCGAATGTTTTCTCTGATCAGTGGATGCTGATACATAAGGGGGGGTGGGTAATGGGGGCAAAAGGAAAGAATAGAGGAAGTATGGATGGTGTGGAGGAAAATGGGACAGGAGGGGATGGGGGAAGGAAAAAAAAGTAGACTGAGACAAACAGCATTACCCTATGTATATGTAAGATTATATGAACTGTGTGAATAAAAAATAAATAAATTAAAAAAAGAAAAGAAAGCCTGTACTACAGAACATTCTCAACAAAATATTCCCTGAGGATGAAGTGAAAAAAAAAAAAAGTGAAAACTAGTCTGGTTCTTACAGGAGGATTGGTTTCTCCTATTCCAAGAAAGCCTGGCTGAAGTTTCAAGACATTTTATGCTAGTCTTGGAGTTCATGTAGCGTTACTTCTGCTTTATCCTATCCTCAAAGCAGTTGAAGGTAGCCCAGATTCAGTAGGGTGAAGGAACAACTTCATCTCTAGATGAAGGAAAGGTATGCACATACAATTAAGGAAGGACTTGATGGTAGTCTTCCTGAAGACAAGCTATCACAAGGAGAGTAGACAACCTTCATCCTACTACATGTCTATCAGATTCCTACGGGGGATATGGCCAATTGCCAAATAGATCTTAAGGATGTGAAAACAAGCAGATGCATCAGTTAAGGCTAAGAGTTAGGAGAAACTTCTATAGTCTGTAAGTTTGTACATGGGGATATCATTTTCAGCCCTTTTCATGAGAGAAAAATAAGAGAGGAAAGGTTCCAGCCTCTCACCATAAACTCACTCAGTCCACCCTGTGGGAAGAGAAGTGACTTATCTGAGGAGTATGTTTGAAAGAAACAGTTGAGCTGGTGACACAGCTTCTGTTGATTTCTCTTTTCCATAATAGACTCTTTTCAGGAAAAGCTGCCTAATTCAGTACTGGGGTATTGGGAAGCCAGCAGGGCCCCACATGTAGAGAATGAGTGGTTCTGATACCTGATTGCCCAATTGGGTCACATCTTGAGGGTCATGTGTAATCCCCAATTCCCAAACACCAATTCCTTCTTCTTTTTTTTTTTTTTTTTTGTACTGGGGATTAAACTCAGGGGCACTTGGCCACTGAGCCACATCCCCAGCCCTATTTTGTATTTTATTTAAAGACAGGGTCTCACTGAGTTGCTTAGGGCCTCACTAAATTGCTGAGGCTGGCTTTGAACTCCCAATCCTCTTGCCTCAGCCTCCCAAGTCACTGGGATTACAGGCGTGTGCCACCACACCAAGCCAATTCCTTCTTAACCAATTTTTGAAGATACAATTTTGATTGAAGAGTGCTGTTTTCTCCAGAAAGGAAAAAGCTTTCCTGCCAGTGACCTTTTTCAGGTTAGAGAACTGAGGCTTGGTGTCACAAGCTGGCCAAGTGGTGACAGCAGGTGTTGAGCAGTTGATTCTCAGGACCTATGTTCATAACCATTATGCTACACTGTGTGGCAAGCTAGTGTCAAACATGCTTTCATTCACATATGTTCTTTGACTGGCCATGTTCTTGTGTGACTTGGTTTCAGAAAAGCTTTTGCATCAGTTGATGATAATGATAAGTAACACGTATTGAGCTTTGCTATGTGCCAGGCACTGCTCTAGAACTTTCCACAAATGATCCCATTTAGTCTTCAGAACTCTCCTGAAGTAGGTACAATTATTACTGTTTTCACTAAGCACAGCAGCTCCAGGATCATGCTGTAAAATACTGTGTAGAATGGTTTCTGGAACATTGAGAAAGTTCTTTTGTATTTCAGAACCATTTTCTACTTATTCATTGATGTTTGATATTCCTGTATTAGAAAACAGACAGAAAGTTTCATATAATGTATACACTGAAGGGTAGGGATCAACAACATCTTGTTATAGGTATTGGGACTGCAGTCTCAGAGCAGGCTCTGATGGGGTGATGGGGTAAGGTATTATGGGGGAGTGGACACCCCAAAAAAGGGAATCATCACAAAGGGAGGGGAGAAAGAAAAACATAAATAAGCAGACAATGATTTCTTTTCATTGCAGATCTTCGCAGGACTGGGCCCTTTTCCATAAGCCTCTTACCCAATAACTCATACTTTCCCTAGAGTTCTTGAAAGCGGGAACTATTGAGAAAGTAGCCCATCTGAAAGTATATTTCCTGCTGTTTCTCTGCTTCCAGAACTGGCTGAAGTTTACTTTTTGGTACTCCAGAGACCTAGCTTCTTCTTGCCTTCTTCCAATGTGGTCTATTTAATCTCCTGTCGTGTGGGAAATTATGTTCAAAATCTCCGTGATCCTCTGTCCATAGTAAGTTATGCATGTAGTGACAAGTACATGCCACAAGGTCTTGAGATTATATCTGCAATGTGTTGCTGCCGGCTGTTGATCAAGATAGGCTGGAAGAAAAACATTATTTTCAGGTGTGAAAAACCGTCACCTTTATCAAATAATTTTTCTTGCATTTTTCCCAAGACGTTGTAGCCTATTTAAACTTGGGAGGTTAAGTTTGTAGCATTCATTATGACTGAAAATTTAGTTCACACAATCATGATGCTCTCTTTATTAGGTGTTACCGTTAAACAATATTAAAATAAACAGAATGTGGCTGGCCTTTTGTAGGCTACATGGCATGTTTACTTCTTTGCCTGGTTTCTTAATTGCATTTATTCATTTTTCAGAATACTGGTGTCGCTGCCATCCACAATATTTGTTATGCTAGGATATGCCATTTACATTTTATTTTGTCCAGTGATAGCTTTGTTGGGGGGGGGGACATCTTATTTGGGTGCTTTGCAGTATTTGAATGCTTGTCTAGTGGTTATACAGTCCCATTCTACCTTTGTGAATGGAGCATGATGATTCTAAAAAAGAAAAAAAAATGCATATAAGAATGCCATGACAGTGGAGGTGGACAGTGGGGCTCGACTTATTGAAGCATAGATCTCATCATTGTAAATCATGCAAGCATCATGAAAATGATTGAAAGTGATGCAGCCAAAACAAAAAAGCCAACTAGGTGATTAAAGACCTATGCCTGGCCATTAAAAAACAAAAAGGACAACCTGCCTTCTATCTAGTTAAAAAAAATAGTTGGAGCAGACTGAATCATGAAAGCCAGTTTCAGAAGAAATGCCAAACACTGATGGACGCATATTCAGTACCTTTAAAACTTTTTTGGGGGGGGGGTGGATGGAATATAAAAGCAATGTTGATGACAAATTTGAATGCAGGAAAAATATACATACTCCATGACCCCTAATACCCACTCTTGTGTTTATCATCTTTGTCCCTACATATATCTATGTTTTCTTCCATAAATGCAATCAAAGAACATATTCTATTCTCTAAGTTTTTATCCTTTAGCATTATTGGGGAATATTGATCTATGTTTCTACAGAGTCATTTGTATCTAAATTTGTTTAATAAGTTCCATGTTTTCACAGGAATATATATGCACATGTACATCAGTTTTTTCTGTTGAATAATACCCTTAGAATGAATTTTCATAAATGAGGTTATTTGTTCCGAAAATTTTGAACATTTTAGTGGTATTTAATAATTTGCTATATTGTTTTCCAAACAAGTAATAGAAATTATACTTGCCATTCCAACAGTATAAGGATAGTAATTTAATTTCAATCTAACAGAGGAGGTTGCCCTTGTTACTATATTTTCAAACGTAATGGCAACTTTTTTAAAGATTTAAACCAAACTTGATTGTCTTTTAAGAGCTGCTGCTGCTGAATCAACACCGTGATGTCTTTATTCTTGGAGAGAAATGAATTAAGGAGGAAGACCAGCGAACATAGCCACCAGACCATTTGTGCTCACTGGAGTGATCTGCACTGGGTGAGAGGTTTTTTTTAGAGTGGCTCATGGCATTTTCTGGCAAGGAGCAAACTGCACAATGCTACTTCAGGCCTCAGGCCAGGAAGACAGGCACAGCCTTGTCCGTGTCAAGGAAGAACATGGGTAGCAAGAGACCTAAGAGTGAATGAAAATTGAATTATCTTTACTTCTAGGACTTGTCTATTGAGAAACAGCAGCGCTGGCAACCATTTACTACCAACAAGAGGCAGTTCCAAGAGAAGAATATAAAATATGCTCTGCTCAACCCCACGAAACTCAGAGTGTCTCACAATGGCCAATTTATTATTTTTACCCTG
The DNA here is from genome assembly GCA_020662805.1 of Glaucomys volans. Lineage (NCBI taxonomy): Eukaryota > Metazoa > Chordata > Mammalia > Rodentia > Sciuridae > Glaucomys > Glaucomys volans. The sequence continues at coordinate 1,041,192 of JAJEJO010000139.1, forward strand.
TCCAGTGACATGGAAGGATGCATCTGGGAGCTGCTAGCCTCTGCGATGAATAACTTAAGTCAGGCTGCAACATGTGAAATAATTCAGCTGACCAGGATTTATAACACTAGCTGGATTTTTGCTTTCTTTGGGGTTCATGAAGCATGGTGTTGTGAGATACCACAGGAGTCCCGTGATGAAGTTACATATCTATTTCCCTTCCTCATTTTTATTTTTTGGTATTTTCATATTATTTTATTGCCTTGTCCAAGAATCTTTCTAAGCAGGGTCCAGTCTCCTAGGGGACATCTCTCTTCTGACTTTGAAAATTAGAACCACAGACAGATCAGACTTCTAAATACTCTATTTTTATACTCCCTTCTTCATATACCTTGTCCTAAGTGGTTTTCTGCCTGATGTTGTGTGGACTGTGTTGGGCTGTAACTTTTTTAGCTCATTATTTATGCACACTTGCCTAAATAAAAGGAGTGGCCATGAGGTGACATGTTACAATTGAGCCCATCATGTTCTCTAGTTCAGATGTCAGTTTGCAGGATAGCAGACTAGATTTATAAAGGGGTGCGGAGGGGTGGGGTAGATTTTCCATCTGTTGCCATTGGAAACTCACCTCAGGAGTTGCCTGTATCAGGTCTCTCCCCTTCCAGGTGAAGATTTCATAGCACTGGGTAGAGTCTAGATCTTTGTTCTCCATGTTACTAAGAGGACTGGGACATGGTGCAATCAAACATCCTCATCTTTGGACATTACATAGTACTAGAACAAGATCATCTGGCCAAATTCCCCACCTTCTTGAGATCTTCAGTTTTCAGAGGGTCAATAATTTTCAGCATCATTTTTTTGTGTTGTCTTCTGGGAACCATGTTAAAAGCCATCCTTTCCCAAGTTACTCTGTGGAGCTCCGATACCTATTTTAAATGCAAAATTTAATGAGATTCCTCAAGCAATTAAGAAATGAGAAAAAAACACTCACAGAAGCAGGATTTGAAGTGTAGCTACAGTTTTTCCTCTGTTGACAAACCCCCTTTTGACTTCTTGACATCACTGAATCAAGTCTTTGTGTCTTGAGAGGTTACTGCCTGACTACAGGTTAAATATTTTAATATTCACTGATTGGGGAAAAATACCACGAGCAAATCTAATGCAAGGTCCTCGAATGCTGAGGGCATTAGTGGCTCCATAAAATGTAAATGCATTCTTAATTATCTCAAGTCACTGCATGCCCAAATAGCTCTTTTACAAGAAAAACACAGCTTACTGATAATGAGCACGAAAATTACTAAGAGATTGGTGGGGTAAATCTCTTAAAACTCTTTTCTGTTCTATTTGTTTTTTCTTCTCCAAATTTTGATATGACTTTGCTAATATGAGTGTGTGTCCCTTTCTAGATTTTACAGATAACCTTAGAACCTCTCAAGGGACTTGGAAGTGGGTATTTGGAATAGCAGTTTCTACCGTGGGGGCTAACTCTAAAGATTATTTTCATCATAACTTATTTTATTGGATTCATGAAGCTTATGGGGTTAGATTCAATAGTTTCAGAGTGTTTTTATTTTTAAATGTATGTTTTTTCAGTTATCTCATTTTATGGCTACAATGCCTCCTTGAGGCAGGTATTTTATTGCCATTTTTCAATGGGAAAATGGAAACCCAGCAGGACAAATGACTTATCTTTGGTTGTTCGGCCTGTAAATAGGAATTGAGGACTGGGCCTCAGGACCTCCAACCTCCAGCCTGGTGCTCTCTCCTTCACTAAGCCTCCCCAAGTTTTTAAAGCTCAGTGATAGGAGCGATTTGAAAGCTGCATTCTCAGGCTATCAAAAAGTGGTTCACCCGAGGTGTTTCTTCACCACTCTCATTCTTTAATGTCACCTGACACTAAAGACCTCATTATGGGAAACACTGAATGTGGATTTGACTGGTCTGCTGACAACGACATGCTAGGCATCAGACAATTCCCTCCTGATAGGAAGAACTTGGGTAGTGACAGGCAGGGCCTTAGTGGAGGTCCCTTCACCCCCCATGTACTGAGGCATGGGTGGCTAATGGTCTTCATTGACATTTAGTGACTGTATAGAATTAAGAGCATTTACTCTGAGTGCTGAGACTTGATAAAAATGCACCAATACAGGTAGAAGTGTGGGCAATGGGCAATGTAGTCTATCTCATATATTCAAGGCCCAGGCCACTACTGCCATCATGCTGACCTTGAGCAGCTGCAGACTCAGGAGGAGAGGGGTAGAACCACCCACCTGCATATTGACCATCTTTGGGAGTGTTGTCTGTTGGACTTCCTAATTCAAGCTCTTTATTCTGAAAGACTCGCAAAAGAATGTGGCAATCTGCCACTTGCAGACTTGGTCCAGGTTTCAAAGCACAAGATCTTCTTTGAAGGCTCTGAAAACTGGAGCAGTCCTACCCACAACTGAGACTTGAACAGGAGACTTGGACAGGGTTTTCATGTGTGTGTGCGTGCGCACGCCGACGTGCACTGCGCTCGCGCACGCTGAGCCCCTTCCTTTTCCCCACCATGCTTTGTGCTGTGTCTGGGTCATTGTGTTATCTCCAGTTGTGGTTGGCCCAGCATATACTCCCCTTGCAACTTTAGCCTAGGAGACCCAACTTCTAAATCCCCAAGTGCCTGACCAACTTCTTGTTGAGAAGTTGGAACCTGGGTTGCTTCAAGGTCAGAGCTATGCAGGTACAGAGGGTGCTGAGCTCAGAGAGTTTTGCACTCAGTTTAATCTCAGAATTCTTAATTATTGAGCAAAGAACACTCTGTTTTCATTTTGCACTGGGCCCTAAAATTAGATGGTTTGTCCTGAGAGCAACATTGGCAACCCTGAGTATGAGTGCAAGGAGGAAACTCAGATGCCTTTGTCTAGTTTAATCTTTATAGTTTACAATGAAGGATGTGGAGAGCAGTTACTGGAAACTGACTGAGGTTGCTCAGGAATTAGAGGCAGAGCTGTAGTCAGGGCAACCTTTTTTCATGCCAGCTTTGTGCTCTACTGCATCTTGATCCAACCACAGGAACAAGTCCACCTCACATCAGAGCCTGGTAGCTGTGTTGTCTAATTCAGATACCTTTGTATCTCCTTTGCATTAGCAATAGGGACAAAAATTTCTTCTTTGTGTTGTTTGCTTTGAGGAAACTCTGTTGATGGATCTTCAGGTTCCCTTACACTGAATTTCCTGGACATGCTATGCGTGGCTGTCAGGGACACAGTCCCATTCTCACTGAGACAATGAGGTCTACTTCTGTTCAGGTTCTGTGAAGATGGTGTCACATCTGGGTTTCTGGACTGCTCACTACCCATAAACTCCTTTGAGCTGTGGAATTGCACTGACCCAAACATCCATCCCCTGCCCCCACCCCCAACTGTCCTGAGGGTTAGCTTTCTTTCTGCATTCTTCAGTTTACAAAATTCAGTGTCCTTAGAACCCAAAGATGTCCACATGGGTGCACTTGGCTTTTATGTAAGTAGCAACCCTGAGATGGGTTAACATCTCCAATTGCCAAAGCCCATGTACTCACTCCCATGACCGTTATCAGTGACCAGGAGGAGATTTGGGGATCTGAGGCTGTGGAAGATGCGGTGAAGCCCCCAACCACTGCTGCAGGCAGGCCCACCCCTGCCCACTGGCCCACCTCGTGCTTCCCTGACCATAGGATTATGGAGGTGATGCTACAGAACACTCTGGAGTCTTTCATACCTTTCCAGATGTATCTTCTCTAACACGAGTCACCCCCAGGCCCCCACCCCACACCTCAGGGAGGACCTGCAGACTGGAAAAGGGATTCTTTCTGGCCAAAGCCATCTGCTCAAATGGAATCAAGTCTACAGTGGATGAAGGAGAGAATCTGTCTACCCTAGGCCAAGGGGGGGTGAAGCTCTATCTAGACTGGCTCCAGGTGACCGAGTCTCTATGCACACTGAACAGCAGGCGGAGGCCCACTGGTCCAAGCCTTGCCCTGAGGCCTCTCTCTGTTTTGGGTTTTTTTTTTTTTTAATTTGCTACTTTTAAACCTGCCTTTTTAAATAAAGCAAAACGAAACAATCTTTGGAACATCAACTTTATTATACAATTGGTGAGAAAGAGAAATTTATTAAGCACCATCTCTGCCATCCCAGAAACCTGGGAGAAAGGCCAGGGAGGAGCAGGGCAGAGCAAGTGTCCCAGGGAACAGAGTCTCTGAAGTCAGTGGAAGGTGGGGGAAGAGGAGAGTGGTGGTGGATGCAGACAGGGGCCAGCTGAGGGGAAGCCAGGTCCAGTTGATGCACCTCATGGCTGAAGCTCTCTGAGTTCACTCCAGAAGGATGCCGCTCCACCAGGTCAGGATTCTCGCAGCTCGGGGATGTCTGGCTGTCCGTGGGTCTGGGAGTCCCATCACGGCACATTCCCTGGAGCCACTGTGTGTGGGGACCCAGGGTGTCTGGGGCCCCCTGACATGGGTGCCACTCTCCTTGTGGAGGCGGGCTGGCCGAGGCAGGGCGCACAGCAGCAGAGTTTTGCTAGGCAGGTGGCCATCCTCCTCTGACCCGCCTTCAGCCCCTGTGGCTGCTGTCAGAGGGCTGGCCTGAGGAGGAGCCTCCCCGCGGCAGAGCTGGGGCGTTGTGCCAGCCTTCGACTCAGGATCATCCAGCGGCCAGGCCTGGGGTGTCCAGGCCTGTGGGGCACAGGGTCTGGCCGGGAGGCTGGGCTGGAAGGGACCGTGTCCAGGTGGAGGAAGTGCAGAGGGATGGCGGGCATGCTGGCACTGGCGGCGCCTTTCCGGCCGACCTGGCCTCCGCAGGCTGCTGCTGCTGCTCACAGGGCAGGGCAGGCTGGCTGGCACACCTATTGGGGTGGATGCTGGGGGCATCTGCGGGACCCGGGTGGGGTGCGACCACGCGAGGGCGAACAGGCCCGGCCTGGAGCCCGCCCCACGCCCCCTGGGGTCCCTGGAGCTGGAGGATTCTGTAGGTGGCCATGGCCTCATCGAATTTCTGCCGGTCCAGGGACACCCAGGCATCATAGGAGTCGAAGCCCATGTTGAACATGATGGTTATGATGGTGTGGTCAGGGCGCTTGGGGAGCGGCTGGCCAGGGGGGACTGGGTGGAGGTTGCTGGCCCTGGCTCAGCCACGGGTGGCCCAGCACCTGCTCCAGGGTGGGCCTCCGCGTGGGCTCCACGGTCAGCATCTGCTGGATGAGGCTGCAGGCGTGATGGGAGAGGTGCGCGGGGAGCTCGAAGCTGCTCCGCAGAATGAGCTTCTGCAGACAACTTGCTGCTGGCCCTGAACCAGAAGCTGCCCGTGAGCAGGACGAAGAGCGTGACTCCCAGGTTCCAGACGTCCGCCGGGGGCCCCTCGAATTCTTGCTGCCGCACGACCTCCGGGCCACGGTAGGGGACTGTGCCCCCGAAGCTCTTGAGCTTCTGATTGGGCGTGAAGTTGGCACTCAGGCCGAAGTCGATGAGCTTGACATAGCGGCCCTCGGCATCCAGCACCACGTTGTCGGGCTTCAGGTCCAGGTGGGCGACTCCCCTGTCGTGGCAGTGGCGCACGGCACACACCATCTGCCTGAAGGCCCTGCGGGCCTGGGCCTCCTTTAGGCCGGGGCCTGGCAGGGCGCAGTCTAGCAGCTCCCCCTGCCTGCCCGCTTCATGACCATGTAGATGTGGCGCGGGGTCTCGATGACCTGGAACAGCTGGATGACATTGGGGTGGTCCAGCGCCATCAGCCTCTGTGGTTCGCACAGCACCTGCACATTCCCCTCTGTCTTGGGCACGACTTTCACCGCCACCTCTACCCCTGTCAGGAGATGGCCGGCCAGGACCACCTGGCTGAAGCCCCCCTACCCAAGCTCCCTCACCACCTGGTAGTGGTCAGTGAGGGCTGCCTTGTAGTGGGAGCTGGGCCTCTGCGGCTCTACTCTAATCTGGCTACTCTGACTGCCAAGCATCCTAAAGCAGGAATGTCAACTAAGGACACTAGCTCAAAAAAAAAAAAAAAAAAAAACCAAACACCCAAACCAACAAGCAAAAGACAAAAGACAAAACAAACAAACCAAAGCCCAAATCAAAAAACCAACAGCAAAACACCCCAACCACCAGCCACCAACCACCAAATGTACTAACTATCTGGGAGTCCAACAGGTCACCACCAAGAGCTTCCTGTACTTATGGACAAGGAGCCCAGCCCAGCCATCCGCTTATATGTCTGGGGTTGGAGAGCGCATCGCAGTGTCTGCTTGTGAGGTCAGAGCATGAGATGACCCAATCACGCCTGGGCACAGCCCCTGTGGGTCTTCTCACTTTGGGTCCTCCAGGATCTTTGCCACTTTCATAATAAGAATGAGAAAGGATCCCGGAAGCTTTTTGTTTCAGGGGGCTGTGGAGAATGATTGTTAAACATTTAGAGGTTAAATCTTGTGACATAATTGAATTTGGAATCCCATGAATATTTTTAATAGTTTTAGGCTTTTTGTCAGAATTACTGGAGAGGGCACTGCCATTTAGTGGGTGAGTTCCAAAGATGTTAAAGAGCTTTGTTATGTAAGTCAGTTTGACACAATAACAATGTTTCCCATTAAGTGACCTTAGCACCCATGTTTAGACTGGTTTTGAGAGATCACAATTCATCTGGCGGAGATAGGCATGGAGCTGAACCTGATTCTCCTAATGTGTATGACCTTAGAGAGCATCCCACCTCCTTTTAAATACTTGGGCCTGTTATGAAAAGGGACAGGAGCTGGAGATGCAGTAGGCAATCAATCTTGTCCCATGTGACTCAACCTCTGCAAAATGGGTACCTGTTACCCTTCAGGGAAGTATGAGGACTGCATGAGAATCCCTTCCAGAGTATGTATCTGACTTTCCTGTTTCCTACTCCTGAAACCAGAGAGGAATGGAAACTCTCCAAACTGAGGCACATCCTGGAAAGATCACTTTCACCTTATCCAGAGTCAGGCAACCACACCTCTGAGTAGACAGATGGTGATATAGCCTCTTTTACTCTATGTCACTGAGGCAGTAGAGTAGTTGTGGCCTACGGCACCATAGAACTGTGGTTAATGGAAATCACCCACAGGCAGAGGTGGGTGTTCATAGGAGAAAGAACACTGAACCTGGAGCCACCCCGCCTTCCCACCACAGTTAAGTTTGAGCTCCAGCTCTGCTATAGCTGACAATGTGACTTTCACTTCTTTGGGCTTCAGTTTCTTATTTGTTGAAAAAGAAGTTGTTTTTTGTTTTTGTTTTGTGTATGTGTGTGGGTTTTTTTTGTTTTGTTTTGTTTTTCCTGTTCTGCTCTTTCCCAGCATTTTGCATTTTGGCACATGGTTGAGAAGGTAGCGGAAGCCCTTCAGTGTGGTTGATGTCCAGATTCAGCTGGCAAAAGTCGTCTTAAAGTCGTCTTAATAGTCTAAAAGTCGTCTTAATACCAAAATACTTTTGGTATTAAGTATTTTCATTATTAAAATATTCTGGTTCCACAAGTTCAGTAATTCTCTAATAAATATCCTGAGTCTGCCTTGAGGGATGTTTACAGTCTGGGTATAAATTCTTACTCATCCTTTTTAAAGAATAAAATGTGTATATGAAGTGGTCAGTCCTGTTATAAGGCTCTGAGTCGGTGGCTCTGTGAAGATCAATTCATGTATTCAACAAATATTTATTGAGCTCCTTCATTTAGTGGCAAGGAAGTGGACCATTTTCTCCCTACATAACAGGGCAAAGAGTGGTGGCATGGACAGGGCAGTGCATCTGAAGGAAGAGGTGAATTTGGAAAAAAGATATTGCTTTGGATTTATTAACTCTGAGGTTACATCCTGATAAAATGCCATTTCTGAACCATGTCACAAATTGTCAAAGGAAGGTACCAAAGTTGAATGAAAACTGGAGCCCCACGAAAGGAAAAGTACAAAAGACCTCAGGCTGGAGTTTAGAGTCAAATGGGGTGAAGAGAACTGGGGAGAATGAGAGTGAAGAGCAACCCTGGGGATGGCTTTGGTTTGACACTGAAGAATGGGTTTGAGATGAATTTCTGAGAGTAGACCTGGTGAGACTTTGAAGGGAAGACTGGAAAGACTGCATTAGTAGCAATTTATGAGTCTTGGTTTGTGGAAAGAAGATAAGTGGGGAACAAAGATCTATGTCTGTGTCTATGGGAAAAAGTGCTTTAGCTATTATAATTCGGTGAATGGAGTCCTAAGAATTTCCCAATTTAAGAGAATGACAAAGAGTTGGAAATGAAGTTTGCACAACTAACTAAAGTGACATTAGGAGTCAGCCCTGTGACTCCAGCACCTGCTGTTTTCACATCCAAGAGGTGGACCCCTGAGAGTCACATGTTCACTGTGTAGCATCGACATTATCAATGCCATCTCAACATTTCCTCGAACCTTCAAAACCATGATAGGAAGACCAAGGCAGCAAGACGATCAATACTTTACAGCTTTGATCAGTAAGAAGAGTAATACTTTACAGCTGTTTGCAATTACTGCCTCTGCTCTGCCAGGAATTATAACTATTACAAAAACTGAAATACCAAGTGAAGATGGAAGATAAAAAAATATATGGTAAGCCTCACCAGGTCTACCCTCATAAATGCACATCAAACCCATTCTTCAGTGTCAATTCAATGCCATTCCAAGGAAGCTCTTCCCTTTTTTCCTCCTTAGTTCTCTTCACCCCATTTGACTCCACACTTTAGGCTCAGGTCTTTCTGGTTATTCCCTACGGGGGTTCTTAATTTTTTTCAACTTTGGTAACTTCCTTTGACAATTTGCAATATGGTTCAGATATGGCACTTATCAGGATGACATACCAGAGTTAATAAATTCAAAGTAATACCATTCATAGATGTCAAGCTAATGTTCTGTAGATGCTACATTGCCTAAAAGACAGTGATGCTCAAAGTAAGTTTGCATGAAGCCACATTGCAATTTGTTTTCATGGAGTTGGAAACTCTAAGGGAAGAAGTGAGGCAGTTGTCCCCAAAGCTTCCCCGGGAAATTCAAATGCTTCCCAGGACCCCTACTGCCACATCAGTGCTATTACCCAACTTCTTTTTCCTGAATATGGCTGATTTTCTAAGCCAGTTATGAAAGTGACTGTGACTATCTAAAACCATAGTTATAGGAAAATGCAATCTGTTGCTCTCTTCATGGTGGAGTCTATATATCATTTACACTTCACTTCTCTGTGGGTGGAAAAGCTTTTTTCATGGTTTATTTAGCGGGAAGTCATTTTGATCAGCAAGATGAGTAATACTTTACAGCTGTTTGCAATTACTGCCTGTGCTCTGCCAGGAGTTTTAACTATTATACAAACTGAAATACCAAATGAGTTGATGCAAGATGGGGAAAAGTGAAATACATATTTCATAGGTCTATTCATGTCAGGAGAAATTATCCTTCACTCTTTTATTCAGTTTTGTGTTTCTAAATTCAAAATCACATCTCGAGGTAATTTCTAATTATCTTACTGGTCCCAAAGATTTTTTTAATCAATGAAGAAGTGGAATCCATACTACTAGGTCTCCTATGACCACTGGAAGGTTACTAGAGTTTAAATTCCACGTGAAGGTGAAGCCAGGTTGTCTAGGAAATGTGACAGCCCTTAATAATCTGCATGTTTCTTTTCAATATGCACATTGTGAAAGTACAATGACCAAAATAATTTCAATTGACAGGAGAATAAAATAAATATTTCCCCCCTCTCATTTAACATAAGCCTGGTTTAACAAACCCACATCACAGGGAATTCAAGAGTCCTTTGGTAAGTTTTCAACAAGACTGATGAGTAACAGTCTATTCAGAGTAAGAACTGGGAGCTATGAAAGGACAGATCTAGTTTCAATCACATTTGCTAGCTGTGTGACTTTGGGAAAGTTGCTTATTGTGTAAATTGTGGATAATAATAGTACAATCTACCTCATGCAGTTATTGTGAGAATTAAATGAGATGATCTATATAAAGTGCTTAGCACAACTGTCTAGCACAAATTAAAGTTCTCTGTAAATGATGACAATGATCTCTCTAGAAATAATTCTTCATAGTTTTCAGGTAGAATCATGCTGCTTATTCACCTCCTCTCAGCTTTGCTAAGATGAGCCACATAAACTATGCTCCCTCAAGCTCGCTCTCTCTCTCTCTCTCTCTCTTTCTCTCCCCCCACCTCTTTCACACACACACACACACACACACACACACACACACACACACTCAGATAAGGAGGAAACAGACTCGGGGGAAATGTCTTGGGATTCATTCTGATTGGTTGAGATTATGCCACATGCCCATCCCTGAACCAGAGGGACGCTGTATACTGATTGTCTAGGTCTAGGCCACATGCTTACCTCCGGGGACAGAGGAATTAATTAATTAATTAATTCAATGAATTGATCCACATAGGCTAAACTGAGATGGATCATTCAGAAAAATATGAGTGTTTTTTCCAGAGAAAAAGATGGAATAGAATTAAACAAAGCCATCATATCTCCACTGCAGAATCTCTTCCTTGGGCAACTGACAAGAGGGTATCTGGGATAAACTGATCCACATTGCAATGATTTATTGAAAAATGGCATGCCTATTCAAATTGCCCTATTCAAATTGACAACAATTTATAAAATTTGACTATATCCAAAAGCCAGCACTTCAGTGAAAGGGTAATGCAATGTATTATTAATACATATTAATAATTAATAACTACTCTTAGGGATATCTTGCTCTTTGCTTAGCAGAAGATGTTAGATGATAGACAAGCAGTTGATCAAAAGGTCAGAGGATCATAAGCAATCTTGTGATATAGCAAGCACTGGAGAACAGCTGTGGATATCTGAGGAATTTTCTGTAGGTATCAATAAAGCAAGATTTTGGTTTCTAAACACTGACCCGTGTTCAAGTTTGGTGAACTTCATATTTTCCATTCACATTTAGCTTCCAGTATTTTAAAACACAGGTTAATACAAGGAGAAGACCCAAAAGATAAGATGGGAAACAATTTTTTTAACCACACACTTTGCAATTATATATGCTATACAAAAACAGGAGTAAAAAGAATCCTGTTAAATTTGTAGTTCTATTAACTTATGGGGCTAAAGGAAGAAAATGTAAGAGATCAGGATCTGATTTCAGATTTACCTTGTTGTTAAATTGATATCCAAGGGAATCCAGAAAAATTCAAACTCAGGTATGACCAATGTGAACATTGGTGGACAGTGTGCCAGGCACTGTGCCCAAGCATGATCTTGCTTAATCCTCACGAGGATTCTGGGAGAAGGGTAGTATTTTCCCCTTCTAAAGATGATGAAATTTAGGTCTGAAAGATAAAGATCACAAAATTTCTCAGTGGTGGTGCTGGGAAATGGACCCAATTCTTCCAGCTCTCACTCTCCAATATGTCCTCTTTCCAGGACAAAATTCACTTTTGACCCAGTTGGAGTTCTTTCAAATGTTGCAGAGTAGACCTCCAGATAGATAAGATGAGGAGGTTGTTCCAAGCAGAAGGAAGAGCAGCTGAAAGACATGGTGTGGGGCAGCAGCATGAACACTGGCTCACTGGACAGTAGGAGGATATCAGGGAGGCAGCAGGAAATGGGACCAGGGATGATCACATTCACCTATTATGAAATTCAAATTTTTCTTGCAATTAAAAAAAATCTCCCCCTTTCTCTCTCCCTTTCTCGCTCTCTCATACACCATGATCAATTGATTTGCAAAATAAGAACTTTGTGTTACTCGACTGAATTTTCCTGGTGGAGAGATTTTCCGGTTTTCTAAAGAATGGGAGTTTGGGGCATAAAGTAATTTGTTTCATCTATATTGTCAGCATCCCTGACATAGAAATCACAAGGGATAGCAACATCTAGAGTTTTCCGTGCAGGCTATTTATAGAACAAAACCAGAGTGATTGTAAGGGTCCTATTGTTCACCCAGGATGACACTCCAATTCATTCATTCACTCATCCTGTCGGGTTGCTTAGCCTTGCTTGGGCCTGCAGGGTGGGGCTGACATACCCCTCCCCCAGATGTCGGGCTGTCTTGTAATCACCAAGCAGTGGCACCTCACACTGTCCCATTAGAGAGGCGTGTGCGGCCCGCTTGTTGGGCATGTTGATGCAAGCTTGGGAAGGAAAACATAATTCACTTTTGCCAGTGACAGAAATGTTAACACTTACTTGAAATAGCTGATAATCTGACACAGGAGAGTTAAAGGATTACTGTATTTCATTTGGCTAATAAGAAAAGCTGTTTAAAAGCTATATTAAAAAGACTTAATGTATGGTGACTGAACATTGCTTTAATGTATTCTGTGTCATCAACTATTAGAATGCTTTTCCTTTCTTATTATATTACTAGAGATTTCTGCCTCTTTTCTCTGGAAAGAGATAATAGAAAGCAACTCCATTCATAGAGATTTTCCAATGAAACATTCATGCATTAAGTATTTCTTGAGCATCTACTGTACACCAGGCACATACTATGCAGTTGGCATTCAAGGACAAAAGACATGTGGTTCCTGACCTCGAAACAGTGGTGTAGTTTTGGAAAGAATTGATGGGAGGAAACAGTAGACAAAAGATAAATATATATATATATACATATATATGTATATATATATATTAAAAAGTCATGCCTGAGATTTATTTGATGTAAGAAATAATCTTGTTTAACTCTTATTTAACAGATCAGGAAACTGCAGCCTAGACTTAGCTAAGAGACTTACTGAAGGCACATAGGCTAATTAGCAGAGGTCTGGGATCTGGATCTTTGATTTTTTGCTTCTCATTTTGGTGCTGGAGTACACTTTGCTGCAGTCCCCTTTTTACTGTGTGTGAGGACAAGTGCTCAGTATTTATAAGTCTCCTTCATGATGTCACATTTCTCCTTTCCTGAGACCTAGACCCACCTTGAGTGGGAAAGCCTGGCAGTGGTTTCTAAGGCTCACAACCAGAGACCAGGCCCTCCATGGTTAACCACATTAGGAAGTTAGTGCATATGATTGAGCTTTGTAAAACATAGTGTAGTTAGGCCCAAGGAGTAGCTCCTGGCCCTTGAGATTGCATCAGTTGTTCCCTCTCAGAGGAGGCCCTGGTCAGAATAATGGCCAGAGCTTGGTTCCAGAGAGCCACCATCAACTGGTGCTGGATAACCTGCCTCTCCAGGATCTCTCTGTCTTCCCCTACTACAGGCCCCACAACACAGGTCTGTGGACCTCGCTATGCCCTCTTTGGAAGTTGGCTCTTGGTATCTTTGTGAGACACAACATATATGGGCACTTGAAAAGTCTACATAGATTTTTCCAGCCAGGAAGGCTACTAAAGTTGTGCAGCTCTTTAATGACATAATAGAAGGGAGACCAGCGCACTCCTATTTTTCCAGATGGGGACATCAGAACAGGTGCAAATAAGGCACTGATTTAGCCAGAGGTGAGGACTTGATGAGTGAACTTTCTCAGTGTCTTCTCAGCCCAGATCCCATATTCTATCTGGTTGCTGATTAACCATGAATGATAAAATTGCTCCTGTAGAAGGAGTGGAGATGTGTTCATAAGAAAGCTCCTCACTGTAATTAATAGGAAACTAAGTTTCAGCAACAGGAAAGATCTCATGTGCATTAAAGAACATAAGTGTGTGTGTGTGTGTGTGTGTGTGTGTGTGTGTGTGTGCATAGAAAGAGAAGGGGATTGAAAGTTTTTCAACAAAATGTTGATGGTGGCTTACTTTGGGAGATAGTTGGTTTTTCCTTTTAATTTTTCTAATGTTTAAATTTTTGCTAACATTAGCAAAAAAAATGGTAAAAATATTTCAAGTTAAGTAGCCAGATTGTTGTGGTCCACACAAATACTCTCTCTCTCTCTGTCTCTCTCTCTCTCTCTCTCTTTCTAAATTGTTGGGTTTACCTGTTTATAGGTACGATCAAGTTTCTGCAAAATGTAAAAGACTGTGCTGTGTTCTTTGTGCCCATTGCTTAAACCAGTTCTCACAACATCTCAGAAGGTTGGGGTAATTCTCATTCTTGCATGATGCCTCAGTCATTGTGGGGATGTGGGAAATACTGGTTTTCCTTCTTTCTCCTGTTCTGGATGATTACTTGAGTTTTTTCTTATAATATTCACATCTCCAGATACAGAAGCAATACCAATGTTTTCAGTGCTTTGAGGACTGAATATTCCATTAGGTATTTTGGGTGATAAAGAGTTCCAGGCAAATATTTCATATATAATTTGGGCAAAAAGAGCTTCTCTATCTCAATAAACATCTCAACTGTTTTCTCTCTAAAGATTTAGTTAGCTTCCTTTCTGTCTAGTGACTGCTCTAGCTGGCTCTGAAACAAGAACAAGAGATGAGATTTGCTTAAAACTGACACACATTATCAATTGTTATTTTTTGCTACATAAATATTGAACAGATATTTTTCTCTTTATAAGGAACACACAGTAGCAAGTACTTAAAATGTGACTACATAGAATGGAGACAGAAATAATCTACTTTCTTCTAAAGTGTGTCTTTTGCACCCTCCCTAGCATTAATTACCTAACTTTCAGACCCTGCAGATCAGTAATTATGACTGGGACGCATCAGCGGCTAGTAAGTGCTTTGTGCAATTTTCAGGTCACTTTTGTAGTTGGAGATTTTCCATTCTGTCACACGGAAATCCTTTTCTGCAAAGCATAAGTGAACCCCTCTCAGCTGTGCTCCACAGGGGAGAGGCAATTCCACGAAGGGCAGAGAGAGATGGAAAAGGGGAGTTTCAACCTTTATGGTTGAGGATGTGTATTTATTCTTTCAAAAAAGTAAACCTTTGAAAAAAATATTTACAAAGAAAGAAAGTGTGTACAGTGGCTCCCAACAGCTAAGGGCGGCTAAAGGCTCCACGGTGACCGGGGCAGCTGTAATGGGAGGTAAGATTTCCATTGCTGCTGAAGGGCAGAGAGGACCTAAAATGCCAGCCCAACTTTTGCATTTCCCTGACATGTCTATTTCCAACAATCCAAGCACTGAATCGCTCTAGACTTAATGTGGCTTGCGTTGGAAGACAAGGCGGAGAGCCCAAGGGGAGATGTAGCAATTTTTATAGCTGTTGAATTGTTCTGTATTGATTACACATAAAAGCTATTTGGCGGCTCTTCTCTTTTCTCGGCCCATACCCACCCTTCAGCTTCTCACATCCCCAGATGACCCAGTAGCAAACAAGACAGAAACTCTCTAGGTGTCTTAATTAAACTTCATTGTAATATCACGGCCCTCAGTCAGAGATACCACGGAAAGGATTTCTGACAGGGTGGGAAGATGAGCTGGTGACCTCTACCGTTAAGGTCCCTTCCAACGCTCTGGTCTCTGATTTTTTGTTACTTAAATGTTAAAGATGCAGACCCATCCTTTCATATTTATGGTTTACTTGATAAATGTTGACAACCTACACATTTAGGAAAAGCTTCTTCTAAAGTACAAAAGAAGACCAGTTTGTGAGTCTGCATGCACAAAAAGCAGCGTACACACAGAAGATTCTGAAATTGGGGTTTGATGAGGAATGTTCACTTCCGCTTTGCAAATATAAAATCTCATCTACAGACAAATTCTGAATGTCAGGGTTGTCACTATTTTAGAAGACAATAGACTGGATGAACATCTTCTGTGGCAGGGCCCACACTTAGTTTTTTTTTTAATCTCAAAATGAGTAGTTCCCATCAGCCTCTTTCTCAGTTATCCCAGGAGGAACCAGGTCAGTCTCAGGAGTGTGGTGGGGTGGGAAGTGAGAGAGGTCACTCAGTTGTCTGATTAACACAAAATCTGACTTAAAAAAAAAAAAGCTTTATTCAGAAATGACATAAATACAGTGAAATACCTAATCTTTAAGTGTCCATCTCAGTACATTTTTACACATGTGTACATGTTGATGACCCCCACCCAATTCAAGGTATGGAATATTCCAAGCACCCCAGAAGGTCCCCTCCTCACCCTTCTCACTCTATGCCACTTTCCCAGGGATACCATTGCTCTGACACCTATCACTAAATTAGTCTGGTCTGTTGTTGAACTTCATATAAGAAGAATCATGCAGCATATATTCTTATTTGTCTGGCTTCTGTCACTCAACATCATGTCTGTGAGATACATTAGTTTATTGCACATGAGTTGTGATTTTAAAAAAAGAATGCTCCCAGAAATTACCAACATTCATGTGCCTTAGAAAAGGTCATCTGAGAGGTTGTCTTTGTGCTAGGAATGTGGCATTGATCCCACATGTCTGCAAACTCATTCTGTAACCTTTATAGTCAGTGGGCAAGGCAGTTGTGCATACCTACAGAAATGTTTTAGACCCACTCTTAAGTTTTGACTTCATCCTAAACTCCTTTTTATGGTTTGAATGCTTTTGTCCCTCCAAAATTCAGGCTAAAACTTAATCCGAGCAAAACAATATTGTGAGGTGTGGCCCTTAGAAGATGCTTGAGTCAGGGGTTCCGTCCTCTAAGGGATCAGGTACCTAAGTAAAAGGGTTTGATGGAGGGAGTTAGTGCATTTTCATCCTGTCCTGTTATGTGAGAACACAATGGATCTTCTTCCAGAAGACACTGTGTTCAAGGTGCCATCTTGGAAGTGGAGACGGGGACCTCACCAGACTGAACCTGTTGGCATCTTAATCTTAATGCCCTGCCTCCAGAACTGTGAGAAATAAATATCTATTGCTTATAAATTACCCATTCTGTGGAATTTTGTTATAGCAACACAAACTTAGAAACTCCTCTTTTCTTTGTTTGTCTCTAAGTCCTTTTTGCAAAATAAAATTCTCTCTCAAAAGATAATACATGCCACACCATGCTCTACATGGTTAATCTCATTTAATCTTCATAACACACCTATTACTCCTACTATGAAAACATGCTAATAGAGGCTCATAGAGAAAATATAACTAGCCCAAGATAATACAATCAAGAAATAAAGAGCAGAGTTGGAATTTTAAACCAAACCTATTCAGATTTCAGAGCTGTTATCTCTGTGGACTCTGAAGACTAATTTCCACAAATGTTCTGGGTGATGACAATTCACCAAGAGGGAAATAAGTGAATTGTGTCTGAAAGGATTACTTGTTTTACATTATGGCTGACCCCTGAAGAGACAAAACTCTATCTGTGTGCTCTGTACAATGACTGAGGCTGAGCAGCGGGGCCCACCACAGCCAGAAGGGCAGGCTGGATAAAACAGGTGTGTAATACAGTATGCTGAATCTGGTGAAGATACTGGAACACAGAGAAAGTACTGGCTGTGACTCTAATGAGCTATTGTGATTTGGGGGCAAGTATTAAACTTCTTGAAAGCCTTTGTCCCTGAGTCTGTAAAATGGAAATTAATAATGAAACCTATTTCATGGGGTTTTGTCAATGGTCACTGATTCATGTAAGCACTAACACAGTGTCTAGATATAGTTAGTTATTAATAACTAGATATAGTTAGTTATTAACTCAGAAAAGGTCTTCCATTTAATAAAAGAAAATGCCTCCTCTTGAGTAGAGCATTCAGAACAGAACTTTATCAAGGTAACATAACACCAAGGGACAGTGTTAAACTGGGTTGGTGGGAATGTTTATGAAAGTGAGAAAGGAATTACATTGGCAGGCCAATATTGGCTACTCATTCAATCAATTCATTTACTTCTCACAGCCAAAACACAGCCATTAAAAGGGTTTACTTGGATGCTTCCCTCTTTCCATATTGATTCCTTTTCAGTGAAAATATTGATAAGTTTGTATGGATTGGGACCTTCAAGTTACTTAATTATTGATTGAAAACAGTTGCTCAGGCTGAGCAGGTGGGTTTTTACTTTGTTTAACGACTAGAAGAAACAAGCAGGGTTTCTGTAGGATAATGCTGGCGCCAAAGCCCTGCCTGAGTGGGCTGACCCACAGCAGCGCTAAGCCTCAGCTTGGGGGGCTGCAGCTTCTCCTTCCCAGGGTGCTTATCCACTCGCTTTCTGTTTACCAGCCACTGGGAGGAAACCAGAAAAAGCAGCACCACTGAAAGTGATTAGGCCCAATCCTGGGCTAAGTGGAAAAAATAAATGTGGATTTGAAGTCATTTTGAGTGTGTTTTATGAGTATTTGGTTCACCTTTATTTGTGGAAGCCAGCTAATGTCTACCAGCACCAGAAGTACCCTGGAGGACGCAGATATCAATAAGACCTGTCCTCTGACCCCAAGGAGTTGGAAGTGTAGTCAGGAATATAAGGTGAGCTTTTAAGTCATCATAATTCAGGACAGAAAGAGCTTAAAATACTGTTAAAATATAGTGCAGTGGATGTTCACAGAATAACTTTTCTTTATTAAGTTAAATTCCTGGAAAAGTTTTATTAGTTCATTGAACCTGTGTGTGACATCACACTAGGTATTACATTTGGTTTGTACAGCTTCCCTTTTGTGATGAGGTTCACTGCTCCACCCATTCATACCTGCCTGATTGTCATTGGCTTTTGAGTTGTTGAACATCTGCTGGAATTCACTTCTTTGAGGAGGCTATCAGCCAGTGTGTGGAGTAGGACGGGAATGGGGAGGAAAATAGGAAGGGTGTAACTATTTTAATTTTGCTGAGAGAGAAGAAACACAAAATAAAGGCTTAAGCAAGAGGGACATTTATTTTCTCTTAGGTTTAACAACATCAGGAAGCAAGCAGCCCAGGCCTGGTCATCCAGAGACTCTCATAACAAGTTACTCCACCATCTTCATCCATGGCTTTCTGTCATGGTCTAATACATCTGCTTCAACTTCCCACCATAACTTCAATGTAGGCACAGGGAAGGATGAAGAGAAGAAAAGGAGCAGAAGCCCCCTTTGGATACTTCCTAGAGGTTGCACATGGTGTGTTTCTATCCATTGATCAGAACTTGGTTACATAATGCCCAGCTAAAAGGGAGGCTTAGACATCTTGTCTTTATTTTAGCACAGATGTACTCAGCTAAACGTCATGAATCTTACCACCAAAGAGGAAGTTAAGAATAAATACGGGGAGATATGTAGAAGTCTGTGTCTTAGAGGATGTTGAAAACATGAGAATATCTTCTTCTTGTACTGGGTAGAGGGAGAAGACAGGAATAATGTAGTATAGGCTAGTGGGAGGACAGAGGGAGCCATGAGGCTCAGGGAAGGCTTTATACCAGAGGTGGAACTGGAGCAAATTGTTCTAAGTAGAGGAAACAACCCCAAATAAAATCCTAAAGATATGGAAGTTCTTTGGGGGCTTGCAGAAAGGCAAGTGGTCAATAGTCACTGACCTGAAAAATAGATGGAAGCCTAAGGAAGCAGTAAAAGCTAACTCTGGACATATATATTAAAGTCAAATTATGTCTTCTTCATTTCCAGTTAATAAGTTTAAACCTTACTTTGTAGGTAGTAGGGAGCCACAGATTATATAGCAGAAACCTTTGTCTCTTTCAATGTACTGGGTCTTTATCCCTAAAATTTACTGGATTGTGGTAGACACCAGCCTGCAGCTCTCATTGCCCCATCCCTTGCCCTTGGCCAACCCCCAGGATCTGTCCTTCTGTTCTTAGACACTTGAGTCTGAGCCATCTTACTCATTCTTATTCCAGACACTTGCTGCCAACCATCTGAATTTAGAGTAAATAAAACCTGTTTTCCACCTGAATTACATGATCTTCTTGGCTCTTTCCTGCTATGAAATGTCAATCATCTATAATTCTCTAACAGAATGTTAAAATGAGTGCTTCCTGATTCTGTTCTAGCTGAAATCCAGGCACAAAGCAGTAAATATCAGGAATGCTCTGTGCCCATGCAGGGGTTGACCACACACTACTGGCTAGAGCATGGTTTTAGACACCTTAGCACATCACACACCTGCACTATATAACAGAAATGGGAGCCTGGGGAAAAAGTCAAGAAAGCATTTGAAGATGGAGTGCTGGAGATCACTAGGAGAGCTTGTGAGTCCTGGGTTTGCAGGACACAGTGGACTACTCTCTGGCAAATCAAACTCCTGAATGTGTTTAAAATAACCATAGGGTTAAAGTAGTTTTCTGTTGTGATCTTGTAGAATCCTGTCCATTCAACGTAATGCTTCCAATTCTGTAAATACTTTCCTTTTACATTTATTTATTTTTAGTCTCTCTGCCTCTCAACATCCAAGAGGACAGAGATTTTATATTTCTTTCAACAGGTGAAAACATAGTATGGGCAGAATAAAAATTTGTTGGGTGAATGAAAAGATTCTATTAGCAATAGTCATTAAAAATTGACTTAGTTTTGATAGTCAAAGTGTCTGGGTAGTGGATGGGGAGAGTACAGTCATTTAATATTGACCTTAGTGGGAAGTTAACAGAGAGCCCTGAAGAATACACAGAGCCCTAAGGAGCTCAGCCATACTAGGAAAACCTCTTGTCCCACACAGATCATGTACATGAGGACAGGTAGTTAGAAATCAAGAACAATCCATACAGGCAGTACTAAGTGCACAACTGCTTGTTTTAATAGTCCATCACAACCTTGATTGTTTTCATAGCTTGACCAGATGTCAGGACTTTGAGGACCTTTGAGTTCCAGATAAAGATAGTTTCACGTTCCTTTCTAACAGGTATGTGGCTAGAAAACCCCACACCCCCAGACAAAGACAGAAAAGATGGGCAACCTCTAAATCATTCCATTAGCACAATGAAAGTAAAGAGTCTTTAAATGTTTGGAGTATTCCAAGTGTTCCATGTGCACTTTTTGGATAGTTGTGCAGTCAGAGGATATATGCATTTAAGCCCCAGTTCTTCATTATAATTTTAAAAAATGTTCAGGTTAAAACCGAACCATTTGGCATGAGAAACAAAACTTTCCCTCCTAATATTTTGTTTCTGTTCCCAGGGGTTATTATTAATAATCACTTAGTCTGATGTATTGCTGCTCTCCATCCATCACTTAGTTTGGAACAGCTTTATTGACTTACAATGGATATGTAATAAATTGTACATAGTAAAAGTAAATAATTTGGTAAGTTTTGACATATGTATATACCTGCGAAGCTATCACTGGAACAAAGATAATGAACATATTTCTCCAAATGTTTCCTTGGCTCACCTTTGTACTCAACCTCACGTTCCTCCTCACCCACCTCTGGTCCCCAGGCAACTGCTGACCTGCTTTCTGTCACTGTAGATTAGTTTACATTTTCTAGAATTTTATGTACATGGGCTCATGTAGGAAGAACTCTTTTTCATCTGGCTTCTTTTACTTAGTATAATTAGAGAATCATACATGCTATCCATATAAAGAGCTCATTCCTTTTTATTGGTGGGCAGTATTCCATTATGTACATGTACTATCATCTGTTTATCCATTCACCTGGTGATAAGCATCTGAGTTGGGTCCAGTTTTTTGGCTATTGCAAACAAAGTTGCTATGTACACTTGTGTGGACCTATAATTTTAGTAGAGTGTCTGGATCATTGTATTTGTGTATGTACATATTTAAGAAATTGCTAAGCTATTTTCCAAAGCTGTTGTGCTATTTTACATTCTCATTAGCAATATATGTTGGTGCCAGTTCCTCCACATCTCTTGCTAACACTTGACATGGTCAGTCTTATTATTTTTATCTTTCTAACAGATGTGGTTTTAATTTGCTCTCCTCTGGTGATGAATGGTAACAATCATCTTTTCAAGTTCTCATTTATTAACCATAAATCTTTGAAAAGTCTGTTCAAATCTTTTGCACATTTATTTGTTTGCTTATTATTGCAATTTAAAGACTCATTTATATATTATGAATATCTTTATCAAACATATGATTTGCAGGTATTTTCTCCCAGTTTGTGGCTTATATTTTCATTCTGTTAACAGAATCTTTTGAAGAAACTTGTAATTTCAATTTCCTATTTATCAATTGGTTCTTTTACATAACATGATTTTGTGTGGGGTTATTTCTCTTGGGAATTCCAATCACATGCATATTAAATTGCTTGAAGCTGTCTTACTGATTATTTTTGTTGTTGCTGCTGTTTAGCTCTTAATTCCTCATGTGTTTCATTTTGGATAGTTACTTCCATGTCAAGTTCATTAATCTTCTTAAAACATGTTTAATTTGCCATTAGTTCTACCTAGTGTGTTTTTCATTTCGGACATGATAATTTACATTTCCTGAAATTCCATTTTTGTACTTTTTCTCTTTCTGTATACCCTTGTGCACACATGTACACACACACTCACCTACACATATATATTTCATAACTCTACCTAAGATGTCCAGACTTTCTTCTGACTTGGTGAATATACAAAGTACAGGTTATTCTAATGCATGGCCCAGTAGAGAATCACTCACTCTGGTGTAATTCAAACATCACTGGTAATTTCTGAAGTGCAATGACCAATGTGTCACCTTTGAACTATAAAAAAAAGAATTAAAGGGAAAAGAAGGACAGGTGAGGAATAAAGTGAGTAAGGTTCTATTTCACAGCCTCAGGTCTTCATTTTAGGTTGTTGGTCGGTATACCTCCTTAGCTGCTCTTATCTATCCCTTGGGTATAGGTTGACTCAGAGAAATAAGACAATTCAAATTAATGAGGTGGTGTAGAAAGTGGAAGAGAGGAACGTTGAAGCAAAAAGGATCCAAAGGGATGACCTTAAGAGTAAGAGAAACTAGAATAAGGAGGCTCAAACTTGATCTCTAAGAATCATCTGGAGAAATCACTGAACATTACCGTGCACCATATACGGAGCTGTCTTAATATAGGTAAGAGTATTGCCCAGAAATTGCATTTTAACTTGATCCCAATGTTGTGAGAGGTCCACAACCCACAGTAAAAACACGGACACAACATTGTTCAGGTACTATGAAAATCCTCGGGAGTAAAAAACATGTGCAAGTCAAGCTAGCAATGACAATTTGGCACAATTGTCAGTTTGTACCTAGTCCTATGATTCTGACTGATTTTTATTGAATAAATGAGTAAAAAATAAATACCTTGATAAATGAATGATTTTATGAAAACCTCCCATTCTGCATTCATAAATCATTGAGGCTCATTTCTAATAACCATATCAATTATTGATATAAATATGATTAGTGTTATAATAATTTATATTTGTTTTTAAAACATACTTATGCCCAACAATTTATATTGTATTCTAAAACAACTTATGATCTTTTCCAAAATAGTGTAAATGCAAATTTTAATCCAACACCAATAACATACTCAAGGATTTGGGCTTAGGAATGTAGGAGATATTGACACTTCCTTGGGTTTATGAACGTTATAACAAGAAAAAATCAGCAGTTAAAGCAAAATTTAACACCTATGGTCAGTTGTAAATAGTTACGTTTTATGATATGTCTTATTTCCTCAAGCATTTCTTTTGATATGCAACAAATAATACACAAGTGACAGAATATAAATATGTTAAAGATGTTCAGTTTATATTGATCATTTGATGTTTGACCACAAACAATATTGAAATAGAGGAACATTTCTTGGTTACTGAAAGGTTTTCCTTCTTTCCACAGCTTGGACTAGTCAATAAATTAATAATTAATTTAGCGCTATAAGAATTCTTTTATTATCAAATTTATATTACCATGAAATCATTCTGTCGTCTCACAGGTTCTTTGATCCTGTCAGTAATTAAAAGCATGGGTTTTAATTTTGTATGTGGGTCTCTTAAGAGTTGAAAATTAAGTCAATACTAAAAGGCAAAAGATTTTAAATTAACAAATGCTTATTCATATTTTTTGTTATTTTTTACCATAGGGATGTCTGTACAGACTCTTGCTTGGAAATGTAATGATTGTTCTCTCAGTTGGTGACATTAGGAACTTTTTCAGTCTGTGGTCATTTCTCTCACACATAGGATATAGGCACACATGCTGAAGACAGTGCATCATGGGCTAGCACATTACTGTGCCTAGCCAAACATGATCTATGCCAGAGAAGGTTACCCATCTATTTAGAGCATTTTACAAGTTTCTGTGGAAAAGTCCCTCCATTGACTATGAAGAATATTCTCATCCTGGCTCTCAAGCCTGACCTAATGCCTCACTTTCAAGACCCTGTATATTGAATGGATGGAAACATTGACTAGACTGGAATAGAATGGAATAGAATGGGATAGAATGTAGACACTTCTAAAATTTCAAGGAATATCACTATCACTTTTTCTTAGTAACATTCTCTCCTTGAGAATTATTTTTTTAGAGAAATTACTGAATAACATACCTATAAATATATGCTACTTCACTTTTTATTATTCCTTCCTACTGCTATCTTCATTTGAGAAACTCTTTTTATCCTTAATGGATCATCTCCTCTTTTAAGGCCATCTTCTCTAGCATTCCCAGGCAGATTATGGCTCAACTTCTATTATTATTCCTGTCACTGTTGCAAACGCCTTTCCCCTCCCCTCTGGGTTCTCCTCACTACAAGAACTCCTCACCCTTCATTTCTGGATTCATGTCTCCTAGCAGAAGGCCAGGCTTCATGTGTGCATATACCTACTTTGATAAATGGTGGCAATATAAAAATCTATTTTTATTTACCCCCCAAAGAATACCTAATTGTCTTTATTGAATGGTATATTGAGCAATTAATGTCCACTGATGGCAAATTCCAACTCTTTCATTTATCAATTTTCTGTATATAAACGAATCTGTTTAGGTTTCTTTATTGTGTTTCATTTATCTATTTGTCTATTTGTCTATCCCTGTAGCAGCATCACAATAACTATAATCTTATGTAGGTCTTTATAAATAGTAAACTCCCTTCTTCATGTATGTTAGAACTTTTATTGAAAATACATTGAATCTATAAATTAATTTGGGGAAAGTAAATCTCTTTCCATTATTGAATCTTCCTAGTCTCAAACATGATACAATTCTCCATTCATTTTTCTTCTTTAATGCCTTTCAATATATTTTCAGATATTTTTCTTTAAAGATCTAATATATGTCTATTTGTAGATTTATTACAGATTTATTTGTATGCATCTCATGTTTTTATTGCTCTCATAAATTACATATTGTTTAGCAGATTTATTGATGTCAATAATCCAATAAGTGGTTCTTGGCAAGTTAGGTGTTCTTCTGGCAGGAGCCCTGAATGTGTCAGGAGCCCCAACTGTGTCAGGAGCCCCTTGTTTCCTTTGTCACAGCAGTGACAAAGCCCAGTGTTCTTACGAAGGTGACCAAAGCCCTCTAAAACAGGGGTTCTCACTTTCAGCTCCAATGACATTTTAACATATTGGATCATATGATTCTTTTTATGTTGGACTGTCCTGTGTGTTATAGGATGTTTTGCAACATCTTTGGTCTCTGCCCACAAGATGCCTGCCACCATGTGCGATAACCAAACAGGTTCTCTAGACATTGGCAATTGTATGGGGAGCGAATTGTTTATGTCAAAAACGACTTCTTTAGGGTTATAGTAGGTAACAAAATTCAAGTTGTCACCCTTACTGCCTCCTTTCAAGTGTTGCCTACATGAGTTGTAAGTCTGCACATTTACTCATTTATAACAAAGAGCCAATGCCATCTGCATCTAAGAAACTAAACTCAGATTTCACACACACACACACACACACACACACACACACACTCACAAACACATATACACAAGACATGCATACACATACACAGATACACAAAGGTATTTTCAAAGGTTTGCCAAGGTAAGGTGAATGGGAAGCCAGGGGACCAGTGCGGTATCATGCACACGCTCATTGAGTGAATGCTAGGAACCGTGGTGGATCAAGAGCTCCCATGGGAGTGTCTGCCACTCTGCTCCAACTTATGGTTGCTATGTGGAAGTTTGAATTTATTATTGTTGAATATTCTTTTGACTTTTCAGGAGAAACCACGACATCCTTTTTTTTTGTGTGTGTGTGTGTACCTGTGTATGACATACAGGAAATTTATACTTTTAAGTCTAGATATATGGTTTGTCAAAACACAATGAAAGCACAACTAAGAAATCCCATGTTTGTGGGCCACGTATGAACTGTGCAACACCATATTGTAAACTCTAATGTCTATTGGGCACACTGTTGCTAGTTCTCCACTCCATCTCTTGGACTCTGAAGGCACAAGGTCATCCTCGCAGTTTGGATGCCAGTAACTTCCCAAGTTATTTCAACCTTTCCTAAAGTGCCTGGGCAAATTAAACCCAGTGTTCTTGGTTTCCACTGCATCACCATGGCCTCTTTTTGTATGGAGAAACAGTGTCTTTACTGAAGCTTAGTCAGTGTTTAATTGATCTTCAGATCACTCAATACGCATACCCTTTAGGTACTGCCTAAGGAAAGATTAATTTTCAGCCCCAGGAAAGATTTAAAATGGGAAATTCCAGGCCATGCTAATGTGACTAAGGCTTTACCTTAGAAGTAGCAAATCTGGAGAATTAAAAATGAACCCTATTTTGGCAAAAGAAGCATAATAGCACTGTTTCTAAATGGTGGGAAATTTATAAGCAGAAAGGAAAACATCTAAGTGTATTACTGAAGACTGAACAATGCAAACCGTAAGCTGGAGTAGAAAGCTGTAGGGTGGCGATGAAGAGGGATGCAGACAACACAAGATGCAAACTGCAAAAAGAATGCATAGAGTTTCGAGGTTTGAGAGGGATTTAAAAATTGAGGCAGGGAAAGGAAGTAGAGCAGTTAGGAGGCTTCTGGCTGCATGGCAGGAGCACCGCCAGGCGCTTCACTTCATTCGCTCCTAATGCTGGTGCTCCCAACCAGTTGGTAGTAGACTTATCATCTTGATATTTCTAAAAGGAGTCAGAAAGCTTAGGTAATTTGTTCATGGTCACACAACTAGCAGGTAGCTGAGCCCAGAGGGTTAAAGGACATGAGTGTTCACATCAGAGCAAAACCTGTCCCTCTAATAGACCTAGAGAGAGGAATTCCCAACCTTGGAAGGGCCCCCTGTGCTCTCTCCAACTCACTCTGAAATTGTAAGCAAAAAGTTATCTTTATGTTTTCGAGAGGATTCACAGTTTCAATCATATTTTTCAAAAAAATTGAAAAAGAAAAAAACTGAGAACCTCTGCTCTGAAAATAATGTAAAGTTCTAGTTTCAGAGGCTGCCTCTATAGTTCTTTGCAAGTACAGAAGAATACACCACATGAAACTCCTTGGACTTTCATGAGATAATTATTTCTTATGAGGGCTTCCCAGAGCTGAAGTCATTGACAAATTAGTATCAAGTCATTTTCTTTTTTTCTTTTATCTAGATTCCTGAAGTGGGAAGCCACAGAGGCTGTATCCCAACTCGACGCAAAAGCAGCATGGTAGAATTCCAGTGTGATAAATACCTTTACTGAGCATGTGGCCCAACTACTTCATTTAATGGAAGAGAAACCAGGTTCAGAGGGTTGGGTCACTTCCCTGAGAGTAAAGTTCAGGCTCCCTAGCCTGTGGGTAATGCTGTCTCTATGAGAAAAGGTCACATTCTGTGTCAGTATTGAAAAGGTGCTTAGGTGAAGCTGGTTCGGGCTTTTCACTCTTCATGCCACCAATCGTCAAACCTCAGTTGTTTAAGGAGACCTGAGCTTCTTAGTCCTGGGTACCTAAAAGGAAAATGCACATCTAACCTGGGCCAACATTGTTCTAATTGAAATATAGAGTTCAGCTTCATAGAAAACAGATTGTTCAAAGTGGGCCACTACCTTCCAACTACCTCACAAGATGTTTTCTGCTTTATTTATTTGTTTATTTGTTTATTTATTTGTTTTGTGAGTACCCACTGAATACAAAAATGAAGGGGTGGGAGAAAGATTTCAAAATAAAACAAAATATGCAAACCATGTTTCCTGTCCTGAAAAATAAAATTAACTATAGAAAGAATTATATATGGGAAGATATATTGTACTTCTGTATATCCATGACTTGACCAAAAAAGGGGACTGGCCAAACACCCTATTAGGACTTCCAAATCTATTCCAAGAACAGAGTTCCAGGAGACTCTGACTGGGTTAGGGAGCAGCCATAAAGTCAGTTGCAAGTACCTCTTCCATGTCCCAGAAGAGATTTAAAAATTCCCTTTTTCTTTGCATGACCAGAATCTGTAGGCAGCTTTGACCCTGTTACCATGGCAGGATTTGAAAACAAAATCCTGCATCACAGTGAACTAGGAGGTAACTTAGTTCCAGATTTGTCCATACTGCCTTATTCCCCTCAGACACCTCCACACCCTTGGATCCAGGCCAGTCTTCTTCCCTGGACCCTGAAGTCCCTGGAACGCAGGGCCCTGTCCTACCCATCTTGGTATCCCTAGCCTCCTGAAAGGTACCTGAGAGTTGAAAAGTCCTCAGACCTTTTTAGCAAACTATAAATACTGAGAGGACAAGCAGAGTAAGGAAAGATGGAAACATCCAAAGCAATAGGATGATTTTTCAAGGAGAGAAACTGAGGCTTAGAGAGATGAAAATACTAATACAAAATTGCCAGGTATGAGAACATTAACATACTCAACTCTAAAAAACTACATCTGTATGCTTAGACTGTAATGTTTCTGAAGTACTTAGAAAAACCACCCACCTTGGAGAAACTTTATGTAGAAGGAAATGAGGTGGGGGGGGGGGTGTGAATGATGTTGGAATGAGACAGACACTATTACCCTATGTACATGTATGATTACATGAATGGTATGAATCTACATCATGCACAACCATAGAAACGAGAATTTGTACCCCATTTGTGTACAGTGAATCAACAGTCTGTAAAAATTTTTAAAAATGCAAAAAAAAATTAAATAAAATACATACTGTTGTTAACAAAGAAAAAAAAGCCTGCTTTTGATTTCTTGAACAGAAAATAACTATAAATATATGATTTTGATGAGAAAGAGAATGAGACAAAATAATTGATGCAAACACCACACTGGAATAATAATCAACTATGTGTCAATTTCAGCTTTCCCAATGACAGCCCAATCAATGAATCTGTCTTGGCAGATAATTACTCGCTGTATCTTTAGTCCATAAAATGATCAATAAAGTCAAATGTCCAGTTTAATATTTTACATTTAATGATTATACAATAACAGGCAGCAGAATATATGTTGAGAGAGATTAATGGAAGGATTAGATATGGTGCCAATACTTTTTTCTTTTAATTAGTGAAACTCTAATGCAAAATTCAAAATGTGCTGAATTGAAGCCTTTCTTTCTTAGCATTCAGCTAAGTAACTGAAATTATGTTCAGAGATTTGGTTATTGAACTTCTAATTATCTAGCAATACAGATGCTCCCTGAAATGCTTTAGGAGTCTCATTCATCCTTCTGGCTGAGGAACTAGCTCAGTGAGACCAAATGGCTATGCTATTTCAGTGTGGACAATGTTAATTTCTCCCAAACCCTGGGAGGAAAAGGAGCCTGTGCAGGACATATGACCTAGTTGTAATGTTGACCAGGTAGAGATATTCCCAGGGGTTTAGGGACTGTCTCCTCTTGTGGCCAAGTTCCTCTGGCCTTAGCCAGTCCTTGCTCACTTGCCACAAACTTGGCTTCACTAAAAATCCACCACAAATCAATTTTGTCAGTTTCCATTATTTCTTTGTTCACTAAGAAGTAGCTCAGGAAGGTGTTGAATAATTAATGATGGTGGTGGTGTTGATCCTATTTTCTGAGTAAGAAAATTGTAAATCCCCAGAAGGCCTCAGTCTGTGAATCAGTCCTCAGGCATTGGAGAGTCTACCTGACACATGCTACCAGGCAAGGTGGGTTTAAATGTCTGTGCCAGTAGGATACCCACCTTCCTCGCTGATTCCTGTGTGAGCCACTCACAGGTCATTAGGTGTCAAGGAGAGTTGCCAGGTTGGAACTCAATGAAACATACAGACCTGGAAAAATTAGAATTACATGATAAGAGTCTTAACTGTCAAGGTCTGAGCAGAAACAGACTCAGTCTTCTATGTGTCAGGACATGGATGGAAACAGGAAATGATACAGAAATAAGGAAATACATTGGTATATATGACATATCCACATTTATACATTAGACAAAGTTGACTGCCAGACAACCCAGAAGAGAGGAGTTGTCACTACGGCAAAGAATTCACATATCATGGATAAGCAAGTCATGGATTTACAATCTGAAAGGCTGATTTTTCTGTTTTCAGGATAAAAGATGTAGGTTGATGTGTTTCTCCAGAGTCAACCTTCTGACGTATTGTCTCAACTGAAGCCAAAACCCCAGGACAAAATGGCATGGAGTAAGGCGGGCTGGCTGCTCAGGGAGCATGAGAGGATGCAACACACATGGGTATTGCTCTCTAAGCCCGGCCTTTTGCTGGCTGTTCTGGACCCTATCTGTTAGGGCACTCAGGAGGCAGTGGGCAAAATGGGGATTCAAATCTATTAACAAGAAGCCGCTACCTAAACTAGTGTGCCAGTATGTGCATTTACCAAGGACTTGTAACTGCCAATGGACCTGGACCACTAACATCTGCAGGCAGAGTCTCCTCCCTGTAGAAAATTCATCTAAGAGGCTGATAAAAATCAGAAAGCTGCAGGATGAGCATGGATTGAGAGTGCAGGGAGTGACATGGTTTTGAGGAGCATTCACCAAGGCACTGGAAAGGGCTGATAACGTGTCCTAGTTTTACTCGGTTACATTCAAGTTGATTTTTTTTCCTCCTTGTCCTGGATAGTTCTAAATAAACACAAATAAAGTCTGTGTCCCCTTCTTTTTCAAAATTTTTTGTTATTGTACTAAAATACACATAACATAAGACATACCATCTGTAATAGTAATTTGGGGTACTGTAACAAAATATATTGGGTGGTTTGTAAACAGTAGATACACTTGGCAAGATTGGGTTTTGTCACTAATTTTTCTTGCAACCACTCAAACATAGTGAACAGTTTTAATTTGCATTTCCCAAGGCTAATGA
This sequence comes from Glaucomys volans, assembly GCA_020662805.1. NCBI lineage: Eukaryota > Metazoa > Chordata > Mammalia > Rodentia > Sciuridae > Glaucomys > Glaucomys volans. The sequence goes on from JAJEJO010000139.1 coordinate 1,072,051, forward strand.
TGTTTAATATCCATTCCTGTGCTTATTTACCATCTGGCAGCTTCAGTGAAATGACTGTGCATTCCTTTGTCTATTTTCCATTTGGATTTATTTACTGACTTAGTTTTGACAGTACTTTGTATATATTAGATACTAGTCCTTTGTTGGAGAGGTGCTTCACAAAGCTTTTCTCCTAGTGTGTAGCTTGTCTTCTCATCCTCTTAACAGGATTTCCCACAATACAAAAGTTTTTTTTTTTTTTTTTTTTTTGGAGTACAGCTATTGTTTCTCTGGTTGTACACAAAGTAGAATCACACCATCTGTGCATTCATACATGTACACAGGGCAATGATGTCTGTCACACATTCTGTTATTATTCCTACCCCCCCACCCTGACTCCACCCCTCCCTTCCCTTTATGCTATCTATCCTTCCTCCATTCTTGCCACCCTTCCCCCTCCCTGCATTATGCATCATCATTCATTTATCAGAGAGACCATTCGGCCTTTGGATTTTTGGAATTGGCTGATCTCACTTAGCATAACAGTCTCCATCATCATCCATTTACCTGCAAATGCCTTAATTTTATTCTTCTTTATGGCTGAGTAATATTCCATTGTGTATATATACCACAGTTTCTTTATCCATTCATCTATTGAAGGGCATCTAGGTTGGTTCCACAATCTAGCTATTGTGAATTGAGCAGCTATGAACATTGATGTGGCTGCATCACTGTAGTAATCTGATTTTAAGTCCTTTGGGTATAGGCCAAGGAGTGGGATAGCTGGGTCAAATGGTGGATCCATTCCAAGTTTTCTAAGGAATCTCCACACTGCTTTCCAGAGTGGCTGCACCAACTTGCACTCCCACCAGCAATGTATGAGTGTACCCTTTTCCCCACATCCTCGCCAACACCTGTTGTTGCCTGTATTCTTAATAAAAGACATTCTAATTGGGGTAAGATGAAATCTTAAGGTGGTTTTGATTTGCATTTCTCTTATAATGAGGGATGTTGAACATTTTTTCATGAATTTGTTGATTGCTTGTAGATCTTCCTCTGTAAAGTGTCTGTTCATTTCCTTGGCCCATTTATTGATTGGGTTATTAGTGTTCTTGGTGTAAAGATTTTTGAGTACTTTGTAGATTCTAGAGATTAGTGCTCTGTCTGAAGTGTATGTAGCAAAGATTTTCTCCCACTCTGAAGGCTCTCTCTTCACATTGCTGATTGTTTCCTTTGCTGAGAAAATGCTTTTTAGTTTGACTCTATCCCAATCATTGATTCCTGCTTTTATTTCTTGCACTTTGGGAGTCAAGTTAAGGAAATCTGGTCCTAGGCCAATGTGATGAAGATTTGGACCTATTTTCTCTTCTATTAGGTGCAGAGTCTCTGGTCTAATTTCTAGGTCCTTGATCCACTTTGAGTTGATACTGGTGAAGTTAAATGTATTATTTCCCCTTAACAGAACATAATTTTGGTGTTAAGTCTGGGAACTCTTTGCTTAGCCTTAGATCCTAAAGCTATTCTCCTGTTTCTTTCTAAAAGTTTCACAGTTTTAAGTTTTACATTGAAGTCTGTAATTCATTTGAGTTAATTTTTATATAAAGTGTGAGACCTAGTGCAAGGTTTATTTTTGTTTTGTTTTGCCTATGGATTCTAATAGATCCAGTACTATTTTATTTTTAAAAAGGCTATTATTCCTCCATTTAATTGCTTTTGTATCTTTGTCAAATATCAGTGGGCATATTTTTGTGAGTGAATCTATTATAGTTTCTTTATTCTATCCCACTAGTTTGTGTCTGTCATTCTGCCCAAACCAGGGAATTGGTTACTATAACTATGTAAACTGGGAATTGAATAAAGTTATTGCTCTCATTTTATTCTTTTAAAAATAGTTTAAATGTGCCTTTTTCTTCCCTTTCAATATAAATTTTAGAATAATCTTGTCTATAACTAGAAACATTTTTGTCCAGATTTTTATAGGAATTAAACTTGTATATAATTATTGAAAGAATTGATATCTTTATGATGTTGACTCTTGCACTTCATGAAAATAATACATTTCCATTTATTTAGCTCTCCTTTGATTTCTTTCACCAGCATTTTATAGTTTTTAATATGCATATCCTGTAAAGATAGATCCAATTTGTGTGTGTGTGTGTATTTGTGTGTGTATTTGTGTTTTACTAGGGATTGAACCCAGGGCATTCTACCATTGCTCTGGTTTAGATGTGAGGTGTCCTCCAAAAGCTCATGTGTGAGACAATACAAGAAGGTTTAGAGATGAAATGATTGGGTTATACAATGTTTAACTTAATCAGTGCATTAATCCCCTGATAGGGATCAACTTGGTGGTAGGGTGTGACTGGAGGAGGTAGGTCCCTGGGGGCGTGCCTTTGGTATATATATTTTGTCCTTGTTGAGTAGAGCTCTCTGTTTCCTGGTGTGCTGTCTTGAGCCCCTTCCTTCCACCACACTCTTCCACCATGATGTTCAGCCTCACCTCAGGCCCCAAGGCTGTCTAGGGACTGAGACCTCTGAAACCATGAGTCCCCAAATAAACTTTTTCTCCTCTATGTTGTTCTTGTTAGGTCTTTTAGTCACAACACTAAAACAGTTGACTAAAATAACCATTAGGCTACCTTCCCAATCCTTTTTAAGTTGCCACAACTGATCTTGAACTTGTGATCTTCTTGTCTCAACATCCCAAGTAGCTGGGAATACAAGTATGTGCCACTGAGCCCAGCTGATTCAAATTTTTAATGTCAATATAAATAATATGGTATTTTGAATCTTGTTTTATGCATGTTTGTTGCTATAATTTAGAAGTACATTTGATTTTTGCATGCTTATTGTATATTTCACAACTTTGGCAAACTTATCTATTAGTTTTAAGAGTTTTTTGTTTGTTTTTCATTTTGTTTTGTGGAGATAGATGATGACAATTATAAAATCTGCATATGGGGTAGTTTTCTTTCTTTCTTTCAGATATATATACCTCATTTCTTTCTCTTGATTTATTATATTAGTTAGAATTTCTAGAAGTATATTGAATAAGGGCAGCAAAATAGAAATCCATTCCATGTTTTTGATCTTAAGGGGAAAATGTGCAGTCTTTATCCATTAAGTATAAAGTTAGCTGTAATTTTTTTATAGAAGTTCTTTGAAAGTTAAGAAAGTTCCCTCTTTATTCCTATTTTTCTGAGAGTTTTTATCATGAAAGGATGTGGAATTTTGCCAAATACTTATTTTGCATCAGTTGATATCATTATGTGATCCCCCCAGATTGTTAGAATAATTGATTTTATGTTTATTTTCAAATTGAACTAGGCTTATAATGGAGTTTATTCCAATAAACAATTGGAATTTGTCCAATGGACTTGTGATCTTCTTGTCTCAACAATGGAATTTATCCTTGGTCATGGTTTATAATTTTTCTTGTCTATTGTTAAATTTTATTTACCAATGTTTTTGTTAAGATTTTTTAGTCTACATGAGGGATATTGGTCTTTAATTCCTTCTTTCCTTCCATACTTTCTGCCTTCTAGCCTTCCTTCCTTCCTTCCATTTTTCTCTGGTCTTATTATGAGGGTAAAACTAACTTTATAAAATGATTTCAGAAGTGTTCTGTAATCTTATATTTTCTGGAAGAAATTTTGTGGAATTTGTATTATTCTTTCTTTAAAGATTTGGTTGAATTATCCAATGAATTTCTCTGGGCTTGGAGATTCCTTTTGTAGATGAGTTTTTAAAATTATGAATTCAGTTTTCTTAGTAGCTTATAGGACTCCTCAAGGATTTATTTCCAATTTTTTTGTGTTTGTTTCTGGAATAATTGGTCCATTTCAGCTAAGTTGTCCAATTTCTGTGTTTATAATTGTTCATGAATATCTTTTTATAAAACTATTGATGTCTGTAGGTTCTGTAGTGATATCTCCTTGCTTCAGCCCTGGTATTGGTAATTTTACTAATCTTTTCAAAGAACTAACATTTCTTCATTTCATTGATTTATTTTATGACTCCTCTGTTTTCAGTTTCATTGATTTTTTTTTCTATTTTTATTATTTACTTCCTTCTGCTAGTTGCATTTATTTTGTTCTTTTTCTAGATACATGAAGTGAGAGCATGGATCACTGATTTGAGACTTTACATTTTTCCCAAGTATATAGGTTTTATTACCATAAAGTTCCCTTTTATTGCTGCTTTAGTTAAGTACCATAAATATTAATATCTTATATTTTTATTTCATTCAATGTATTTTTAAAAATATTTTTGGTTGTAGATAGATGCAGTACCTTTATTTTGTATATTTAGTTTTTTTATGTTGTGCTGGGGATTGAACCCAGTGCCTCATGCATGCTAGGCAAGTGCTCTACCACTGAGCTACAACCTCAGCCCTCAATGCATTTTTATTGCTCTTGAAAACTTTATCCTTGACCAAAGAATGCCTTAGAAATGTGTTATTTTAAAGCATTTGGATATCTTACTATTATCTCTTTGCTATTAATTTAGAGTTTATTTCATTGTGTTGGAGAATGCATTCTGTATGATTTCAATTCTCTGAAACTTGAGTTTTTTCTTAAGGCCTACTATATTGTCTTTCTTGGCACACATTCCATGGGCACTTAAAAAGGACAGGTGTTTTCCTAGTGATGGCTGGAGTGTTCTATAAATGTAGGATTAGATCCTTTTGGTTGATGATGTGCTGGTTTCTTTTATATCCATGATTATTTTTGTCTAACTATTCTATCAATTTTGGGGAGAGGGACATTGAAATTTCCAAATACAAAGGTCTATTTGCCTGATTATCCTTTCAATTCCATCAGTTTTTGCTTTATTTATTTTATAGCTCTATAAATAAATATTTAGTATGGCTATTTCCTTTTGGTGGATTGACCTTTCTTCATTACACAATGCCCCTCTTTGTCTCTGATAATTTTTTTTTTTACTCTAGCAGCTACTTTATCTGATATTATCATAGCCTCTACAGATTTCCTTTGATTAGCATTTACAGAATTTATCTTTTCCCAACCTTTGACTTACAATCTACCTGTGCTGTTGTATTAAAGTGTTTTCTTCTTAACAACATGTAGTTTTTAATCTAGTCTGTCAATAATTACCTTCTAATTGGTGATATTTAGACAATGACAGTTAATGTAATTATTTGATATATGATAGGGCTTAAATTTAGCATTTTATTGTTTTGTTTCTTGTTTGGTCCATATTTTCATTTCTACTTTCTTTTTTCTAGCTTCTGTTGGGTTTCTTGAACATTTGGGGGGAGGATTACATTTGGTCTATATGTAGTGGTTTTTAGTATAGTGTGTCTTTGTATAGTTTTTAGTTTCTCCAGGTATTACATTATATTTGCACAACTTATAGTCTCTTGATGCCATACTTGCACTTACTTCAAGTAAAATGTATGAAACTTATCTCCTTGTCCTTTTAACTCTCTCCACATTTATTATATAATTATCTTAATTTTTTCCTCTACATTCATTTTGAACCACATCAGATAGTGTTATAATCTTTGTTTCAACCATCAATATAACGTAGAAAATTCAATAGGGTAAGAAAAGACTACTGTATTCCTTAATTTTGCTTACTGTGTCTTCTTTCCTTCCTGACACCTTTTCTACCTTCCCAATTCATTCTTCTGCCATTTCCTTTCTGTTTATAGAACTTCCTTTAGACATTCTTCTTGTGTAGACCAGTTACAGACAAATACTCTCAGTTTTCCTTCATGTAAGAATGTCTTGATTTCCCTTTGATATTTGAGGATATTTTTCTGGATATAAGATTCTGATTTTTTTTTTCAGTACTTGACAAATGTCATGCCACTTCCTTCTGACCTCTATGATTTCAATTGAGACTCCACTGCCATTCTTAATGTTTTTCCCTTACTAGTAAGGCATCATTTATTCCTCAATACTTTTCAAGAGTTTTTTGTTTGTTTGTTGTTTGATGTCTTTAGTTTCCACAGAGTTGATTATAATGTATCTGGTTGTATATTGCTTTGGTTTTGTCTTTTTTGGAACTCTGCTTGAATCTACAGATCTATGTCTTTACAAATTTAGGAAGTTTTTAGTCATAAATTTTTAAGCCTCTTGTCTTACTCTTCTGATTCTGGATTCTGATGAACAAATGTAGAACTTCCATAATTTTCCACACATTCCTGAGACTTCACTTGCTTTCAGTCTATTTTCATTCTGTTGCAGAGGTTGATTTCTATTGTTCTGTCTTCCAGCTCACTGATTCTTTCCACAGTCCCTCCATTCTATTGTTTGAGCCAGTCTTTGAATTTTAAATTTTATTTGTTGTATTTGTTCTTCTCTGTATCTTCTTCTTCTTTGCTGATACTCTATTTTTTTCGCTTGTTTTAAGTGTGTTCATAATTCTTCATTGAAATTCTTATTATATCTGCTTTCAAACATTTGTCAGATAACTAAAACATCTCTTTTATCTCACTGCTGGCACCTATTGATTGTCTTTTTCATTCAGTTTGATGTCTTCTGGTTCTTGGTATGACAAGCAATTTTTAAATGAAATGTATTTTTTTTATTATTATAAGATTCTGGGTCTTATTTACATCTTTGCTTTAGCCTGCTTCTTCTGACACCACTCTGACAAACTGAAAGAAGCCTAATGTACACCCCCATAAATTGAAAGTAATTAAAATTTAAAACTTGACTTCAAGAAACCATGGAAGCTCATTACTTTCAGGGAGGGATAGAAGTTGGTGTTCCTCACTTGGCCTCTGGTGACACCTGAGGCAGGGAATGGGCTTACTGTTACTGCTAGGTGGGTAGAGAGTTCTGGATCCTCACTAGAACATCATTGATCACTGATTATTCCCTTGTAGTTCCCTTTTTCTTGTCTCAATGCAGATAATTTTCCTCCCATGTACATATTTCATCTTTTACTGGAAAAAACTTTCTTTCACACTTAGTTATGCCTTGGCTAGAGTTCCGGACTCTATGCTGCCTACTTTAACCTCCAAAATCTCTGACCTTTGCATGTAATAATTCCCAACTGTAACACTTAGATGTTTGGATTTTTCTAATTTCTAATTCTAATAGTGCCACATTTTCTGAGGAAATTATGGAATAGCTTACTCTGCCTTCCAGGTACCAAGTAGATGATCATGATGATGATGATGATGATGATGATGATGATGATTCTTCTTCTTCTTCTTCTTCTTCTTCTTCTTCTTCTTCTTCTTCTTCTTCTAGAATATTCTGTTGGACTCCTTTTAAAAATAATTTACTTGAAAATTATTAAGTGAAAATTAGGGTCAATTATCCAGTTCTAGTACAGTATCACAGTCATTCCATTCTTGAACTCTCAGAGTATCCATAAGATGCTACTATGAAAAACTAAGAGTAAAGATGAAATGTTTAGGGATACAGACAGATGTGGAATCACTACTACAGTGACTTCTTCTGCTAGGAACATGAAGCCTGACCCTGCTGCCTGTGAGGCTGTCTCCTTCCAGCTGACAATCAAGGAGAGCATGACTTATCTCTGACTCCCTAACTTTTAGTGTATCGCTTAGCTCACAGATGCTCAGTCAATATTTGTCTACATCAATAACCAAGGATCATAACCCTAGAAAGATGCGGGGGGAAGAGCAATGAGAGTAAAATGTTGGGGTATATAATTATTATTATTTATTATTTTCCCATGTACTTTATTCACTCATTCTTTTACCAAATATGCATGGACTGCCTACTATGTACTTCTCACTGTGGTTGGGCTTGTAGTGTTTTAACCTGTCTTTTCTTTTGAGAAACAGACTTTCAGGTGGAAATTTGTGTGCAGAGTTGTTGGGATGGGCTTTCAGGAACGTTATCTGAGAGGAAGTGAGAGAAGCAGGGCTGGCTAAAGAAGTTAAGTGATGTAGGAGCAAATAAGGACTCAGCTGACAGAATAGAAATCAGAAGCTGAACGACCTATCACAGTTCTCCTGACCTGAGGCAACAAGACCTGTGACTTTTGTACCTTCATTGGATGAGGGCCAAGATTGGGCAGAGCAGTTTTGTATAGCAGTGTGAAATTCCAGAAAAGAGACTTAGCTATGAGCTGACAGCAGGCAGCAATCCCAGCACCTGAAAGAATGGGAACTTTGCCTGGAGAAGACTCATTGTGGAACACCACGATACCTGCAATACTGGGTTACAGAGAGGCGGACAGGACAGAATTTCTGCTCTCTTGGAGATGCTGGTTAGAACAGGCGAGACAGACATGTAAACAAATAGTCACAATCAGCGAGGATAAGTTTGAAGAGAGCAGGAAGGCAAAAGTGCCACATCAAGGAGCAGCCAGCTCCTCTGGGTGGGTCAGGAAAGACCTCTCTTCAGCATTTGCTTTGGTCTTTTGAGTTTTGAAGAGAGAAAATTCCATGCCATCACGTCTTGCAGAGTAGGTAATGAATTACAAAAGCTTGAATTTGCTTTGAAATATGGGCTCTGTACTTTGCCAAGTAAAGAGAAGTAAATCATGCATTAATGGAGCCGATATTTTCAGTGAGTTAGCGCCAAAGGCACCCCGAGCGCAGATCCAGCAAAGAGATAGGAAAGGTGAGCATGCGGGTTACATGTAATGTGGAAAATAACCTTTTAAACTTTTATGCCCCTCTCTAGGGCAAGAATGCTATTCTTTAAAAGGTTAGTCTTCTACCAAAAAGGGGGGAGGGGAAGAGGCTACTTCATGTTTCATTCCAGAATCAATTTTTCTATTAAAAATAAATTGCACTTTAAGTAACCTGTGATATGTTCAGCTAGAGCTAGTGGCTAGATGAAACTTTTATGTGTGCAGTCCTGGTGATTTGGAAGGACTGGTGAACTACTAAGAACAGAACGTGAATGTCTCTGATCTTCTGAAACTGGGATGGCCTCATCTACCCTTAATCCTAGTGGAATTTCAGTGCTGTTTGATGGATCTCAGGCCCCCAGTGGTTGCTTTGTGCCTGGTGTTGTGTGATCATTAGGAAAATCCAGAGCCCTTCTCCTTTTTATCTCCATTGACAGAGGTTCACTGCCCTTTAGGAGTTTAGAGTTCAGTTGGAGAGTCACAGAAACATGAAACAACTGGAGAATGATTTGCAGGCAGTGTGTTAGCAAGAGTGGGTGTACCACAGAGAGTCCTTGAGGAGCTTAGAAGAATCTGAGAGACAGGAGGTCTTCTTAGAAGAAGCCAGCATGGAGCCATATTTTGAAGAAGGCAGTGGTTTGGTAGAGAGAGGTCGCTGGGGCTTTCCAAGGGGCAGGGTAGTTGAACACAGCCTAGAGGAGGAAATGACTAAGATATGTGTTGGGTCTTCAGAAGCCAGATCAAACCTCCTTTGGAAAGCTATTTTATTTGAGTAAGAATCAAACTTGGGGTAATGAGAGTAATCTGACCCAGACAAGCTTGGCTTTCAAAATGACAAAGAAACCTACATCTGTGAATTTATCTGTGTCTTCACTTTTTTTTTTTTTAAATCATGAAAGGATTAAATATGGGTTCTAACAAGAAGATGTACGATCCTTTGAGATGGCACAAACGATCAGAAAGATGCGTTCTGTTTGAAAGGGACCTCAGGGTGGCATCTGATCTAAACAGCCATCTGATACTTGAGTCTCCTTAGCAAAGAAGTTCCCAACTATGTCTTCATTCAGCTGATGTTTGCACAATCCCAGTGTAATGGCATCCGTCATGTCCTTTCATTTTTGAAAGAAGAACAAAAGAATAAAATCTGTCCCTTTGTCCAGATATTGTGGTCTGTCCAACCAAGCATCATCAAATGGGCAGGCTACATTTTAGATTTAGAGACCTTACATTTAGAGACCTTAGATCTTCATATTAGGCAAATTTATATCCATTGTTTTGGCAGAAACAGCATGAACTAAATGGAATTGAGTTTCAAATAAAAGGTCTATGTGGTATTTTGGTTTGCTTTTTGTTTGTTTTTTTTTCCCTCAGATTCTGACCTCAAGCATTTGGTATTTGGATTCAAATGAAGGACTTTTTCCCTCTTACATTCTAATGTGGAGGATTCTATTCATTTTGAAAACCTGTGGAGATTTTTTGGTCCAAATTTTTTCCATGAATATGTTTGCTGTCACTCTTGCCTTTGGGATAATTTCCAGCTTTGGTGAACAGCTTTCATGACTTAATTGTTACAATTAATAGTCAAGGCAGGGTCAAGGAAAGGACCTTCAAGGTAGTGGAAGAGAGAGAATGCTACCTTCTTACCTACTTGCAAACCTACAGATAGGCCAAAGGCTAATCCAGGAGAAGTATTCCAAAGAGGGAGGCAGCCGAAAGAACTAGGAAAATTATGAAGATGTGTGTTCTGCAAAGAATCCAACATTTTTCAGCAAGTTAGCAGAATGCCACTAACTGGGCATGTATTACATGCCAGGAAAGAACCAAGTGTGTTGCATTCATTATCATCATGATTTTACATGTGAGGAAATTATAGTTTAGAGACATTTAATCAACTGTCTGGAGTCACAAGGTGGAGGAATCTTCAAACTCCAAAGCATGCGCTCATAACAACTGCATTACTGGAAGTCACAGACAATCCTATGGAGCCATAAGCAGAGAGTTCCTGGTGGGTTCCCAGGAGTGTAAGGACTTTGGTCTGTCTATGGTGAGCACTTTGGCATGGTCCATCAATTGTTTTGGCCTCTGTTTGGCTTGTGCACTTATTAATTAGCTTTTGTTAGTAAAGAATTTCTCTGCCTCTTGCTGGAAGTCCTAACTGTATGATCAGAAATAACTCCTGTTCAATTAATTGTGGTGGTACAAAGGATCATACCACAGAAAGTGTTCCAATGGGGATCTAATTGATTCAAAGTATCCCAAGAAATTACAAAGAAACATGAAGCACAGAAAAGTTGCATCCCTGACTGGGTTCCTACACAAGTGAAAGGTGTGAAAAGAGCAGAGCGCACCAGGGACTTCTCAATGTCTGTGTCGCTACAGTTGGTCAGGTTGTGCCTTCGGTATGGGTACTGATCCAGTGACACTGAGGTTTCTATCTCAGCTTGACTTTCTTTTTGGAGTTCTATTAGAGTATTTTCTGTTGAGAAGACAAGCAACATCTGTTCTGATTCTGAAGGCTAAGTCTAAGCTCCTTCGTCCAAATTTCAAGATTGCAACCCTTCAACATGTAGAGAAACCCTTGATTGTATGTGGGCAACATCGGTAGAGCACTGTGGTAAAGAACTCACCACACCAAATCACTTTCCTACCTCCTGCCCAAGAGGCAGGGTCAACTCTCTGCTGTCTTTCCCCTTCTCAGTCTTGGGGCAAAGCACCTGGCCCTATAATTTCTTACCAGAAACAGAGAAAGTGAAAAGATGAGAACACTTAAGTTTGAGTACTACTTCCATTACTTGCTGATTGTTTGATCTTGGGCAGATTTTTAATCCCTCCGAGTCTGTTTCCTTATCTCTGAGCCATGTGGAATGAAATGAGATCAGCATAGCACATTACATAAACCAAACGGGTGAAGTGGGCTGTGAAATCAGAGGACCAACTAAAGCGGGTGCCTTAGAAGTGGAGAGGGGAAAATATCGCCACTATTTCTAGAGACGGTAGTGATAGTGACAATGGCTAACGTTTACTGGGTATGTCCCCCATGCCCTGCACTGGGCTAAGTACTTTGCCTGAACTGTCTTGATCTTCACAATAGTCATCTGAGATGAATATTGATTTTATACTCATTTTATAGATGAGGAAATGGGAGTTTTAAAGATAGGCCAGGCGTGGTGGTGAATGCCTATAATCCTAGTGGCCTGGGAGACTGAGGCAGGAGGATCACAAGTTCGAAGCCAGCCTTAGCAACCTAGCGAGGCCCTGAGCAACTCAGTGAGACCCTGTCTCTAAATAAAATACAAAAAGGGGGTAGGGATGTGGCTCAGTGGTTGAGTGCCCCTGGTTGAGTGCCCCTGGATTCAATCCTTAGTACTGAAAAAAAAGAAAAAAAGAAAGGACATTCAGTAACTTCAATTAAGGCCAGTCAGCTATAACTCTTAAATCACAAAACTGGAAACCAATTTTTGATACTGGCTTTTGTTTATTCTGAGAAAATTCTTGGTCTCTTTCTCAACTGAAATCATCAATGAGCATTAGAAACTTGGTCCCCCTTAACCCTGCTGACCTCGAGAAGGGCGTCTGTGTAATTTACCACAACTTCTTTGTTCCTCCATTCTTGAGACCATTATTCACTTTCCTGAAAATATTGACACATTGAAAATGTGCAATTTTCATTTAGGAGACTTGAGTCCTGTCCTCAGCTTCTCCATTAGCTAGCTGTGTGGGCTTAGGCAGGTCAACCTCTTTGAGCCTCAGTTTCTAATTTACAAAATGATGACCACATAGCCTTCAGGGTCCCTTCACAAGACACTCTAATTCTTTGATTTTACTCCTGCAGTCACAAACACTTGGTCTTGCTATGTGAAATGATGTAGAAATTTCTGAACGAAGGCATGCCTTCCAAGGAACACATGTCATTTCCATTTTTATTCACAAATAGAAATGACTATTGCCTTGTGACTATCATTTTGAATGCCCCATATCCCGTTTGGGTGACCAATTAATATATTGTCAAATTACACCACTTTGGGAAGAGAAAGCAGATCTTCTAATACTCACACAAGGACAGTGGGTACAACTAGAATGTCACCTTTGCCACTGCTCCTTTTGTACCTTCTCTCTCCTCTTCCTCCTCCCTCTCCTCTTCTCTTTCCTTGGGCTTCAACAACAGTGAAAGTGCCACAGACAGAGGTGTGAGCTCCCTGAGCTGCTTAATGGAGTGTTAAGTTCAAAGCCAAGGTGTGACCATTTAAATACTAACACTTTTAAGCAAGTTTGTCTGAAACAGAAACACCCTGTTTAAGGGCTTATTTCCCCTCTAGTTTTAAAGCCATTTTGCATTGTTAATTTCCACTCCATCCAATCAGTAACTAATCATTTTCTTTCTGCACTGCTTTATTTTAAACAATTCTTTGATAGTATAACCTGCATGGAGACACCAGAAGGACACCAGCCTTGGACCCAAGAGGGCCAAAGCTTCCAATAATTTCCTAGGATTAGTTTCCCCATATCCTGCCTTGGTTTTCCTGATGCTCTAGGAAATGCTAAGGGATGGCAGAAGAATTCTGTGGAAGTCCGTGAGTAAAATTCAAAGTAATTCCATTTTCAAACACTGTTTACATGAATTTTTCTTTTTTAAAGAAACGTTACTGAGCTCACTACCACATAACCACACTCTACTTAGTAGACAATCAAATACCACTCCTTTTGGGGACAGCAGAATCCACAGTCTTAATTCCTAGTGTAAAATTATTATTGTTATTGTTGTTATTATTTTTATCGAGGCACTTAAATTGTTGACTTTTTGAAGGACGCTATTATCAAATATTGCATCTTAGTTATTTATACTAACTATAACACATTTTAGTTGAACTGAATAACAAATTCTATGTAGAGCTTGGCCATATCAAAGTTTTAAAAAGAAATAAAAGATATGATATGTTTTATTAAAATAATATAGCAAATACAGGACTTAGTGATTCATGTAAAAAAATTTAAAGAATAACTTACATTACCTAATAAGACCTTCTTATTTAATGAAATTTCCTGTTACTAAAATCCTCTGCACAGAATTGCTGTTCTTAAAAAGTTTATACTTTTTATTTTATCATTATTGATTTATCATGAATTTTTGAATGAATTATGCACCTGCCTTTGAAATACTTAAAATTTTCATGTTTGTGGAGATTATTTTCTCTAATGCATATAAGCTTTTCTTTCTTCCATACTATGGGAAATGTCTACTTTTTAAAATGCAGTTTTAATCAACTGCCAAAGGGCCAGATGGAACATGAATTCATCCAGTGCAAAACCAATAGCATTAAAAAGGCTTCACACTCCAATCTGATATTCTGCTATGTGGTTTATCTCTACTGTCTTCCTCTGGAGAACTGGTGGGTGTGGTGAACCAAGGCAAGGGGGCCTCCGCAAGAGGACTGCTGTCCTCAGACCCTTGTCTGTGCCCTGACCCTTTGTCCTAAGTGCCAGACTGCCTGACTCACAGTATTTGGTTTTCCCCATCCTTTACCTGCCTGACATATAATACTACTTCAATGTCAAAAGGAAGAGACATTGAAATAAATTAATACTTGGAAAGTTGCATTTTTAAAAACATTGACTATATCTTCTCATATTATTTTTTTAAGTGTGAGAATGATTTAAGAAGGAAATTTGAGTGAACTTTTGTCCACTGATTACTATGGGTGAGAGGTGTGATGGTGGATTAACACTGTGGAGCAAACACACAAATAATGTCACTCCAGGAGGCTAATGGGCCACTAGGGCAGGGAACCTGGTGGCTATGTCATGAAGTTTGATCTTCAGCTTTGTGTGAACGGAAATTCTTGAGTTTCTGCTTTTGGAGGTGGTTGGTTTCTTAGAGCTGCTTCCTAATGACCAGACAACCCAGAGGCTGTCATCCACATCAGAATGCAAAATGAGTAGCTCAAATTTAGGATTAACAACTCTACTGGTTTACTAAGGATTGTGGGTGAGACAACAAGGGAAGTCAGGCTTCACATTCCAAGTCTGCCTATTCCTCACAGTGTGACCTTCAGAAGTGATTTGACCTCCCTGAGCCCAATTCTCTCTCTCTATAGTATGAGTAAGTTCACAGGGATAGAGAGACAACTAAATGTTATTTTTGTATAAGTACCTAGAAAATGACTTTATATGGTGGGTGCTTAGGAAACTGTAGGTTGAAAGATTTGATACCATAGGAATCATTTTGGAGTTTTATTCAGGACAGTGACATCAAGGGAAAAAAAGATCAATTCAACCCTTTCATTAGGTGCAATTAGGTTTGACCAGCACCAGTACAATCTATGGCTACCTCAAAACACAAGGCACTCTCAGTGTTAATTTACAGAAGTTGAATTCTGGCTCTGGCTGCCTCTATCAGTGACAACGCTTTAATGGTTGCAGAGCTAATGGTGCTGAGAGCAAATGGGGAATTGCCTGATTCTGATGTCTCCCTCCAACTTTTTCTACTTTCTTAGCAGTTATCTTCGCAAATTAAATCCACGTAAGAAAGTCTTGGTTTCTTTTTCATGCTTGATTTCACACATGTTCACAAATCTGCCCCAAGAGTTAGGCTTTTTATTCATTGGTTACAAGATCTCAGAGCTGGGCTCATTACCACAGCATGCAAAACCTGATATTATCCAGTTAGGACAAGGAGAGCTTGGGAATAAGAAAAAATCAATGGAATGGGTATTCCTTGTCTGGGACCACCAGTCTATCACTTTCCTTTATTCAACAAATATTTATTGGGTATGGTATGCATTGGGCTTTTTTCCAGGAACTGACAATTTAGCAATTAACAAGGGAATCTTGCATTCTGGTGGTGGAGAGGGACAAGAAAGAGGAAACAAGAAAAACAAGAGATAGAAATCATCATATGAGAACTACAAAGAGAATTAGACTAGGGTGATGGGTTATAGAGTATGTAACTATGTCAGATGAGGCACCAGAGAGGCCTGCCTCTTTGTGAGATTGCTAAGCTCAGCTCTGAATCAAAAGAAAGAGATGGATGTGCAGAAATGAATGTGAGTGGTGTTCCCGGCAGAGGCACCACTAGCACAGAGACACTCAGCTGGGCACCATCATGGTGACCAGACAAGAGGCCATGGCTGGGAAAGTGTAGGAGAGGCTATATTTTAAAGCCAATTTCCATTCTTAAGTTTGGCTCCAAAGGCACCATTAAGTAAGCCGACTCTAAAAATATGTGTGTGACATAAATATGCATATAGTTATGACAGAATATTACATGTGCACATACTCATCAATCAGTATCATGATACCTGCTCCTTTTAAATATTAACTTTAATTAATTGATTTCCTTTGTCTTTTGATGAGCTAAGCCTATCAGTTAGGAGGGGGGAATTACAGGGGCTGAAACCTGTTTTAAGTCTTTTTTCTTTGATTAAGTGGTGAGATTATGGATGATTTTTGCTTTGTGTTTTTAACATTTTTACATGTTTTCTTAAGCACAGAAACACAGACATTACTATTGGCACAAAGTATAGTTTGCTTACCAAAGAAATAGAATTTAGAATCAAAAAGTTCCCAAAAAAGGAAGAATCTCTTCCCCAGTATCCCTGCTAAAATCTCTAATAATAGGGTGCTCACAAAATCCCAAGGAGCTGAGCAGTGCCAGTCTTTAGGAAGCTCTTTCTCAGTGTGGAACAGAAGCAGCCATGGGACTTCCTTCACTACTGCTTCCTATTGTGCCTTTGGCAGAAACAAAAACAAGTCAACCTCCTTTTTTAAGTGACAATTCTTCAAATATTTGAAGACACAACTCTTCTTGTTCTTTCTTTCTTTTTTTTTTTTTTTTTTAACCAAAGCAGATCCAGCTCTTCCAACATTTCTTCCTGTGATATGATTTCTTGATCTTTCACCAGCTTAAAGTATGGTCCTTCTCAAGGCTTTGTGTTTAAACAAATGTTTTAGCCTTAAGTGAAAAAAGCCATGGTCCCATGCAAGTGGAGCAGAGGGTGAGAGTTAGAGTAGGACTTCGTTATATCTCTGCAACTGCTCAATGTAGCAGCAAATCCTGGTTCCTGGCCTCAAAGGGGCCTGTGAAGAGATTAAATCATCAAAAATCTGTGTAAGAGGGAAGATGGTCTTGGCTCACCTTCTACTCACTGGAGAATTCTTTCAACAGGAGACAGAAGAGGAAGCGATTAAGCATACAGACTCTGGAGTGAGACCACCTGGATTTGATTTCAGAACTAACTTGGGCTTCAGTTTCTCATCTACAAAATGTTGATGGAAGTGCCTCCTTACAAAATGCTGTGCAGTGTCTGGGAAATAGCAGGAATCTTATAAATGTTGGCCACCATTATTACCATTGTTATTTTTAGTACATATCCCCTGACCTATGGTCATCCAAGCCTCTTGGTGCTGGGACACTCCTTATTTCCCAAGGGAGTTGTATTCAACAATGCTAGCACTAAATGTCCTTATTTAAATTGAATTAAAATCTTTATGCTGAGAACTGCCACTCAGGGAGCCCAATTCAGCCTTATAATACCAAGTTAGCCTCCTTTTTATGAGATAGTCCTTTATGTATTTGAAGATAATTATCATAGATCATTATATCAATTACCAACACTTACTAAGTACCTATTGGATAAACTGGACTGGATGAGACCAAATGTCCTGTGGGCTTGCTTATATAGCTCATGCAGCAAAACCAGCATACAGCATACCATCCGAGTATTCAAACTGAATAAATGAAAATGAATGACTTTTTGCCACCCAGTTAGTACATTAGAAAAAACATTCCCACAGTTAAGATCATGCTTTGGTGTTGAAGGAGGTCTGTGACAAGTTAGGACTAGAGCAATATTTCAGTTCCATCCAAACACTTACTAAGGGTCTTCTGCCTGTCAGATGCTATGCTAGATATTGAAGGTGCAAAGAAGAATTGGATGTGATTCTTCCATCGGGGATCCATCTTCAGCTCACAGACAGATCTGCTCCAGGGATGTTTGTCTGAAGAGACATATACCTGAAAGGAGAAAGCTGAGTCAAATTCTGGAAAATAAACAGGAAGCAAGAGCTCAGAAGTCTGCAGACCATGGGGCAGAGCAGGAAAAAAGTAAGGGAAATATACAAGGGGCTCTAAAGCTGAAGGGCAGAGACAAAATGAGAGGCATACACTTAAAAACAGGCTCTGCAATGATCTCAATGACCTCAGGGTATCTACTAGGTTGTTCCTTGCATACACTCTCCTTTGGCAGTCTGATGGGACAACTGCTGTGTTATTTAAGTTACCTTAGCCTCATCAGAATGTGTCCTAAGATCTAGAATTATATACTGGAACCTCACCAGTCTGAAAATTCAAATGAGAATGCATAACCTTGCTAATGAGCTTCATTGTGTCTATTGCACAATAGCAGGATTTTGGCATTCCAGGTATTTGTTCTCCCTGGGAGAGTCCCATGTATGATCAGGAATGTTTTCTCATGGTCTTCTAACTCTGTCATTTTTGTAGACCTTTTGAAGAGCATCTCTCCACCAGAGGCCTTGGGAGAAATTTGCTTCCCTGACCCGTGCTGGACACAGCAGGCACAATGCCAGGTGTTATTTCTCCACAGTCTCTTCCTAAAGGGGATGAAAATCTTTCTGAGCAACCCCTTATCATATGGGATTAGAAGTGACAGTTTGTGTTGTAAATCTTACAGTGTTCTTCCACTTTGACCTACTCACTCTGTCTTCTTAAGAAGTAAAATCTAATTGTTTGACCTGACTGACAGTAAATATCCTAATGTTCTTTTGGAACCCAGCAAAACACTTCACTACATACATATACACACCTTTATATCACATAACAACCAGTAGCTCCAATATTGTTCCTCTTGGTTCATGCCAAAATAACTAAAGGCCTCAGGCATATATAGTAGTACAATTGTAGCCAACCCAGGTGGCCTCCAACGAGTCCTACCTCACATTCTTGTGTGTTCATCTCCCACATTGTACAGGAATTGGTCTGTTTGACTAAGTGTGGACAGTGGAAGAGATGGTATGTTCAACCAGTATTAGATTATAAAAGACACTACCCTCTCCATATTGGGCTCTGTCCTACTCTCCTTTTCTTTTATCATTTGCTCCAGGAAAAACAAGCTGCCATGTCCTGAGCTTTGTAGAGAGGACCATGTGATGAGGAACTAAGGCTTCCAGCTAGCAGTTGGAATGGTCTGGATACATAACAGCAACCATGCCAATAATGGATGGCCCATGAGGACTTCCAAACACCCTGTTGTAGGATGGGGCAACTGATGCGCATGTCCCCCGTATCTCAAGGTTAACACAAAAACTCAGTATAACATGAATGGCTGCCTCAAAGAGTGCTGTATACATTGAGTGTGCTATTATTTTCCATTTTTAATGTGAAATGACAGGAGCCACTTTAGTCTGTTAGCACTTCCTTTCTGAAGAAGAACCCCGACATCTTCTAGTGCCCTCAGCAGCAAATGACTTATGCCAGAGTCTATTCTTCTTTTTGAGACAGAAACCCAAATGACACCTGTTATGTTGTCTATTAGATGAACACAATTTCACAGAATGTGGGTGAAGTGGGAACTTTGCCAACCAGGAAGAATGCCGGCTGTGGCCCTACCTCTTGGCAGCTGAAGGAAAATTCCTGGTGGTCGGGAGAACAGTTTGAATGCCTGTTTTCTTGTACAGAAAGGTGCCTGTGCCAACTGAAGTGCCAACTCACTTCTTCCTTCTTTTCGGCCCTGCGGATACGACTTTATTAGTACTGAGGCCATTTTATGAAGCCTTTTTATACCTGCAGGTTGTCATTCTGACTTACTCACTAATCCTGGTCACACATTAAGGGCTTTGATTAAGCAATTTGCTTTTTTCCTCCTTCTCTTCCATCTCATTGAAAGATTACAGAGTTTGAGCATGAGGTTAAAGGATTACCTCTGAATCCTGAGAGGACCGACACTGCTCCAGCTGTCTGTCATTTCCTGGAGTGGTTACTTATCTGTCAATATTTCTTCCCTTTTTTCCCAAGTCCCAGGCCTACTTGATCTTGTCCGTTTGGCTCGGCTGGTGGAGGAATAACAAGGGTCTTCCCATCATGCAACATTCTGGGATACATCATGACAGAGAAATCTCAAAGCCCAGGTCAATTATAACAGAAGATGTGCACCACCTCTTGCCCCTGAATGTCTTCTGGGGCTGCAGTTGTTTAAAACTAAGTCACCTGAAAAATGCAAGGAAATGTGTGTCTGGCTGCTGCCTGCCTTCCTGGTTGTTTAGCAGGATACAAATAGCAGAAGACTAATGCTCTATGTGTGTGGTTTGTGGTTGGGAAGAGGGAATAAAGTTGGCAGCTACCTCATTGTGCAGTAATTACTTTTTAATTAGAATTCATTGAATACAGATGGATTCTTCCTGTTCTTTTGCCCACTGATGTTGTTAATATTCCCACATCAGATATTATGAGGCAGTAGCCAGCCGTGAATTACATAAAACAACCCTGTAGCTGGTAGTGACTTACAGAAAGTAACCAACTTAACCATTTGTCTTAGATGAAAAATGATCTTACACCTTTTTGTGGATTCTATTGCTGGCTTGTTGATATAGTGTTTGTTTACTCTCATTCCTGCAGGAAAAGATATCATAGTTCTTGTATCAAATTACTGTAACTGACTGGAACATTTTTATTTTAAATAATATACCATCATTATTTTTTTGTGTGGTGACACTGACAAATTTGCAAGATTTCTCATTTTTTCCCCTCCTGCCAATGAATAACTTGAACCAAAACGTGAATGGAATGTACAATTTCATGCTGTTATAAAAAATCATTGCTCATCATATTCTAATTGTAACTAAGTTTGAACCTGAATAGCTATTTGCAGTATTTTGATAGAAATAAGAAGTAATTTCCATTTTTTTGCTCCAGGGTCTCTCTACATGAACTGACATATGACGCATTTTTGAAGTTGCACTTAATAATTCTCTTTTTATTATAAACAACCGCACCCTTGTTGAACAGCGGATCTAAAATTAGGCTTACACAGGCCTATGTAATATACCTAAGAAACGTGATTTATTCTAATGTAATAATGGCATAGATTTATAAAGCTTGACTACTCCAATGCTCCTCGTTATGGCTGTAAAATATTTGTGGCCGCCATGGGATTTTCTAGATCATTATTTTAAAAAAGGAAAAACCCATTTTGACAGATGAACTGGGGCCATTCTGAGCAAATCACAGATACTTCATATAACAAGGCCTCCAAAGAGGGGAGCATACACTTATTACTATGGCAACCCAGATCAAAACACTATTTTAGTGGAGAGTTTCCAGTTTTACAATGCAATGATGATTGTTTATAGTACCACTGAAACCAGATTCAGCAAAGGTTTAAGAAATGAGCTGACAAGAGGAAAATCATTATAGATAAACTGGGGATACCTGAATGGGATAGCATGGAATCTGCCATTATTTGATCAAATACTGAAATTTATTGCCCAGGACAATAGAAATAATGGAAGAGGATCCAAACGATGAGAAACATCCTGAAGTTTCTTTTGTTACAATGTTTTGGGGGCTAAGATCAGACCTATCTTGAGTTAAAACTTTGAAAGCAAAGATTTGTTTCTTTGTTTTTTAAGAACATGCCTCTCAAATCCCTTATTTTTCTATCTGCAAAATACCCACCTTGTAACTTTAAAGTTGTGGGCTAAGGCTTCCTTTCCAACATATTCCATTTGACAGACTGCAACAAGGCACAACTCAAGAACTCTGCCCATCACACAGGGCTTTGTGCTTGCACATGTCTACATGAAGTGACAGCTTGCTGCAGCCCTGCTCAGTGATTTTTATATAGATGGAATTTTTACACAGAAAGAGAAAAGTGGTTGGGATCATGAGTTGCCCATTTTGTTAAATCTGTCTTGAAGTATCCAAAGTTACTACTTGGTGGACAAAGTGCATTAAAGTGAAGGGTTGAATAATCATTTATTTGTTTGGCAGCTATGTACTGAGGATATACCATGTATCAATTGATATGTACACTGGGTGTGCACACTGGAGTGGTGAACAATTCACAGTACTGGCCTGTGGAGGTTGTAGTCCAGTGGAATTGTGATGGAGGAGGCCATAGAGAACTACTGAAGCATGCAGAAATGGAGAGTAATAGATAGGGATGGAGTTTAGATCAATTCCAATGCATCATCATGAAGAGTTTTCCAGCCTGAAGGGGAAAGGAGAACCATATTACTGAATGTCTGCTTTGTGCAAAACTCTGTATTAGGAGTCTTGCAATACAATTAACTCATTTGAGAATTTGCAGCTAGTATTGTGTTTACTTTGTGTCTAAGGAAACAGAGGTGCAGAAAGTTAAATAAAAATTCTCAAGCATGTCCAGCAAATACATATATAGCAGTTATTATGTTCCAGGCATTGGCATAGACATTTTATAATATTAACTCATTTAATTCTCATAATAATCATTTAAAGCTGTGCTACTATATCATTAGTCTTATTTTATAGATAAGGAAATGAAAGTACAGAAAGGTTAAATGGCCTGCTGTCACACAGCCAGTATATGGCAGAGACAAGATGCAAACCCAGGCAGTCTGCACAGCTGCCACTATGCAATGGAGACAGGTACTGCCAGGAATCAACAGGTATTACTTTGCATCTGTAACCAACAATTGGTAATCTGTTAGGAATCAACAGCTATGAGTAATCAAGAATCCCATTGTAATGTAAGCCAGGTGTGCTGACTTATCATGTGCTACCTTTGTTCTCCACTTCTTTGCCTTCATAAGCAGATTCACCATGCAACTACCAGATATTTAAAGGATCAAACATACATGGCACTTGTTTTATTTACATAAGTTAATTATTCCATGTCAAGAATAAAGTGATGCTTGGAAATCATTTCAAATATTTCATTTACTCCCAGAATAACAAAAGAGTAGCAGCCATTGATCTTGAGAACAACTCAAGGAGGACAGAATCCTGCTCCGTTCGGGTTGTGTGCTGTACTCTCCACATCCAGGGGTACTGTTGTGTTATGCTGAAAGAAAGAGGCATGGTGCCTTCTTCATTTGTTTGGGGAATGTCTATGGAATATTCTCTTACTTATATAAATATAGTAGTGCTCAGAGAGAAAAATGTATAGTCCTTGCCCTGAAATGGCGTAAAATTTGGTAGAGAACATTAACAAGAACACAATTGAATTGCTACTAGTGTGGAGTGTTGTGAGTACTGTGAAGGCCTATAGAAGGGGCAGTGCAGGATTCTGCTCAGGTGTAACAAGTAACAGTCTGGGTCAGTTAAGCAACAGGAAATTTATTTTCTCACAATTCTGGAAGATGCAAGTCCAAGATCATGTTGTGGGCTGATTTGGTTCTATTGAGGATTTGCTTACAAATGGTTGCCTTCTCACTGTGTCCTCACATGACACACAAAGAGAAAGGGGTGTTGGGGGAGATCTGATCTCTTCTTATAAGGGCACTAATCCCATTATGAGGACCTTATCTATATGCCATCTCACACACACACACACACACACACACACACACACACAGTTACAGTTATATAGTTATAGTTATAAAAGGGGATTTCTTAGATTGGCTTACAGGATCAGAGGCTGGATAGTCCCAAATTGGCCATCTGCAGACTGGAGAGCTGGAGGAACCAGCAGTTGCTCAGTCTAATAAGTTGGAGCATCAGAAGGACCAATGTTGCAGACCCAGTTTGGGACTAAAAGCCTGAAAGCTCCCTGGAGAGTTGATAGTCAGCATCTGCTTTGAAGACTAAAGGAGTTGGAGTCCAATGTCCTCAGGCTATCATGGCAGCAAGTGAAGCACCTGCTCAAGGAGAATCTAGTTTGTGTCTGCATCAGCTTCCTTATTCTTCCAACTTTGGTCCCATCCAAGCCCCCAACCTATTGAACTGTGCTGCCCTCAGTTTTCTGTCCCACATTCTAATCATTCCTAGAAATACCCTCACCCATACACCCAGAAGCCTCCTAATCTAATCAAATTTTCAATCCAGATTAATCATCACAGGGTTATGGCTTCTACATATAAATTTGGGGTAGGGGATTGGGTGGGTTTGGTGCTTTAGTCGGCTTTGTGTCATTGTGACAAAAATGCCTAAAAAGAACAACTTAAAGGAGGAAAAGTTTATTTTGGGCTCACAGTTTCAGAGGTTCAGTCAATGGTCAGCTGACTCAATTGTTCTAGGCTTGAGGTGAGGCAGAACATTGTGGTAGAAGGGCAAGGAAGAGGAAAGTGACTGAGCTCGTGGCAGCTGGGGAGTCAGTGCATGAGGAGCTAAGGACAAGGTATAATCTCCAAGGGAATGCCACCAGTGACCAACTTCCTCCAGCTACATTAAACCTGCCTATAGTCACCACCCATAGTTCATTCAAATTATTAATCCAGAAAATGGATTAATCCATTGATGAGGTTTCAACTCATATCTAAACATTTTACCTCTGAACATTCCTGCATTACCTCACGTGAGCTTTTCAGGGAACATCTCATATCCAAACCATGACAGTTGGGTACACATAGTCAAGAGCAGACAGTAGTTCCAGCTATATACTTCTGCAAGAGGGGATAGTTCAGGATAAGATCTAATTAGTATAGTATAATAGAATTATAGGTGCAAAGGAGAATAATAATGATGATAAAATGCTGATTGAATACTTACGATGTGACAAACCTTGTTATAAGTCCTTACTAGAATCCTACAAAGTAGATTATATTAGTAAATCCATGTTAAAGAAAAAGAAGTTGAGGTTGAATATTTCAAAAGCTAACAAAATAAAAACATGTCTCATTTAAAACAACTATTGTGTGTCTAAGTGACCTGCAATCTAAGCTATAATGGACATCAAGTCTTAGAGTAATACCACCTGGAACAAAGAGCCTCCTTGCTTGATGCATGGGGGAAAGGGACAAAGTGGAGGGTCTCTAATCAACATTAAATGTTTGAGCCCAGAATAAACATGTTACTTTTGCTTTGAGACCAATGTCTAGAACTGATCACATGGCCCTGCCCAATGGAAAGGGTAGACCTCTATGGAAAGTACACTTCTCCATGTGCCCAGGACAGAGAGGCTCTCAGTGTGCACTGATAATGTCTACCTCACCAAGAGCACTCCCTCTCAGGATTCAATGTGGGAGCCTTCCTCCAGGAAACCAAGGTCCCAGATTGTCACTGATCCAATTCCCTCATTTACAGATAAGGTTATTTGACTGGTATGTCAGAGGTCAGAAAGCCAGAGCTGATCCTTCTCAAATTCTGCTAGCACCATCACTGGTCCTCTTAACAAATGGGATAAAGCCATTTTCCAGAGAGTGACACTGAGCCAGGATGGTATCCCAGACACTTCCCACAGCCAGTTCAGGATCACTACAACAGAAGTCCATCAGTTTGCCTCAACGCAGTCTTTACCCCCTCCTTGATTTTAGGTCTCAAACTCTTAAGGAGTGAGAGAAAAACCAGGCAGGAGGCTCCTTCAGTTGGCACCCTGGTGCTGTTAGATTCTGCTCATCCCAGATGGTCTCCCACTGTAAAGTGGGTGATGTTTCTTTTCCATTCATCTACCTACCCTGCCCATGTGAGGCTTCAGGCTATACTTTGGGGATCAGGTTGCCCATGATCTTCACTATAATCTCATTTCATGAAGTTAATAATGTTGGGGCAAGGCTTGAGGAAGCAGTGAAAAAAGGAAGCATGGACTGATTTGCCTTAATCTGGTTTTCTGTCCCTCACCAAAAGAAACAGCCCATTTATCATAGCAGATATCATGGAACCACAAGTTTTACCAATAGTCTTCCTTGCCACAGAGAATAACTAATAGAAAAGCCTCTGCATTAACTGCAAAAAAGAACTTGTAATTAATTGCTACAAATTAATGGAGGGAATGGGAATGGAACATAATGGCTTATTTTTCATGAGAATCCCCAGTGTTTCATTGAGGTGCTTACAAACAAATAAAATGGAATCCACATAAACCTATGTCTTTCCAGATCTTCATTGTCTGAGGCATTGAAGTGAGCAGGAAATTAAGTGATACAACCAATGCAAACACATCTATTCGAGGCCACAGCTTCCAGGTCTGTGGACTGTGTACCTGTGCATTCTCTGACTCTCTGGGGTGACATTAAGATTGATCATCCTTGTAGAGTTGCATATTTATCATCCATTTTGGGGGATTGGAAACAACATATTTTGAGCAAGGAGTACATTTTTCAAATTTGCACATTTGGTTGATGGCAAGATGAACGTATTTATGTGCAGGGCTGTTAAGAATCCCACTAATAATTATTGCCAACATTTTTTTGTCTGTTACTCTGTGCCAGGAACAACACAAAGCACTTTACATACTTTGTTGTGTCTGTGTCACACAATGTGAGATAGGCCTATCCCCAATTTACAGCTAAAATAACTGAGCTAAAAGGATCCAGGAAAACAGCTAGCCAGTGCAGGCTGAGAAGGAGTATGTATCAAATGAATTCTCAACCACTCTGCTCTACTGTTTGTGCCTCTCTCATGAGCTGACAAACCTCTCACCTGTCCTTGAACTGAGACTCAATCAGAAACATACCTGGGCCCCATTCCCTGCTGCTAGCACAAAATTTCTACTCCAAATAGCAAATCTCTGGTCAGCTCCTGGGACCAGGTCAAAGGTCATGCACAATTACAAACTGCTCTGTTGCTGGTAGCTTGGAGCTGTGAGCACATTGTGATTTAGCAGTGGTGGGAGAAAGTAAGGGGAAAAGGTACAGTAAATGTGTGTGGCCAGTTATTTAAAATAGGCCAATTATCTCAAACTGTAACAAAAACACACTCAAGTTTAAATACCTATGAATTGCTTTAACAAATTTGGTAGTAGACAATTCTCACCACTGCTTCCATTTGTGCTGTTTTAAATGCAGCATGTGCTTGACTAATTGTGGGTTAAATTATTAGCAACCCTCTCTTACCCATTTATTCATAAATTTTGGAAATAGATAAAAGTAGTTAAGTTTGTACAATCCAAATATGGCTGTCTTGGGAAGACTGAAAATAAGTTGCAATTTCTTGTCCCCCTTTTCTGCATATTTTGGGGGTGGTATTTTTATTCATGGAACGGCTCTGTCCCAGGGTGACCTAGGGGAGCCTAGAGGCACAGAGGGGAGATTATCATCATATCCATGGGAGCTGCAATGTCATAGGTCAAGGGAGAGGCCTGACAGCAGGGCACAGTGACACTCAGGCAACTAGGAGTTAGTTGTGAAGAATGGAGCACCACATGGCAAAGTCACAGAGAGGTCAGGAGAAATCTGCTAGCCTACAGCAGACGGTTCCTGTCCTATAGTAAATAAAGAGGAGTCAATAAGAAGGAAGGATGAGCTTTAAAATAATTATTCTAGAGCAATTATTCCACTTGGGGGTTAATTGCTATGGTGTGAACCAGGACACTGTCTAATTAGGAAGAAACTTGTGTTCAGTAACAATTACCCAGTTAATTGGTCTGGTGCACATAGAACTTAAAGACCAGGCAGTAAAAGCAATGGTGAGAGACAAAAGTCCTCCCAAGTCTAGGGTGTTTCAAAGAAAGGGCACAGAATGTCGGCATTAGAAAAGACCTCAGAGATCACCTGGGCCGTGAGCTCATTTTGTAAATGAGGCCAAGGATGGTGAAGAGATTTACCCCAGGTTCATGTAAGGATGGTGCAGAGCCAGCACCAGAATGGGGTTCTCTCCTGTCTCTTAACCCACTACTTATCGATACCCCCACTGCTTAACAAACAACATGCAAATAATAGGAAAGAGTGACACCAGCTAGAAGTTGGCAGCCAGGCCCTGACTGTGGGGAGAGTTCTGAGGAGGAAAGGTGAGTTTCGTGTGTGGGTGTACTATCCACCCCCTCCATTTGTTACCGTGTTCTCTGAAAGATGCAAATGAGGTGCCCCAAATCTTCCTTACATTTCCAGTCTCTCATTTATTTCAACAAGACCATTGAAGAACATTAAGTGAAACTGTGATTAGGCTAGGTGTTATAGACACATGTGTAAACAGGACAGTCCCTACTCTATAACAGTTCATTGAAGCTTCAGGTTCGTCTGGTTTCTGTCATCTTCAGAGAGAAGGGACAAAGGGCCTGAACTGCTTTCAGGTGAGCACATTGTTCCTTTATTCAAATGTCCACCATGATAAAGAATGGTTAGCAAAATATTTTGTAAGGTAAAATTGCCCGTGTGCCCACTTTTAGAAGTCAGAAATAGTTTAAACATAGAAAGAACTCTTCTGCCTCAGCGAAACGCAATACGTTTCCTTATATTTTCAAAATGTATTCGGTAATGTCTGTGTATTTGATTTTAGTTTGCCTGAACAGAGAGCAAAGAGCCTCAAAGCCATGATAGGTTTTTTAAAGTCCCTTGGCCATTTTGGGATAAGCTAGTCATTATTGGAAAGAAGATATTTAATATAATTCTTCAGTTTTTTTCCCCCTATGGAAACTAAATGGTTGTAAAGGAACTTTTCTCCTAGGAATCAAATCTTACATAGCAGCTGCATATATATTAAGAGCAGTGTCAAAATTATGTGTCTGCTGGGAGATGGAGTAAGAGAAGAGGTGTGGAGCATGTCTGGGGTAGTGTATAACAGAGTAGAAGGTGAGAGTTGTTGATCAACTTTACAAAAAGCTAATCACTCAGCATGATAAACAGCACACACCAAATGGCAGCTCTCAACAACTGGTTTGTGTGTTTCTTCAATGCACATTCATTCAAAAAATATTTGTTGAGTGGTTCAATATGCCAGGCCCTTTGCTAGATGGTGAGTAAAGAACAGAAGATAAAACAGATACACCCCTGACTTCATGAAATACACAGCCTCTTGGGGAGATCAAAGTCAATGCCTATGAATAGTCAACCTCAGTTAAGTAATGCTGCAGTAACAAATAACTTCCAAATCCTAGAGACCTACTACAGAGAAGGTCTATTTCTTGCTCGTGTTCTATTTCAGCCCTGCCTCCTGTGCCTTCCATTTTGGATTAATAGTAAAGAGCAGCCTCAGAAAAAATCACTCAGAAAAGGAGCAATGGCAGAACCACAACGTGGCTCTAGCATTTTTCTCTCAGAGCATATTTGCCCCAAACAAGTCATATAATCAAACCAGATGTCAATGGGTTGGGAAGGTTTAATAAACCCCCAAAGAGAAGTTTGATAGGAAAGAACTGCAAACATTTTCTAAAGTAACATAACGAAACCAAAACTTGTAAGTAATAGTTTATGATAATAAGTTATGAGGAAAGGGCAGAGGGCTATGAGGGAGAATAACAAGGGAATGTGATTTAGACAGCTAGCGGTGGTGTTGACAGCTCGGCAAAGTTTTCTCTGAGGAAACCTCTCAGCTTAAACCTAGAAGATGAAGAAATGTTATCAATAGAGGGGTTGGGAAGAATAGACAGTGGGATAGCATGTGCAGGAGTCCTGAGGCAGGGAAGAGCTTTGCATGTGGAAATGTTGGGAAAGGGGCTGCACCGTGCAGTAGGGTAGAAGGAGGAAAGTGCCTGGAGCTGGACAGTCAGGACTCTAATCCAGATCCATTCCCTACTAGCAGTTTGTTACTTACCGCTCTGGGCCTCAGTTTCCTCATGTGCAAAACAGAGATCACAGCTGAGCTTTGAGGGCAGTGGTGAGGATTCAGCGTGCCTGGCTCATGATAGTTGCTCTTATCAATGGAAAGAAGCCTCCAGACAGAGAAAAAGATATGGGCTGAAGGGTGGTTTTATCAGCTCTGGCCTTAAACGTCTGAGTAAAGATTTTGGACTTTAATGTGGAATATGATAGGCATCCGATGGGTTTTCAACAAGGGTGCGACAATCCAATTTACATTTTGTAGAAGTCTTTTGTCAGATTCTGGGGAATAAAACATTCTGCATTTAGATAACTATCCACTGTCGAAACAAAAGGAAAACCTAGAGGGATCCTGAGAAAGGGAAAGAATGTGGAAGGAGAGAGAATTTTAGAGGAGGAAGATAAGCGCAAGGGGACAGGCGAGACACTGTTCCCTCCCCAGTCTGCCCGAGATCAGAAAGAAGGCCCTTCCTTTCATAAGCATGGAGAGAAGACAGAAGGGAGGCAAGGGGCTCTCATTTTGGTCTGCTTAGCCCAGCAGTGCAAACAATAGCAGGCAGGCGATTCAATGGGTTGAGCTGCATCCTGGCTCCAGGGGCTCCAGGAAGGGTCCCCTGACCTCCACAGCAGAGGGGGAAGAAAAGGGCTCACCATGGCTCTGATGACACCAATATGGAAAAGGCTTTTACACGTGAAGAGATTCTTATGGAAAATGGCTCTGTCCTTTGGCTTCCACTAAACTAACGCGTCCTCACAGAGTCCACCTTGGGTCCCCCTTTGCCTCCCCCCACCTGGGAGCCGAGGATGATGCTGGGACACAGGGGTGAAGGGTTGGACAAAGCTCCAGGTAGTCTTGTGGTGTGATGCTTTTGGGGAGATGGCACCGCTTCATCAGCTGGATGACAAAACACTGTTAATGGCACCAATAAAGAAGTGTGAATGTAATTTTCTCCTCCTCGTTATTTCCTCAGTATTTGGCATATTATTTAACAGATCAACTGGCCAGTCATGATCCCTTCTGAAGCCAAGTCTTTTTTTTTTTGTGCTGGAAGATTCCTAAAATGCAGTATAGCTCAGATTTAA
The DNA here is from genome assembly GCA_020662805.1 of Glaucomys volans. Classification (NCBI taxonomy): domain Eukaryota; kingdom Metazoa; phylum Chordata; class Mammalia; order Rodentia; family Sciuridae; genus Glaucomys; species Glaucomys volans. The sequence continues at coordinate 1,102,321 of JAJEJO010000139.1, forward strand.
ACTCATCAGCCAGAAATAGGCCATAGACTTCTGAGCACATGAGTGATGCCAAACGAAGGAGTGATGGAGTTCACCCCCAGGTTTCCACGGCTTTTGGGAAGGGGGTTTATGAGCTCCCAAGTGCCGGTTCTTTGAGGAAAGAGCAGCTACAGAGAAATTGTATCACCTTCTTCTTACGCCACATTTAAACATGTATACACGTTAAATGGGAGGCGATATAAAGCTGAGAATAGATGTGATCAGAATCAAGGCAGCATCTTGAAGCTTTGGAGTGACCAGATCTATGATAATGCCTACCATTTATTGAGGGGTTCTGCTGAACCAGGCACTATTTGGACACATTGCTATAGTGACCCAATCCTCACAACAAGCCTGTCAGGTGGCAATAGTGCCATTCTACTGGGCAGGTGATGAAGCAAAACCATGGCTGTCAGGTAACTTACCCAGAGTGGAACTGCTAGCTTATAAGCTTGGGCAAGCTGGCTTCAGCATCTGATCATGTAACCACTGCACACGTGGCCTGCCTGTTCTACAGAGAGACAGAGAGAGGCAGTTCTGGTCCAGATGCTCACATTTCACTGTACCCTTACACAAAGGGAGATGAGGGATACACAATCTTATAGTAGTGTGGATATTCTCAGGAAGGAAGAACAAAACACTCTTACCTTTGCCAAGGAGTGCTGGATGGTGTTGGTGGAGGTGAGCTTTTCACCCTACGTTTTTCTGCCCAGTTAAAATTTTGGAGTGTGGCCATGTCTCACCATTGTGATGAAAAATATTTTTGTTTTGTTTTCAGACAGATCTAACTTTTTTATTCTTATTCATTTACTAAGCCATAAATAACTGGAGGGTTGTTGATTAATTTTCAAGAGGAAAAAAAAAATAAACTTGAAAAGAGATGCTGAGGCAACATTTCCATGTGTGCTCATTTTTAAACAACCAAGATGGAGGTTGCAATTCCCAGGGCAGGGTGTTACTGCTTTGAAGTTTCAGGGTTGTCAGTGCATTAATTTCTCAGGGAGCAGGAGAAACAACATATTCAAAATCAGTTCTCCAGGCTGTAGAATATTTTTCCCTTTGCTGTTCTCTCGTTCTGTGTCCAACACTTAGGTTCCAGTTTCACCTAGTACAATGTTTTCATGTTTAAAAAAAATTCAAGATACCCAAAACTAATTTAGGGATAAATTTAATGGAAAGGATTATGTTTGACAACTTTAGGAGTAATATTAAAAATAATGATGCATGTATAATTGAATACCCTGAGAAACAAATCTAACCAGAAGAGCTTTCCAAAAAATGCCAGGAAAGTAATATAAAAACGGACTTTGTAAAAACATACCATTATCCATGTTGCCAAGTGTAATTTCATTCAGGGCACTCTTGGGTTTCTTTTGTTTATATCTTCCTTTTACCTCTGAGATCAGTCCCTTCCTCTCCACCTGCGATCGACTAGCTGGAGACCAGAACAATTAGCCAGCTTAATTTGACAGTTATTTTAAAAATTGGCTCTTAAATTATGAGACAGTTCTGACTAGGCATGTGGTTGCTTCACAAGGGAATATTCCCCAAGTGTTTACTTGTCTATGTGAATTCCTGCTGTGAAACTGGTTGTTGCAGTGTTGAGTTGGGCCAGATGATAAGTCAGATTTGTTTTGTGTGAAGAAAATTGCTGCTAGATTTGGATCATCCTAAGCCAATCTATGAGTTAAATGCACAAATTATCACTTAATTGTTCCAACATGAATAAATTTGGCAAATTTACTTCTGTGTTCCCAATTAGGAAGCCGGGTTTGTGGATGGTATCGAATATTACAATTAGTGCTTCAAACTAAACATTATTTAAAATTTCCCATCCCTTATCTACATAGTCATTCATAGCCACAAACACTGAATTCTTGTAACAAAGCAGACAGTTACAGATACTGGGTATTCAAAAACCAGTAAGCCATGAAACTCCCTTCCAGGGTCTTGGAGTCTGCGTGCTGTAAGTCAGAGGCACCGGGTGCCAAGGAGAAAGGAATTAATGCCCGCTAGTCTCTCCCCTCATGCCAGCTGCTCCGCTGGAAGCTATAAGAGAATCTCACCTAATCCTCCCTACAACTCTGCTAAATGGGTTTTACCTCCCCATTTTATACAGACTCAGAGGTCACATAACTTGCCCCAGGATTTGAACCAGGATTTGAACCCAGCACTACCAGACTCCTAGCCCACTAGCTGTCACTATCATGATCTCTTTCGACAGATAGTCACTTTTTATTTGAATAATTTCAAAACTTTTCAATCTTACAATCTCACTTGTTTTTCATAAAACTTTGTGAGGTTGGCAGGTAGAAAATTATCATTTGCATTGAAGCTGACTCAGAGGTGGTAAGCAATGACCTCAAGTTCCTATGACTGGTTAGGATGGAGCTGGAAGAAGCATGAACCTCACACCTCTTTATATGAGGCTTTCCTCAGCACTCAGATCTGGATATTATGCTGAGTAGAGCATGGATTTGTGTTCCCAGAAAGCAAAAATAAAAACACACAATCCTGAATAGAGAAATACCCATGGGGAGTAAGAGCTAACAGCACTCTTGTTAGCTAAAAGCCACAGTTCGTAAGTGATATCTTGAATTGCAGTCGCATTTCTAGTGTGCATTACACATTTTATTCAGCTGAAAAGGAGGTGAGGTGGTGGGTGATTAGAGGTCAAGAAGAAGGACTAAGAGTCCAAAAGCACTGGGCTGAATCCTTTATGCCCTTGTGTAAATGACTTGACTTTCTTGTCCCTCTGTGTGACCTTGAACAAGTCCCTTAACTTCCTTATTTGTCTCAGCTAGGAAATGTGATTGTGGAGTGTGTGTGTGTGTGTGTGTGTGTGTGCACGCGCACACATGTGTGGCATGCATCACAGTGTGGGGAAGATGTCACCATACATCAAATGCTGTGGCTGCAGTGAGCTCCTTGGGGAAAATGTATCGCAGTCTCCTCGCCCCCACCGGAAAGATTTTCTCGCAGTGTGGCAAAAGGTGCCACTTTTTAATAACATCATTGGAATATCAGCTTCTTGCGAGATACAGTGGGACAGACTGTGGTGTGCCATCCTGTGACATGATAAAAGAAGAGACTCCCAGGTGAAACCCCTTCAGGAAAGCAGGCCTGGTCCTTGCAGGGTCACGTGAGCAAGGAGCAGGCAAACCGGGGACGGAGCGCAGGTAGGAAGCTTGTTGCATGTTCGGCCCTCTTCATGATGAAACGCCTTCCCTCTCTATACCTTGGGGTGCGTTTTTACTCTTTCTCTTTGAATTATCCCAGTGGTCATCAGACAGGTGGGGGAGCACGCCTATGAGCTGCTGGAGCCAGCCGGCTCCTTTCCTAGCTCAGAGCGCTGCCACTGCAATTCAAACAGAGAGCAGCCCAAAATGGAGGAGGGCAGGGGCTTTGTTTACTTTTCCCCCTTCCCTTTGGGCAATGGCAGTATCTGACATCTAGGTTGCTAGGTATGCATTGTTACCCAGGCTATCATGCCCAGTTATCAGCCCGCATGCCAGGGGCCCAGACAGCAGGGACGTGAGCTGGGAGGGAGCAGGAAGGGGCAGCAAGGTTTCAGGGTCATCTTTCCCTGAGGGCCCCCAAAGAAAATCTCATATTCTTGTAGGTAGCATGGCATGGAAGATAAAGATAGTGGAACCAGATACAGAAGGCCTGCTTTTAAGTCCTGGCCTGAACACAGAGGGCCTAGGGATGGTTCTGTTGTTTCTTCATACTGTCCCTTCAGGGTTGGTCTGCTCAAACCATAAGAAGAGAGAGGCTCTTCCTATGCTCACCAGTGACCAGCCTCCCCAAGAAGGCAGACTGGATGCAAGCAGAGGACTTTCCTACTAGAGGAGGGTCATTTTGATAACCTGGAGCATTCTGCCTGCTGGAATCCTGGAGCTGCTTCCTGGCTCTTAAGCTTTATTTATTTATAGGATTTTTGGGATTGCCACAGTGGGAACTTATACGATTCATTTAAATTCTCTGAGTCTCAGTGTTCTCACTACACTTGTCCTGTCTAGTTGTAGTGAAAAGATCATTTGAGATGATGATGTGACAATGCCTGACAAACTAAACCAGTGTACAAGGTGGGGGTTCTTAGCATGTTTTTAATATGTGAGGAATTGGAAGGGAATGAAGAATCCTATAAACCAGTTACTGATCTTGTCCTTGGCTGGGGCCCTGGAAGGCATTTCCTGACCCATGCTGGGGTTACTGTAGTCCTCTACAGACTCAGGACTTCCCAGAGCTTCCAGTTCGCTGTCTCTTTGGTGGTGAGTAAGTGACTTACAATCCCAGGCAATCCAACTTGCAAGGGACTTCAAAGGTCATCTGGAACAAGTTCTCTTTGAAGCTTTAATCCTCTCTATAACAAGCCAAGAAACATGTGTATCCTTTACTCCCCACAGACTCTGGCATGATGCTTGACAACATGCCAGCCATTCAATAACAATTTCTTGAATGAATTAATGAATGATTCAGTGAATGAATGGAAAAAATAAGGTTAAGATAATGCTGCCCAGAAATTCTTTACACATTCTCATAGACCAAGTGGTATACCAAAAAAAAAAAGCTGTGCCAATAAGTAAAATTGTAAATAATAATAACAGAAATAACTATTTTAAACATCTAGGACTTGAAAAGCTTTATCCAGAGATCTCATTTAACTCATAAAAGATCCCATTAAGGTAAGCACTATTATTATCCTCTGCATCTGAGGAAACTGAGGCACAGGGCATTAAGTGGATAGTTTAAAATCACTCTGGCAATAAATAGAGAAACCAAGATTGAAATACAAGGCTGGTTACTATGCTCTTCCTAGAGGACTTCTTTAATTAAAATCATCTCCAGGACATTAAAATTCCTTTATTCCTCTTTGTTTCTGGTTAATTTGGGTAAACCCTAGCCTGTATTTTGTGACTTAGGAAGCAAAAGGGAGTGAGAGGAGAGGACCCCACTTGACTAACCTCCAATTCAGTCCTTGAGAATCAGATGAATTGATCCTTGGCCATGGAGTCACTTGTGAATTTAACAAAAATATCCAGATCAACACAGCTTTGATTGTACTGACAAGGAAAAGTGTGATAATTTTTTTAAAAGGCTAATAATGGTCAGAGAAGAATAGGAATGGGAACTTGAAGGGATTGATTCATTACAGCGTTCACTTTGAGAAGTTTCCCAAACCTTTATATAAAATAGCACACTGCCCCTTGAAGCTCTGTTTTTATCCTGCCTTGTTTTTCTTCATAGCACTTATCACCACCTGAGTGGAAATACATCCTTCGGCTTTACACAGACTGTTGTTGCCCCTGGAGAAGAGGGACTCCACAAGAGCAGGGCCTGTTTGTTCACTGCCATGTGTATGAATTCTAGACAGGGTCTGCCACAGAGGAGATGTTCAATAAATTCTTCTCAAAGAAAGACTTAATTGTTTTAAAGAAATATATGAACACCTACAATAGTGGCTGTACCCTTTATAAACTCGATTGTGAAATGATTGAAACAATGGATCTCTTGACTCTTAGTTTTCCTCATACCTGATGACTGGGGTTTCTTTTTGCACAGCCTTCAAAACCCACTTCACTCTAAGCATCCTCACACTCTGGTTTGTCTCAACATGTGCAGTGCCCCATGATGCCCACAACTTGACATTTAGATTATTTCTTGCAAATAGTTTGGAGCAGCATCACACATCATGGGGTGACATGGCTTCTCCCAGAGTAGCTAGAATATGAAAGATACACACAGAAAATTCTCTTTTGCACAGTTACATGGTCCCCACTCCTTGAGATGTACCACCATGTGCCCTGGAATGGACTGGACAAAGTTTAACTTCTCATATGCAGGCCCAGGACCAGACAAAGATAAGATCAGTGTTCCTACACGCCTCCAATGGAAGACACTGCCTTAGTTAAGGGTTATACAAACGTTGCCTGAAAATCGGGAAACAAGGGTTTTACTGTCCATGAAGACAACCCCCCTAAAATGAATTGGTGATGTTGACCTGAAAGCTCATTAATAAGATGCAAATATAAAGTAACTGTAATAAGATGCAAATATAAAGTAACTGCAGCTTTTCTTCTAGTAACAGTCCTATATACTCAGAACTTATTATAGAGTCTTATTAAGACAACTTGAAAACCTTACATAGCTAAGTAGTCAGATGGTCAATTAGATTGATTACTTTGATGCACAGTGGAAAATGTAATGTATTTTTCTCCAAAGTTGAATTAATCCCATATTTTATGCTCTGGTCACTACTAACAACCCCCCTTCCAAAAACCAACTTTTTTTCTCTTCCCCTTCTTTTGATCCATGGGCAGACAGGAGAGAATAGTTTTCTCTGACTTAAAACACAAAAGTCAAACCTGAAAAGCAATGTAGTGGTGTCTTTTTAAACAAAACTAATAGTGAGGTTGTAGTACTTTTGGAAATTGACAGAATCTTCTGGATTATTTTTTTCCTTCACCCCCTTATTTTATCTTCTCAACTCTTTTAGCAGGCAAACCATTTTAAAAGAAAAAGTCTGTCTTTGGCCTGGATAAAAAACAAAACAAACAAACAAACAAACAAAAACAACCTCCATCCTTAGGAGAGAGGCTGTCTTGGCCTAAATCAATTGCTCAGTCAGCAGGTTCTTGCAGGGTGCCTGGCACCAAGCTAGACATCACTGAGCAGGAGTGAGGTCTGAAGCATGACCCCCACAGCCTTCAGCATCGTCGAATGACTATTAGTCACCCTTCTAGGGCTAAGCTGTGTGGGACTAACAATGTCATTAGTTAAAAGCTCCTGGAACTGTGGAACTGTGACCCAGAACAGGCTTAAAATAATAAGGACACTTAAAAAAATAAAGCAGTTCTTGCAAATTGTAGTTCGCAGTTGCCTGGTACTTACTTAAAAACACCCATAAGCAAAAATCCTTAAAGCCTTAGTGAGGTTGTGTGGTTTTCAGATTCCCCATCAGCTCAGGTATCCAGGGATCCCACAGAGAGTTGCGGGAGGAGCAGCCACAGAAATAAACAGAAGCCTCTGCTATCACATGGCAAGTAAGTGTCGCATCTCTTGAGCATCCCAGGTATCTGGGGCAGCCCCCTGACAACGGATGAAACGATATCACATCCAGCCAGAAAACAACCCAGCAGAAACAGTGAGATGACACATAAACCCACAAGCTCGGCTTATAATGTGGAGCAACGATACATGAACACACTGCACTTCTGCAGCCGCTCCAGAGAAAGAAAGAGAGTAAAATGTGTGAGAAAGCCAGTTAAATTACTCACTATTAGCCCCTACAGTGTGCTTCCAACCTATGTGGTGATATATATATCCACACACACAAACACACACATGCTCACACACATATACATGCAGGGATAGAGAATGTCACAGTTAAATTTTTTACTGGCATAATGAGGAAAGAGACCAACAGAAGAAGCTCCCTGGGCTAATTTTGCAGCCAGCAGCTACTGCAACATTCCCACTAGGAGAGTGAGAAGGAGTGAGAGCAAAGTATAATAAATAATGACTGGCTCTGTTGGTCAGGAAAAGTCATCACTAGTCATGAGGGATCTCAGCTCATACTCACCCAGGAACATGCATGGGTAGAGTGGGAGAAATCCAAGTCCCTGATGGTTTGGACATACCTCTGGGACTATTTATTTAAAGTAAAATTTAAAGAAACAAATAGCATCACAAAAGTAACGTAGTGCTAAAATCTAAAAGGCCAAACAATCTAGCTCCCCCAAATTTAAATTGCTTTTCAACTTGAGGCTTTCTGTGGCTTTGTAGGGGGAAGCCAAGCTATTTACATTTCTCATAGACATCTGCTCCAATGTAATATATTTCTTTTGTGTCTTAGTATAGCAAAAGGCTCAGAATGCTTACTTTATGCTCACCTACAGAAATCAGCTCCACGCAGGAGGAAAATAGGACCTAGAAAATTCAGGGATATGCAGAGGCAAAACTACCCAGCTCAGGAAAGTCAGTTTTGTCCATGCTTCAGAGCTAAAATTTACTTTGATATGTCACAAGCAAATAAGCCAGCATTGGACCAGGGTGGGCTTGAATACTTACAGGATAAAGGGAAAGGCTAAGCATTATTCATCTTTTATGACTTTCCTAGAAAATGAAGGAAACAAAATCTGTAGGTTTGAAGGTTTTTTACCTAATTGATAGTCTGTACCCAGTGTGTGACCACGTGTCTGGCATATAAAGAGACTCAGACAGACAGGCAATATATTCCTCAGTAACCAGAGGAGTAACAGATTTACCTGCCTGCCTGAAACATCCAGAAACCAGAACCAAACCAAAACAAAAATAAGAATCAAAGAACAAAAAAGAAAAGAAAAAGTAATAAGACAACAAGACATTGGTCATCAACCATGAGGGGAGTGATCCCTGAGATATGGGAAACAAGTGAGTTGAGCCCTAGGGTTACAGTATCATAGAATGGAGAGGGATTTCTGGCTATTGTTCAGGGAGAGGGCGTGAATCCCAGGTGGCACCTCATAGTTTCCCTGAATTGGAAAGACTGTGGAGCAGTGTGACCAGTGAGGTCACTGTGTGACCAGTGAGGTCAAGGCAGCTATTGCTTGCAGAGCCGAGCACCAGGCAGAAGAGCAGGCCCGCGAGATCTTTACAGGCTCTCTCTTAAGTATTTGGCTGAGGAATGATTAATGTCTGCATGTCAGAAAACTCCCCATGTCTGGAGAAAGAGCCACCAACAAAGCATATAGGAAATAATACATTCAGCCCAAATAGCAGCAGGGATAGTGCCTGTTACTAACCACCAAAACAGAAAAGTCTCATAATTTAGGCCCCCTGATAGAACAATAAGAAAGATTTTGCTCCAATAGTGGGAGAAAAAAAATTAACCCTAATCTTCTCCCACCTAATAAAGCTTAAAAGCAAGCAAGACATTACTTCTAGTAACCACCTCCAAATGAAGTTCAATATTAAGGAATTAAAAACTGTCCAGTATCCAACAAGGTGAAATTCACAAAGTCTGGCATTCAGTCAAAAATTACTAGGAAACATGCAAAAGGCAGGAAAATAAGATACATAATAAGAAGTAGAAGTGATGAATTCAAACTGACTGAGAACAGACATAGATGAAAAAATCAATGGTCAGGACATTAAAATATTTGCTAAATCTGTATTCCTTGAACTAGAGGAATGACTGCATGTAATAAGTACAGACGTGGAATATATGAAAAAGTCTCACATCAGACTTATAGAGATTAAAACTATATGTCTGAGATGAAGAATATACTGGATGGGATAAGAATGGACCAGACACTGCAGAACTTGAAGTTTAAGGAACTTGAATGTATAGCACAGAAGTTATTAAAAATGAAGCACAGAGAGAAATGAGACTAAAAAATATGAAATTAACAGAGAATCAGGGAACTGTGGTACAATTCAATCATAATATCAATTTTATTAGAGCCTCTAAAGGAGAGTAGAGAAAGAAGGGACAGAAGAAGTAATTGAAAAAATGAGCAAAAATCTTCCAAGTTCCCCACATTTCCAAGAATCCAAAGCAAAAGAAACATGAAGAAATAACTTAAGGGCATCATAATCAAATTGCTTAAAACTAATGATAATAAGAAAACCTTACGTGCAACCAGAGAAACGGTTTTGTGTAAAGGAACCAAGGTAGCAATGATAGAAACTTCTCACCTGAAACAACTCAGAAGAGAAGGTTGTGGAAAACATCATTGAAGTGATGAAAGAAAAATTCTCTATCTAGAAATCTTTATTCACTAAAATATCTTGGACAAATGAATGTGGAAAGAGAACTTTTTACCAAAACAACAGAAAGTTATTATCTCACAGTTATGGAGACTACAAGTCCTAACTTTAAGTGTTGGCAGGGTCTGTTCCCTCTGAAGACTCTAGGGTAGAGGGTTGGGGATGTAGCTCAGTGGTAGAGTTCTTACCTAACACTTGCAAGCCCTGGGTTGGATCTCGAGTGCTGTAAATCACCACCACCAACAACAACAACACATAAAACCCTCCTAGGGTAGAATTCTTTGCAGTTTTGACTGCTATCTGGTAGTTGCAGGTGTTCTTTGGTTCTTTGGCTTTGTCTAGTAGCTACGCAATTCCAATCTCTGCCTTCATTTTCAGATGACCTTCTTCTCTCCCTGTTCGTTTCTTCTCTCTGTGTTTTATAAAGATCAAATATTGGATATTGGATAACCCTACTGGACTACTACCTCACTTTAATTTAACAAATTACATCCATACAAAGACACTCTTTCCAAATAATGTAACTTTCTGGGCTTCCAGGTGAATATAAATTTGAAGGAACATTATTCATCCTACTGCACCCTGATTCCACATTCCCCTATCAACATTCTAATTTTTTTAGAAAATCTTTTTGAGTCATACTAAAGCCAAAACAATTTATCAGTTTTAGTAGACTCACCCTGCAAGAAATGCCAAAGAAGTTCTTCAAATAAAAAAAGTGACAGCCTATGTAGATTTTTGTCTAAACAAAGGAATGATAAGCATCAGAAAAGACAACTATCTAGGTAAATACAAAGGGTTGTATTACCTAAATCTTCAAATTGAATCAACTCTTTAGAGCAAAAATAATGACAATCTATTGTGTGGTATATAATGTATTGCTATGATTTGAATACTTGTCCCTCTGAATAGACAATAGATTTTTTTCCTACAATTGAGGTTTTAGTGCTATAAATTTCCCCTAGTTACAGCTTTGGTTGCATTTCACAAATACTGATATTTTGTGATTTCTTTTTTTTAAATTCAAAATGCTTTCTCATTTGATTTCTTCTTCAATCTATGGTTTATTTAGAAATGTATTGCTTAGTTTCCAAATATTTGAGGACTTCCTATATTTAATTGTCATTGTAACAGTATTAAAAAGTGGTACATTAAGAAGTGAAAAGGCCACAAGGCCTTGGCCCTCTTGAATGGATTAATGCCATTATCATGGGAGAGAATTCATAATTAAAGGTCACATTTGACCTCCTTCTTGTGCTTTCTCTCTCTCTTCTCTCTCTCTCTCTCTCTCTCTCTCTCTCTCCCTTCCTCTTGCCTTCTGTCATGTCATGACGCTGTGAGAAGGCTGTCACTAGATGCCAGCACCTTGATCTTAGACTCCCCAGTCTCCAGACCCATCAGCTGATAAACTTCTGTACACTATAAATTGCCCAGTCATGGGTATCCTATTGCAGCAGCAAAAATGGACCACGATGAAAATACAAAAGTAAAATATATAACAACTCTATCACAAAGGGTTGGAGAGGATGGAAGTATACGGTTACATGGTTCTTAACTATATATCGAAGTAGCATAATATCACTTGAAAATACACCATGAAAAGTTAAAAGATATGTTCTATATACACAAAAAATCCACTTAAGCTATCCAACAGAAAGTTATATCTGATTTCCAAACAGAGTAAAATGGAATCATAAGTTTTAAAAAATCAAATGGAAAGAAGTAGTATGGTGGGGGAAGCACTGATGAACAAATAGAAAACAAATAGCAAAATGGTAGTTTTAACTCAATCACATCAATAATCATATTAAATGTATATGATTAACCAACTCTCTTAAGGCACAGAGATCATCAGATGGATTAAAGGAGCAAGATTCAATCACATGCAGTAAACAAACAACCCACTTTAAATATAAAGGCACAAGTAGGTTAAAAGGAAAAGGAATGAAAACGAAACATCATAATAATATTAACCAAAGGAAAACTGAAGTGTCTGCATTAGTATTAGACAAAGCAGATTTTAGAGCAAAAGAATATATACTACCAAGTGTAAAGAGGGTCTTATTATAATAAAAAGTCAATTAATCAAAAGTTCATAATAATCTCAAATGTTTGTGCACCTAAAAAGGTGAGGCAAAAACTCATAAGACAGAAAGGAGAAACAGTCCTTCTTTCATAACTGTTAGAACACATAGAAAATCCAGCAAGAATACAGAAAACATAAACAACAATATCAACCAATTTGAACTGACATTTATAGAACATTCCAGAGAGTAAAGCAAATACATATTCAAATACACACATAACATTTGCCAAGACAGGCTACATTCTGAACTATAAAAAAAATCTTGATTAATTTAAAAACATTCAAATAATAAAGAACATATTCACTGACTAAAATCAAATTAGTAATTAATCTGGAAAATGTTTGGAAAGTTCCCAAATATTTGGAAACTAAACAATAGTCTTCTAAGTAGCCCATAGGTTTAAAAAAAGAAATCAAATGAGACAAATCTTTGAATTAAGTAAAAATTAAAACACAAAATATCAGTATTTGTGAGATGCAGCCAAAGTACTAACTAGGGGAAATTGGTAGCACTAAAATTTCTATTGTAGAAACTAGGAAATATATCTAATCAATGACCTCAAACTTTCACCTTAAGAAAAAAGTAGGTAAATTAACCCAAACATAACCAGAGGAAAGAAAATAAGAAAGATCAGAACAGGAATCAGTAAGTGACAGTAAAATAAAAAATTTGTTCTTTGAGAAGATAAATATATAAGTCTCCACACAGACTGATCAGGAAAAGAAAAAAGATGGAAGACACAAATGACCAATATCCAGAATAAGATTGGTGACACCCTACAGATTATACAGATATGAAAATGATAGTGTTGTGAATAATAGTTTGCCAATAGATTGAACAATTTAGAAGACTTGGACATATCTCTTGGAAGATGCAAACTATCAAATAGATGAAAGCTACCAAGAAGAAACAGATAACCTGGAAATTCCTCTGTTAGTAGTTTAAAACAATTCCACAAAGGAAACATCAAGCTCAGATACTTCACTGTTGAATACTACCAAACAATTAAGCTAGAAATAATACCAGGTCTATGGAAACTCTTAAGAAAATCAAAGAGGAAGGACTACAACCCAATCCCAACTCCTTCTGAGAGGACAGCATTACTCCAAAATGACATACACACAATACCCTCATGGATAGAGATGCAAACATTCTTAACAAAATTTCCACAAATTGGATCCAATTACACACACGTGCGTGTGCACGCACACACACACACATTGAGAATCCTAATCAAAAAATTCAAAATCTGAAATTCTCCAGAATCTGAAACATTTTGAGCACTAATATTATACTTCAAGTAAAAATTCCACAAGTGACCTCATGTGACAAGTCAGTCAAAATGCAGGTGCACTAAAAATATTGTATAAAATTACCTTCAATCCATGTGTATGAGGTGTATATGAGACATAAAACACTTGGTCCCAAGCATTTCTGGTAAGAGATACTCAACCTGTATGTGTGTGTGCATGTATATAATTATATTACTTTATCATTATTTTATCATAAATAGAAGTTTATCCCAGGAATTCAAGTTTGATTGGAATTTACCATATTAATAGCTAACTCAATAGATAAAGAAAAATACATTTGACAAACATTTGCCCTGACAAAAACTTTGTACAAGTAGAAAGAAACCTTGTCAACTTGATAAAGACATAGAAAAAAGCAGCAGCTAACATCACACTTGATGATTAGACATTGAGTTAACACTTTCCTCCAAAACCAGGAAGAAGACAAGGTTGTCCACTCTGACAATTGGTGGTCAATATTTTCTGGGAGAGAGGGATTGCAAGGGAGCTTGAAGAAAGCTTTAGGAGTGATAGATACTGTTATTGTCTTGATTCTGGTAAGGATTTCTTGAGTGTGTATACATATGTCAAAACTTATCAAATTGTATATCTGTGCTGATTATTGTATGCCAGTTCTACCTCAATAAGTCAAGCAGTAGAAGAGAAAATGAAGCTACCACAATGACCATCATTTTTTTTTCAGATAATCTGTTTACCATAAAGCAAAATGCTTTGCTTCTGTAAATCAATTAAACAGAGTAAGTTCACCCATATTTATATAGAATAGCATGAAATTATGCTTTGGACAAACAATTTTGAAGTACTGGATTGCACACAGTTAAACATGCTTCTCTAATATGAGACTTCTTAGAGCTCTGCTACAGTTTGGATCTGGAATGTCCCCTCAAAAGCTCACGTGCTGAAAACATGGTCCCAATGCAGCAAAGTTCAGAGATGGGGTGTTTAGGAAATGATTGGATCATGTAGGCTTTAACCTCATCAGTGGATTAATCCATTTGATAGATTAATAATTTGAATGGACTACTAGGTAGTATTTGCAGGCAGGTGGAGCATGACTGAAAGAAGTAGGACACTGCAGGTGTGGTGTTGAATTGTTCTCTCTCTCTCTCTCTCTCTCCTTCTTGGATGCCATTAGATGAGCAGCTTTCCTTTACCAGGCCCTTCCACCATGATGTTTCTACCTTGGAGACTGCTGGCCATGGACTGAATCTCTGAAACTGTGAGTCAAAATAAACTTTTTCTGCTTTATGTTGTTCTTATCAGGATTTTGGTCACAATAATTAACAGCTTGTTAAAACAAGTCCTTAATATATTTAACACAGTGAAGCTCAATAAGAGGAGAAAGTAGTTCACAGCATTTCTTAAGTGTATTTGGTCATATAATTCCCTTTGGAGGAATGTTTTAAATAACTAGTGATCAGCAGGTGACATCTTAGCAAATACTCAAATAAACTGGTCAGTTATCATTAAGTACAAAAGATCCAATTCTGGATAAGTTACATTTGAACTGTTTCTTATCTCAAGATAATTTTATTTTAACATCCCAGAACCAAGCTCAGCCTTCACACATAAATTGTTGACTTGAAAATGGCCTTCTAACTTTTATAATATTTAAAAATAATATTCAGCTCATCCTAATTATTACTCATGGAAAATATTTTCAGATAGAGTTGGATGAAAATCAGTTGGGCAATAACACAATCCACTTCCTTTATACTTTCCAACATAGTGAAAAACCTGAATGTCCCACACATTTTGAGTGTGTAAAGAATCTTAGAAGAGGAATGTCACAAAGAGTCTTATTATCTTATATTTAAAAATGGATATTGAAAATAAGCTTTTTTGAATCATTTACAATCTGTCCTCCACAATGGAATGGTGGGAAAATTCATTGTCGTCGTCATCATCATCATCATCACCACTGCAGCACACCCTGTTTAAAAATCCTTTTCTAACATGATAAAACTTATTTAATATTTGACAAAATACTTTATCTATGTTTACATGTACAGAAAACTTCTAAACATTATTTTCTTTAGTTGCATAGTATGTTTGTAAAACAAATAAGAACTTAAAATACAACACCAGGATGGAATTGATGTGGTCATAATTGATAGCAACCTAATAGAAGATTTAAGTACTATCACTCCCTCTAATAAGGAAAGAAACCCTGGAATGAAATAAAAAGCCTTTGAAGAGCTATTTTGCATGGCGTAAAGAGTCCCTGCCAACAACGTTATCTGAATGTATTAGTTCATTTCAGACTTCTAATGTTGATTTCTACTGGGTAGATTAAATTTGCATGAATTCATAATGAAAATACCTCCAGGCCTGAGATTTCATGCTCATAAATGCATGGCCTGGACCTATAAGTGCCAGTTTCCTGGGTCACATGCATGGCATTCTCAGGATCAAGATTTGTCTCTCTTTTAAGTATTCAGTAGCTGGTACACTCTACTCTCCCTGCGTGCCACCAAGATGAGAAAAGATGGGGCACTTTTTCAGAACATAGACATTCCTTCCTCTCCAAGAGAAGCAAAATGTGATAGAAACTAGAACTAGCAGAGTCCAAATTTACCATCATTTAGGGAAAAGTTTCATACAATAAAAACAGCTGCATAAAATTTCACCAATATGAAATGCCTTATTTAAATGATTGACTATATGGCATATGCTTGAAGTTTTGTATGGGGAACCACAATTTAGGTGCAATAGAAGACAGGGACCTCCCAACTTGAGTGCTTACGACATACAAATTCAGATGCCATGATTAGATAGCAATCATTGAACCCAAAACAAAAGTCGAGGGGAAGATACTTGAAGTAGAAGGGTTAATTTGTGATTGCATTCATTTTTTTTACATGGTGAATCTGTATGGCTCTGTTTTATGGTAATTACTATCAACGATTTATAAGCTAATGCTAATGACTCTCCAGATCAATGCAGGGAGGGACAGATTGTATCTGTAGTAATGTTATTTACTTGTGTACAGTATTTCAGAAATTCCTTTTACAAATATTTATTCAATATATACCATATGGCATAAACTAGGAATGGAGAAGGAACAATAGCAACATTAGAATTGTTCCTTGGACTCATGGAGTTTTTGATGTAGGGAGAGAGGCAGAGCAGTGGAGAATTTCATTCTTGTGTGGACAATGCTATAGAGTCAATATGAAATAAATGCAAATGCATGGGAAGGCAATTAACTTAGTCTGGCCCAAGTCCCAGAACAACTTTGAGATAAGAACTACTTTAACAGTTCTCAAATATTTCTCCTTATCAGTCTGACATGAGTCTCATGTTGACCTTCCTCACTCCTACCCTCTGCCTCCACTTTGCTGACTATTGGGCTTGACCTGTTCCCTTCTCAATTCGCTTGTTCTCATTCATCACTGGGCCCCGTGCCCAGCGTGAGCTCTCGAACTGTTCCCAGACAGCCCTGCTGCTGAACAGATGTGAGCCACAGGCCAGGTCAGTCATCAGAGTACTGGGATACCCCCTAGGTAGGGATTCTTGCATGTACCTTGTTCATGGACATAGGCTTCTCTTTTGGCTCTCTCCTGAGGTCCTGTGTAGCTATTGCTTTAGCTGATCTTTCATGAACTCCAAGCTAGCAGCCAGGGTTAACTGTTACATTAGTTTCCTATTGATGTTGTAACAAATTGCCACAAACATGATGGTTTAAAATCATCCAAGTTTATTCTCTTACTGTTCTGAAAGTCCAAAATGAGCCTTTGGGGTCTTAAATCAAGGAGTCAGAGGGCTGGTTCTGTTTGTGCCAAGAATACAGGCAACTACAGAAGTTGGAAAACAAAAGGAATCTATCCTCGCCTAGAACCTCTAGAGGGATCAAAGCCATGTTGATATGGATTTTAGCACAATGATACTGATTTTGGACTTCTGGCCTTCAGAACTATAATAAATGTCTGTTGTTTTAAGCTATGAAGTCTGTGTTACAGCATAGGAAACTAACACAATTTCCAGTTGGAAGGAATTCAGATGTACCATTATGATGTATAGGCCTTCATATTTAAAGCACAGTCTCCATCAACAGCACCATCAACATCACTGGAGAGCTTGTTAGGAAGGTAGAAGCTCAGGCCCTACTCCCAGACCTCCGGAATCTGAATCTACATTTGAGCAAGAATCCCAGGTGAGTCATATGCACAATAAAGGTTGAGAGACATGCCCTAGAGAGTGACAAGGCAACCAGACAGGAGGAACCTGGATATCTGGAGGCCTCTGAAGAGCCACCTGACTGTTGGAGTATGTCACAGTAAAGACTCTTATATGGAAGAGATAAGTGTTGTATTCTGTTTAGGTCATTTTACATTTAGACTACTAAAGTAGCTGAATCAATATCCTAACACATCATCTGCATGTAAAAGCGCCAGGCAACACACAAATGCCTAGAATAGAGTCCTCCACACTCAAACATGTACGTAAAAGGCAGGCAAGACTTCAATTCCACATGCACATGGAAACACCGAATTAGTCACCACAAAATGTGCAGCTGGTTAACCGTTACTATGAGTTAATGGCTCAGAAGTGTAGGTACACTGATTCTTCCCCCAGGAGTGTGGCCGATCATTTTCAGGCTGTGCTACTTACTGTAGACTAACCACAGCAACCGCACCTTCCCTCACACAACCGCTTCGGGCTTTTCATTCTTCATACTATTAGACTGAAGGAAACCTTTTAAAACATTTCACTTATCTGAGTTGGATTAAGGAGAGAAGGCTGTCTAGGGGCTTCAGAATGGTGTTTGTTTATGAGCAGGTTTGTTTGTGGACTTTTATTCCATTGGCCTATTTTCCATCAATACCACACTGTCTCCGTATTGTAATTTCACATGTTTGGACATCCAGTGAAAGTCCTTCAACGTTGTTCTTCTTTTTTAAGATTGTCTTGACCAGGAGTCAACAAACTATAGCTGGTTTATGGCCAATCACACAACTGAATTTTTAAATAAAACTGTTTTGGAACATAGCCATTCCTTTCATTTGTACACTGGCTGTTCTCCAGCTACAATGGTAGAGTTAGGTAACTGTGACAGGGAAGTCTGGCCCCCAAAGCCTAAGATTATTGTCATCTGGCCCTTTGCAGAAAAGTTTACTAATTCCTGGTCTTGACAAGGCTTACTCTTTTACATTTTTATATGAATTTTAGAATTAGTTTTTCAAAGTGTAGAAGATGATCCACGGATATTGGGAGTCTACATTGTATTTATAGATTAATTTGGGAAGACTTGTCATGTTGCATTGTTGAGTGTTCCAGCTCATGAAACAGCCTTATATTTTTATTTTAGATCTTTAATTTTCTTTAGCAATAAGTTACATTTTTATATAAACATTCTGAAAATCTTTTGTTAGTTTTTTTCCTTGGCATTTGATCTGTAATATGACTATGAATGCAGTCAATTTTTATTGCTTATACATAATTGATTTTTTATATAGACCTGTTTTGCTAAATTCATCTTAGTAGTTTCTCTTTTGAGCACTTTTATCAAAATGGATGTTCACTTTATCAAATTCATTTTCTGCATTGAAACAATCATGCTTTTCTCCTTTATTCAGTTAGTGTAGCAAACTAACCTCAATTGAATTTCCAAATGTTCATCTTACATTCTTGGAATAAAAACCACCTAATCATCAGGCACCTCTTTCTTCTCATATAATGCATGGTTTTA
Source organism: Glaucomys volans (assembly GCA_020662805.1). Lineage (NCBI taxonomy): Eukaryota > Metazoa > Chordata > Mammalia > Rodentia > Sciuridae > Glaucomys > Glaucomys volans. The sequence goes on from JAJEJO010000139.1 coordinate 1,121,184, forward strand.
TTTTCTAATACTTACTTTGGAATTTTGGCTACTATGTTCATAAGGAGATGTTATCCTTCAATTTTGCTTTTCTGATGTCCTCAGCAGATTGTTTTAAGAATCATGCTAGCTCCTAGAATGATTTGGGAAGTCTTCTTTCATTTTCTATTCTCTGGAAGCATTTGTTTGAGATTGATACATGTTTATCCCTTAAATATTTGGAAAAGATAACAAATGAAGTCACATAAGCCTTTAATTTTCTTCATCAGATGGTTTTAAATTATAACTTAAATTTCTCTAACACACTGGACTGTTCAGATTTTCTGTTTCTTCTTGTGGGTGTTTTGGTAAATTGTGTATTTTAAGGATTTTACTTTTTTAATTTACATCTTCAAGTGTACTGCCCTAAAGTTGTCTGTAAGATCTTTTAATTATCATTCTAATATCTATAGAATCTGATCTGTAGCCATCTTTTAAAAACCTGATGTTGGTAATCTATTCACTCCCTCTTATTTTATTGAATGACCTTTCTAGATGCTTCTAATTTTAGTAGATTTTACCAAATTTAGCTTCATAAATCTTTTGAGTATTTTTCTATAGAATCATATCTGCTTTTATTTTTATCATTTCATTTTTCCTATTTTGAGTTTAATTTCCTGTTCTTTTTCTAAAGTCTCAAGATAGATAATTGAATTATTACAGTTCTGCCTACACATGGTTTTACCATGTATCACACTTAGTTTGATACATTATATTTGTATCAACCATTTAATATTATTTTCTAGTTGTGAGTTCTTCCTTGATTCTTGGGTAATTAAAATGTGTTTTCCTTAATTTTCAAACACTGGCTGATTCATCAATTACCTTATGTTGCAGATATGTTTTCTGTATGAAAGAGAACATATTCTGGATGCTATTAATCCCTCAAAGTTCATGAGACCTGCTGTGTGGTTTAGAAAATAGTCACATGTCCATTTGAAAAGAATATGTATTTGTCAATTCTAGATGCAGGGTTCAATTTATGTTAATGAGAAAGTGTTGAGTTCAAATCTTGATTGTCTTTTCTGATATTTTGTCTACCTGTCCTAACAGATAAGAGAGTAAATGCTAAACTCTCCTACTTTGATTATAGATGTGTTTACTTCCCTTTTTAGTTCAATCAATTACTTTATGTATTTGGATACTGTATTATTAGGTAATAAGACTCCATGATAATTACATATTTTTGGCTCATATACCCAACATATTTCCTATCAAACATCCCACCCTATCTCCAGTCTTACCTTGAAGCATACTTTGCTAATATTACTATGCCCACAGCAGTTTTCATTTATTTTGTGTATACATGATATATCTTTGTTTAAACCCTTTCTTTTTTCTTTATTCTCATATTTAATAAATGTTTCTTGTAAATTGCATACGTTATTTATCTAGGTAATTGTTAACTAATTCTAGAATTTCATTTTTACCTTTAAGTACAGATACATTTATGTTTTAATCTATATTTTTATTTTTTGTTATACATTTGAGCTATACTATTCTGTCTTCTCTTATCTTTTTCTGGATTAAATAAATATTTTTATCATTCATTTGCACTCTTTTATTGTCTTGTTAGCTATGTATTCTTTTATTATTACTTTAGTGGTTATCCTAGAACCAACAAGACATTTTTTTTTTATTTACTTATTGATTCATTGAACACAAATGGAGTACAGCTATTGTTTCAAGGGTTGTACACAAAGTAGAGTCACACCATCTGTGCTTTCACACAGGGCAATGGTATCTGTCACACACTCTGTTATTAATTTTACCCCCCACCCGCCCCCACCCCTCCCTTCCCTCTATGCTAGCTATCTTTCCTCCATTCTTGCCATCTTTCCCCCCCCACATTATGCATCATCATTCATTTATCAGAGAGACCATTCGGCTTTTGGATTTTTGGGATTGGCCAATCTCACTTAGCATAACAGTTTCCAACATCATCCATTTACCTACAAATGTCATAATTTTATTCTTCTTTATGGCTGAGTAATATTCCATTGTGTATATATACCACAGTTTCTTTATCCATTCATCTACTGAAGGGCATCTAGGTTGATTCCATAATCTAGCTATTGTGAATTGAGCAGCTATGAACATTGATGTGGCTGCATCACTGAGGCAATCTGATTTTAAGTCCTTTGGGTATAAGCCAAGGAGTGGGATAGCTGGGTCAAATGGTGGATCCATTCCAAGTTTTCTAAGGAATCTCCACACTGCTTTCCAGAGTGGCTGCACCAACTTGCATTCCCACCAGCAATGTATGAGTGTACCCTTTTCCCCACATCCTTGCCAACACCTGTTGTTGCCTGTGTTCTTGATAAAAGACATTCTAATTGGGGTAAGATGAAATCTTAAGGTGGTTTTGATTTGCATTTCTCTTATAACGAGTGATGTTGAACATTTTTTCATAAATCTGTTGATTGCTCCAACAAGACATTTTTCATTTAACTTTGTTTACTTTCTTCTTCATTTCAGTTTTTACCACCATGTATTTCAATACTTTAAATAGTAAATATATTTTAAGCTGCACAAGATATTATTCAACATTTTTATACAGTTTGCCCACATATCTGTACTTCCATTGCTTTTGATTCCCTCTGCCTTTCATAAGTTCTATGTAATATTATATATTTTCTTTTATCAAGAGAATCCAGTTAGCATTTCCTTTAAAACAGGCCTCCTGATGACTAGGTATCTCTGTTTTTGTTTGTCTAAATGTATACTAATTTTGCATTTATTTTGGGAATATATTTTTTCGTAGGTACAGAATAGTTAGACCATTGTTTTCTTTCAATATGTCAAAGATATCTTATTGTATTCTGGCTTCTATTTTTTCCATTGCAATATTCACAACACTTTTGTCATTTCTATTATTGTATGTGTGTATATTTTGTTGTTGTTTTTAGTGGTTATACTATGTGTATTTAGGTGTGTTTTTCTCAATTTATCTTTTTGGGAGTTTATAGAACTTGAATTTGTGGTTTGATGTTGTCGTCAAATTTGTAAAATTACTGGCAATTACTTCTTTTATTATTGCTTGTATCCTGTGTTATATCTCTTCCCTTGTGGAGACTCCAATTGCATGCCTTATAGGTCTTTTATGATTTCCACAAGTATTCTATTTTCCTATAATTTTCACATTGATTTTCTACATGTTTTAGTCTTTATTTTTTTTACTGACTTATCTTCCAGTTTACTTATCCTTTCTTCAACACTGTTTAATCTCCCATATATTGCTACCTCAATTTCAGCTTTTTGTATTTTTTTAGCTATAAAATATTCACCTGTTTGTATGGATTTCATTTTTCTGCTGAGTCTTTTATTTTTTTCTTTTGTACAATATGTCATAGTTATTTGAATCTGTATCTAATAACTCCAGTGTCTAGATTTCTTGAGATATTGTAACCCCCCATCCTTTTTTCATTCTTCTTTTTGTCTTCTGCTTTGCCTGTTTCTGTTTGTTTAGTTAAATCCTAAATACTACGTATGAAAATTTAAAGACAAAATTTCAGGCTCTTGGTAATGTCATTTTCCTTTAGCCTTAGTGTGTATTTGCTTCTGGCATGTATTTTGGCCTTAATCCATTTGAGAATTCAAGGCTAGGTTGCAGACTTTGTAAAATTGGTGCATTTTGAGTTCACCCTTACTCCTGGAAGCCCCGAGTCAAGAAGCCCTCCCCATATCTTGTCAGTCTTCACATGTTCATTTTTGTCTCTATAGACCCTTTTAAGACTGCAGCCTCCCAGATGCCTCCTGTAAAATGAAGAGGCACTTTCCTTCTGTCAGAGATCCTGGTCCCCTAAATCTTCATGGTCTTGCTGGCTCCATTGTATCTTCAAGCAGATATTCTGAAATATTTTACACTGCTCTGTTCTTCTGGCTGCTCTCTTGATGAATAAGGTGATCAGCCAGAACCCGAAGAGGAACTCTCACCTCTAAACTTTTTAGAACTATACACCCCCTCTTCACTCTTTGCTGTTTTTTTTTTTTTTTTTTTTTTTTTTCCTCTCTCCAAACTCAGAGTTTCTTTGGCACATTTATCCAGAAATATCCTTTGATCTTCTACATGAAAGGAAGTTGTCTGGCTCTAGGTAGGGCGAGAACTTATGGATCCAATAATGCTCTATAAGGAATTTTAACTAGTTGCCCTGAAGAATCACCACTTATCAAAGCCCCTGCTCTCACTTCCCACATCCCATATACTCACACATACTCTTGTGACTGCAGGTGTCTCCAAGTCGGGGCATTTCCAGGATTTGCAGTGACCCCGCTTGTTTCTCATCGTCTTCTCCCTCTGCCTGGGTTTAGGTGTAGCTTCCTCTACTCTGCAGAGGCAGTTGCTACTTTATAACACTTTTCGTGATTACAAAAAAACATTGACATCTTCTCACATTTCCTTTTCTCTTTGCTTTATATTTTGTATCTACTTTTGTTATCATTTAATTGGGTTTCATGGGGGGAGAGAAAAGTGATTGTGATTGATTTGTCATGTTATCTAGAAATCCTCTATGTGATACTTTACGAAACAAATGTAACTAGGTAGATATTATCCGTGGCAGCAATATGGGAACTTAGCAAGTCAGTGTTCTCTTATATCTGGGCCATTTCATGCATCTAATTTTGAAAGTAATTTCCCAGAAAATATTTAAGTTTACATCTTCTGCTGAGGTATAACTGGAAGTACTGTATTTTCAAGTCCCTTTTTGCCTCCCCAAAAGATTTGGTATTTTTCCCCTTTTTTAAAATTTTAAAAGTAGAGAGGCAGAAGCACAGAGAAAATAAAACAAGGAAGAAGACTGGACCTCAGACTTGAAAATCAGAACAAAACAATCAATTAGAACAAATAAAAAAATAATTTCTAAAGGCATTTGATAAAAAAATTGCATTATACTTAGAAGATATTAGGGATTGATGTTGGAAAGATTCTCTCTGATGGAAGTGTTTCAAACCCACTGCAGTGTTTATCCAGGTTCTTTCAAACTCTGCTTACTATGAAGATATTATGATTAATATGCAATGTTTCAATCACAAAATGCTAGAGATGGAAGGAATCTAGAGGTTATCTGATTTGAATTCCTTGTTTTAAATTTGAATAAACTGGACCCTAAAAACAGAGATTTGTTCAAAGTTACTTGGTTAGCAGTAGATGAAAGTCCTGGCTCAAGAGTTAGACAGAACTGGATTTTAATCATGGCTTTGCCACTGATTATTTCTGAGACATTGGGCAATTAACATTAGTCCTCAGAGCCTCAACATTCTCATTTGTATAATTGCAATAATAATGGTACATAGGATAACTGTAAAATTTAAATGAAGCAGTACATTTTAAAATAGTTAATATATTATTTGGCATATTGTCCTAACACCCAATAATATCAGTTATTGAAAGTTAAAGCTGACCTGTGGCAGGACTCAGAGTCAGACTAATATGACTCCTAACTCTTGATTGAAAACTTTTCTAATGCCGTTGATACTTTCTCCAGGAGGTTGGTTAACCCTGAAAGACCTATTCTATTTAAACTGGGTCCTTCCTGTCACTTTATGTGTTTCCCTACTTCTATTTAACTATGATGTAAGAATGGGTTCAATATCTGGCACACAATAGGCACTCATTAAGGGTTTGTTTAAAAGAATTCTTTTGAGAATCAACTGACAGCATTTCTTGTATGTAAAAATATACAGTGTCTTAGGAACTATGTCTCTCTAGTGTTGTATGTTCAGGATCTAGCTCAAAAGGAAATTAAAATTGTGTGTCAAATTAATAAATGAATAAGTAAATGAGGAAATTAGTCCTTGCCTACTGCTATAATGATGGCCGTGTTGTTTTACTAGTAGTTGGTAAGGTGTGGGTATAGCAATAGGAAAAGAAGATTTATGCTCCAGTGCTAAGCTCAGTCATGGTCATCAAATGCCACCTGAATTAGTATATAGATCCTTAAAGAGGTCTCAGGATTCGTCAGGGTGAACTTTGCTACTCAACCAATATTTCATTTAACCTTGACTATTGTTTGCCAAAATTTCCTTGGTATTTCAATAGGCTATTGCTGCAAAACAAATCACTTAAAAACTTAATGACCAATTGCACTATTTTGGAACATTGGTTGTCATTTTTTCAGGTTGTTCTAGAGGCTTCCTTGACATTTTTCCAGCCTCTTCCATTGCTCAATTCCAAAACAAATTCCAAATCAGTTTTTCCTTTTCATTACAGAAACTTCCTGCTTCTAGAAACCAGTATCCACTAGTTTTGGTACGTAACATACATTCAAAACTTGGTACATAAAATATTTAATTAGTTCATGATTATTAGGGAGAGGTGGGTGTTTTTTCTGTCCTGGACTATCTACTCTCTGCTGACTTTCTCAAGCATCTGCAGGTGGTTGGCAGGACAACTAGAAGCTGATGACCTTAGATGGCCTCACTGATATCTCTGGAAGTTTGCAGGTTTCTCAGTAGTAGCTACACTGCTCATCTTTTACCAGCCCGCAGACTATCTTCATGTGGTAGCAGAGACTTAATTACAAGAGAGGACAAATTCCAATGAGAAAGCAGTTTTCAAGTCCCCATTTATGTCACATTGCTATTGCTCATCAACCAAAGCAAGTCACCATTACATGGCCAAGCCCAGAACCAGTATGAGAGAGGAGTACCTCAGCGTATGGATGCAGGAGAGCATGAGCAGAATGAGGTCATTGCTATAGTGACCTATGACCCTTAGTCTTCTGATGCTATGAATCTTCATTGCACAGCGCTCACACATTGTTTCCAAAGGACTACTACTAGCCAAGTAGTTGGATCAAATGACATTTCTCACTTTAGTCATACATTATGCAGAAAACAGTCCTTTCTTTTTCCCTCCTGCCCTCTCCCAGTCTAGAGGGTCTGGCTTTGAACAAAAGTCATCAATGGAAGTTCCTTCACAGTGAATGTATTCTCTGGAGAAGTTGGGTAGATTTTTTCCAATGCAAAGTTTTTGCCTGCATAATCTTAGCTACCAGAGTAGTTCTAATAAGGCTGAATTTCAAAAGGAAAAATTTCTGGATTTTAATTTCTTTCTTTCCAGAGAGATAAAATGTGCTCCTTACACAAATTTGCCACCCCTTGTATCTTTATTCTTAGTTGTTTTTTCTGCTGCAAAAGAATGTCAAGTTCTGCTTTATAAGGCATCTTTGAAGTGAGCACACACACACAGAGTATAATCTTACCCCAACACCAAAATTCATTAGAACTCAAAGAATCAATTTTGAATTTTCTGAGCAATCACACTTGATCACTTACAAAAAGATAGTATATGTTGTGGTAATAATATGAACTACGTAGTCACACTGTGGGGATTGAGACCTGTTCACCCTTGGCAGGCTCTAAGACCTCAGGTAAATTAAGTAACTGCTCTGTGCCTTGGTTTCCTCACTCGTAAAAGGGTGATAGAGATGGTGTTTTCCTCATGGGGTTGTTGTGAGAAATAACAAGATAGTGTTTGTAGAGTGTTTGGAACAAGTGGGTTTGCAATAGCAAGAGTTAATATGGTCAGTCATCTATTGGGGACTGGGAAAGGCTAGAGGGTCTCAGCAGAGTGCTGAAGAAGGGATACAACCTTCTTCTGCTGGGGCAGTTGGCTGAGAAACTCATTTTTCTTACCATGGACACAAGTTTCCTGATAGCTCTGTTGGTTTCTAGAATTTGGAGAACCCTATCCTGAGCCCTGGAGACTTAGCCAGAACTCTCAGCCCCTGCAGTTCTTTCTGTATAGTAGTTCCCCCATATTAATGATTTTTTTTTCTCTCTGTGATTGATATCTGGACAACCAGTGTCCAAAAATACAGTATAGTACAAAAGATATTTTGAGAGATACCACTTCCTTATAACTTTTATTACTGTCTGATGTTCCAGTTATTCTATTTTACTATGGGTGGTTGTTAATTTCTAAAATTTAAATTTAAAAATTTATCATAGGTAAGTATGATTTGATTTTTTATCAAAAATTTAAATTTAAAAATTTTAAATTTTTGATAAAAAATTTAAATTTTTGATAAAAAATCAAATCATACTTACCTATGGATAGAAAGAAAAACCAGTAGATACAGGGTCTTGGATCATGTCCACCATGGATGAGGGGGGACCACTGTATCACCTGACTTCTAAGAGGTTTCAGAGGTGATTGCACAGCTTCTCCTGGGGCCGTATGCAGCACCGTTCATTTTCCTCAGAATTGCAGCCATTGCATGAGATCCACTTTCAGAGAAGTCTTCCATGGCAGGCAGAAAGTTGATGTTTAGTTCAGTTCATTTCATTCCACAGAATTTGCTTGCTTACTATGTGTCATGCCCAGTTCCACCTATCTTACAAATAGTAACTCATTTAATCCTGATAATGGAGTAGGTTCTTTTATTTCTTCCACTTTACAGATGGGCAAACTGACATACAAGTAGGTCAAATAATATGTCCAGGGTCAGCTAGAAGAGTGACAGACCCAATACTCAAACTCAGGCAGTGTGGACCTGAATCTCTGCTCTAAACTACTAATATGTGGTATCTTTTCTAGTGAAAGATTATCGTATTAAACAACTCCTTATCTGTCTGCACCAAGCAAAGAACTTGCATTCCTTGTCTCATTTAATTCTGACAAAAGGGAATTATTAGCCCCATTTCAATGTGGAAGCTAAATTGATTGAAGTCCAGTGATTTTCCCCACTGGCACACGTGACTGGTAACAAATAGTGTGCAGTCTTAAAAGATCTATAACACATCACCTACCACAAAGCATTTGATAACTAAAAATGTGATCCATGTTTTTTTCAGAGTGTGAAACACACCTCTTTTCTCCCTACGTGTTGTGGGTTGACTCAATCACACTAAATGTAGTTCCTGGAAGACCTCATTTAATAAGAATATTAAAGAATTAGGATAGGCATATGACTTTATGTTTACTATTCATTGATTAATCCCTTCATTTCACAATATTTACTTAGAACTCATTCTGTGCCAGGGCCTGCATGTGTTTGATCATATTGGGTGTGCCAAAAATATACATATTGCAGGTTCTGTTGTTGAATGGGGACTGCAAATATGGCAACTAAGACACGTGACTCTGGGTGTCACAGCTTTAGTTAATTCTTTCTCAACACATTTGTTTGCAGTTGTGTAGACTTATCCAGGACAGTCACTTGGCTTTGGGCTCTTACAGGACCCAAACCAGAGAGGCTGAGTGAAGTTCTCACTAGATTTCAAAGAGCTTTGGTTGTTACCTTTGCCCACTCAGGCCATTCTGCTACAAATTCCTATTCTGTAGCCAATTGCAAATATCATAGGCATTTAAATGTGCTGTCCACTCCTGGAGAATAATTACAGCTATTTAATTGTATTCATAATTTAGCATACACCTGAAAAATACGCTGTGAAATATCGGGGGGATCCTTTAATACTGGTGTTCCATTTACAAACTGTCACATTTATAATGCGTCTTTAATCTTCTAGGGTCTGTTAGAATTTTTTATTACAGTCTGCTTTGTGCTTTAAATATTAAAGATTCGGCAATACTTCAAAAGGTGATAATGCTTGATGCTCTGATGGCGCTTAAACCTCAACAGCTAAATATATTGAGGAATGTTCAGTGGCCCTGACTTAATTAAACATGCATGTGTATTTTCAAATGCAATATTTTTCTGCTTGTTAGGTTTTTGACAAACCTCCAAACAGGTCCAGGTGGAACAAAGCATGTAAACAGGCTTGTGAATGGAGCTTGAAGCACTCAAATTAGCACCTTCCTGCAATTAATATGCAAACCTTGGAATCTCAGCAATTGATAATGCCATTGAACACTATTTACAGCTTAACAGTATATCTTTGTCATTTCATTTTTCTAAAACATGTCCAGTTTAATTATGCAAAAAGACATTGGTGACGGCTTCCTAGCCAATAAGATGGCATTTGTTCTCAGCAACTTCCTCTTCTCTCTGGAACATGGCATACATGACAAGGCAGTGGCAGGCTTTATTTAAATGTATCATCTGTTTTCATTATATAGCACTTAAAAGGTAGCCTTCTAATTTAGCATACCATGCATGTTAAAGCAGCTAGAGTTCTCATAAACCCTGAAACCGAATTTCCTGTGGCTTGTGAATGCTTCAAAATTACTTAAGCCACTTTCACAATTAAAAAAAAAAAACAAACAAAAATTGCATAAATGCAAAATCCATCTATATTATTTTGAAAATCCAAAATCTCTGCCTGGCATTTGCTACACTTTGGATTTCTCTGAAAAATACATTTCAAATAAATTATATTTTGTTTTTCAACATGTACATTTGAATTTTGTCACAAGAAATTGAAATACTAAGCTCAGATTTCAAACCCAAGACATTCAGGCATTTGTCATAAAACCATATAATATTGCCTCTTATTAAAATCCCCCAAATAAATAAAACTTTGAATAGCTGCTCATCTCTCTATGATATTACTTACTGAAGCTACCCAAATGGAGAATGGCAGTAGTTTGAAAGGGGAACAAGATGTTTTCCAGATGAGCAAAAAGAGGCTACCTTTGAATGATTCAATCTGCTGTAGAATCAACATGTAATGATTGCTAGACTAGCTATAGAATATAATAAAAATATATGTGGAGGCCTCCAATGAAAGTTCAATTATTATGCTATAATAGGTAAGCTTGTGCCAAAAAAATTAAAAAAATAACAGAGGTCTGTGAGATCCGAGGCAGTATTAGAGCAATTTTCTAGGTGAGGCAGTGCTAGTGGGATATGACAGGTGAGGTATTGTTATTATAATACCTAAGGCAAAGCAGCAACCACACAAAATGATAGACAAATCTGAATTAATATGATACGATCGGCGAGGTGGCATTTGAATATAATCTTCCTGTATTGTGGAGAAGGCTGCGTGCATATTATACAACGAATGAATTGTGCGGAAGGGTGTAGACAGAGGACTCAGTGGGAGGAAAGACAAATTACAGGCAAGATTTCAGAGGAAATTGTGCTTTTCTGGGTAAGGAGTACCCTTGGAAATTGGATTTGTAAACAAATTAAAAGCCGAATTTCTTTTCCTAAAGCAGCCTTCAGTGGGTGTTGACAATAAACACTTGACCTTGGCAATTGGAGGACTTTGAAACAAATAATTAGGAGAAAATGGAGGTAGGGAGCATATTTTAATTTTGCTTCCTGTTCTGATAATCCAGTTAGTACTTCTACCTGGATCTGTGAGCCAAGTAGCCATTTTAGATCCCCGGACAGGAAACATTGACTTCCCTGAGAATTGCAGCCATCTTTTGCTTTTTTGATCTATGATCACCACCTCTAATTAAAAGTCTTAGTCTCCAAGCCCTAAAAGCACAAAGGAGACCACAGCCCACTGAAATGGTGCATTTTATTAAGCGACAGAAACTCTCAGAAATTTGAGCCTGCAGAAATCGCCTGCATGATCTTTAATGGATTTTTAAAGATGACAAGAAAGGAAATGGGAAAGTAAAGCAAGGGGAAGCAGAAATTCCCTGAAGGAGCATTCTGAAGTAAATCAGTGCAACTGAAAAAGTGAACTCCTAGGGCCTGGGGATATCTCCCAGGTTTTTCAGCTGGACACTTATGGCCTGTTGGGTCCCTGAACACCTCTGCTCTGGGCGGACTTTGACAGAGCAAGTCACAGAAAGATGAACGACAGCACCTGAAGTGCTGTTTGCGGGGCAGAAAATTGCTCCCTTTGCACGCTGGGCTGCCTTTGCTCTCTGTCACATGACTTATTACAGCCTCCCCATATAACAGTGCCATTTATGTATGTTAACTTGGCGAGCCGTAATGGTATTCCTCGCCTCCTTTTTCATTGCTGCTTGGGCAATTAAAAACAAAGGAAGCAAATGAGGTCAGCACTCGTAAAATCTGAGTCTATAGGTGACAGACACTCGAGACCAAAAAGCCTCGGATGCTGCCACAGTGTAAGGAAACTGTGAGCAGGAAAACAGCCCTGCTTCCAAGGGCTTTTACTTTTTTTTTTTTTTTTTTTTTTTTTTTTTTTTTTAGGTGAGAGGCAGATTTCAGACTTTTTAAAACAATCAACCTAAATAAGGTACCTTCTTTAAGGAATTTGCTAAATGCCACTAATACAATTATGTGCCCATAAGGAAAAGGGACATAAATGGGAGATTGTGCTCTTTAATCTTCCAGCACAAAGACCAACATTTTAAGCACACAGTAGAATTTTATCTCTAGCAGCTCTTGAAATAGCAGCTCTATTGAAGTCTCACAATTACAATAAGTGTTTTGAAATTCTCCATACACAGGTATACAAGGATACCTCATCCTATTTTTCTGATCCCAGCCTTGTGATCACAGCGATTTTGAAAAGCTAATTAGAAGACACTTCTATCTTTCCCTAGGTCTGATTTAAATAGGATAAATAGCATTCCCACCCCTTGGCTTCTCCAGTATGTATACTATGCATCCTGGTATGTAATCCCTGAAGGAGAGAAATGACTTTCAAAGTCAGAGTTGACTTACATGATGTTCTGACTTTCCAGCTACAGCTTGGCTCCTGTCCTTGAAGCTGGCAACAGACCCCACACCGTTCCCATATCTGCAGCCTCCAGGATGTAAGAGGCAGTGGGATGGGATGGCCTGGAGGGAGGTGGCCATTGTGAGCTATTCTCTAACAGGCCCACAGGGAATTCAACAAGAAAGACTTCAAGTTGACCTAATTACATTCTTATATTTTCTTTCCATCTTAGAATATTGCTTCATAGATCTTAATTGAAAAAGCCCAGATAGCAACTACCCTAAACATGATTCCAATTGCACAAATATTTCTAAAATCCCTGGAATACACGATCATCTTGTCTCTCTGGAATAGAATTCACACAGAACCATGACAGGGCTCAGCAATGCCCCAGAAGGGTCAGAATTCTAACATCTGGATGTACCTTTCTGCCTTAAGAAATAAAGTGTGCTTGCTTTTCAAACACTGGCACTTGAGAAGTATGAGAAGTAGCCTTGTTTTTCACACATCAAGAGAGCGAGATCTACCTTTACTATAAAAATTCTGGTCACACCTCATGTAATGTATTTGTCAACCTAATGATAGATTGTCTTCAGTTTTCCTATTATTTTGCTCTACAGTGATTCAACCCCAAATTAGATTATAAACTCTTCAAGGGGAGGTCTAACTCTTGAATGCTTACTTAAAGATTTTACATGTTATTGGACACACAGATAATTATTGATAGATATGGTAGCAATGTGGACATCTGAATACATGGTATTTTATGTAAAGAAAGTCATGGGCTACCCCTGCCCCAGTAGCTAATTCATGTGTTTGCAAGTAACAGAATATTGGGAGAACTCTCATACTTTATGCTACAGAATTTGAGAACTATCTTAGTCCGTTGAAGTGCTGGGCTAACCTAATGGTGTAGCCAAAAATTCTGGGTCATCCATACTTATATATCTGAATCATCTCAAATTCAACATTGTTTTTTTTTTTTGTTTTTTTTTTTGTTTTTTTAGCAAACAATTCCTGAGCACCTACTATATTCTGGGGTCTATTTCATGAGCTCATGTTACATCATGGACCAAGACAGATAAGATTCCTGCTTTCCTGGAGCTTATTTCATCTGGTTCAAACATTTTCATTATACCTCCAGCCCATGCAAGTCCCCAGGATATGATGTGACCCTCAGTAAATATTTCCCCCAACCTCATGAATTCCTTAAAGTCCCCTTAACATCTGGAACCACTCTGAAAACTAAACTCTAAATACTAACATATACCTTTGTCCCAGGCTCAGATGAAGGGCTAGGATTTCAAGCCATAGTAGCATCTTGAATGGAGACACAGAGGCATGGAAGTTCATGGGTGCTGAAAGAGGAGGACATGACCTAGTCCTGGCTGTGAGCTGATTCAACTGGCGATCTTTTAAAAATTATAACCATGACTGGGTCCTGCCCCACATTCTCAATTCGCCCAGTCTTGGTTATTTGCTGAAAGCTCCCTTCCCAGGTGGATCTAATATGCAACCAGAGTTGAGTACAACTCTAGTCTAGAGCATGGTCACCTGGAAAAGACCTCTCAGGGTCAGATTGCGAGTGCCTTGAATAACATGTCAATGATTTGGGGCTTAATTCCATAAAATATGAAGGGTCATAAAATTTTTTTCCAAAATGCAGGGGTGATAAAATCAGGACTGTGTTGGAAAGAAATTATGGTGCAGAGGGAGGCTAAATTGGAGGGAGTAGAGATCATAGGCAGAAAAACTGACAGTGTTTATCTTAGTGAGAGATAATCTAGCCTGAACAGAGACTGTAGTAACACAGCTGAGAAACAGGACTGTTTTGAGAAGCATTGCTTATCTGCCAATGAGCGTGCAGCACATTGTTCTCCAAGTACATGGATTCGAGAGATGACAAATCAAAATTGATTCTAGGTTTCTAATTTAGGTTACTGACTAAGAGAATGGTGCTGTTGTCTGAGGTAGGGATTCTTATGAAGCATGTACAATCTAGGGTTATATATCCAATGGGAGTATCGTGCACAGAACTAAGTTCTGAAGAGAAGAATTGGACTAAATAATCTTTAAGAACTTTTTCAAATTTGAAATTCCACGACTCTATTTATATAGCTTATTAATGTACACAGTTGCATTTCCATCTTTATATTCTCCAGAATGTTTTTGTAGGGGCTCAAAAATGTCTGAGAGGTGAAGAAAAATATGACCAAAAGGATGTTTCTATCAGGCTTCCCATCATGCAGGATTGTTTAAGTTTCCATCCTAATGTCCTACTTACAGCTATTTCACCTTAATCTGAACAACATCCATAATTTCCATATAGCACTATTGCTTTTATTATCTAATATATAAACTCCTTTTCTTTATCTATAAAGCTGAGCTGCTAATAATAACAATATTGCTAATAATAATTTCTTCTTTATAGAGTAATGTGAGTACATGTAGTTGTCACTTCCCAAGGGGTATAAAGGTAAGGGGACACCTGACAGCCACATTTCACCCAAACTACTGTGGATGATGTGGCCATGGCCACACAGAGGTTTCACTCAGTTCTGTGCAGTGAGATAAGCTCAGATGTTTGGTACTTGCTGCTCTGAATGTGCCTCCAGTAACCTAGTGGGCCAAGTTAATATTAGCTCGCATGGGGTTTATGTGGGTATTTTGTTGCTGTTTGGAGAAATGACCAGTTTACTTGGTTATATTGACAGCTCTACTGTAAAATTTGCTGGCATTAAAGGTCAAAAAGACCTAGCTTTCCTCTGGTTGCTTCTACCCAAAAGAGAATAAATCTGGGAGCTGAATCACTTCTCTGACAATAATTTATGAATCATGCATTGACTGTGTTTGAATTGAGAAAGGCTTTCATATCCTTTCCATTAGCTCAGATTAAGTTTTCATATAGATGCTGAGAAGCATGCTAGCAATATCCTTAGCTCATTTTTATGAAAATTTTATCAGTGCTTTTTTCTGTACTACACTCCAATTGGGATGTCTCAGAATCTAAAGCTCAGCTTTGGACATGAACTTCTCTCAACCTGGCTGGCTGCTGCTCTAAAGGTTTCAATATTTTATGGGCTCTGGCTAACTCAGCCGTGAGATTCAAGCTGCAGAGATTTAACTCTAATGTAAAATCATGAACGGATGAAAACTGGGATGTCATAAGTAATACATCTACAAGAGCAGGATGCAGTTACCATTTTTAAAAGGGCTTTAAAAAGAAAACAACATTCTCTGTTCTGTCTTTATGCCCCAAAATGAAAAACCCCTGAGCTATTGTACTAACACAGGGCCATCTTTTCTTGCCTGCTTTTCTTCAATTGCTGCTTAATTGTTGTGGTGGGCTGGGGTTTTTCTTCCCCTACGATCCCCCATCCACATGAAAGCCCCTGATGTCTGCGTTCCAGAGAAATGGGCACTGCATGGTCGACTGTGTATAGGCCAAATCCATTTCTTAGCATCTTCTTCTTTTTGTCTCAAAACTGATTTAAAACATTTGGAAAATCTGTCTATTCAGCTGAAGTGTTCTAGTGCATTCTTTCCTAGAAACAGTGGGGTCACATGTGCTCTGCCTGATGGACTTTTCTGCTGCAATCTATAGCCATTTCCCTCGAGCCCCGCAGAGCCTGGCAGAGCAGAGGAGCTCTGTAATGGCTCCAATAACAATGTGTTCTTTGTGCGAAAGAATCCAGGGGGAAGAGCTGGGGTAGACTGGTCGGTAACAAAAAATATCATTTTTGTACTCACTTATTTCTTCATTATGTTCTCCACCCTTAAACATATTTTAAAACAATAAAATACTTTTTCATAAAACACTGCCTAAGCATGAAAAGAACAAACACAGAAAGTCTTATTTTTAAAAACTGTGGTCATGGTTGCTAGTTATTAACCTGCTTCAAATAAGACAGCTGATGGCAGGAACTGCATCGCCTGTGTCTGTACTTGTAAGGAGAGCGATGGTTTCTAGATAGAGCTTAATTCATCCGTTCAAAAATGTCAACTGATGTATGCATTGAAACAAAACATCTCTGCTGGTTCCAAAAATATCATAAAATCAACCCCACACTAAAATGACTACAGAGTTGCAGGACTGCAAGAGACCAGACAAATGAAGTGCCTCTTTCCTTTAGGGTGCAAATCTCTAGCCACCCAGGTCAAAAAAGGTGATGATGTTGGTCTTAAGAGCTCCAGGGACCCCATGATCTCCCTCAGGGGGCTTTCTGGAATTTCATGTTGAAAGTTGCTATCGCCCTTGCATTCCAATCAAAGCCCAACTTCTCTTGCTTAAACTACATACAACATAGAACACAATTCTTTTATGTAAACTTATACCTCTGAAGATGATCACAAAGTTTCACCTTTTATCTTCTGTGGGATAACACTAGCTTCTTTAGCATACAATAAAAGGGACATTTCTCATCCACATATCACCAATATTAATATTCAATGTCCTGGAGAGATGTGACTTCAAATGAATTAACATTAGTTAGTATATTAAATAATGTATTAAATATTAACATTTAATAACATCAATCAATGTTACTTTATATATAATGTTTATATTTATATATATATATAATCTGTCCTTTTTAAACATAATTACTTTTTTTACCTTTAGAATTTTTTTTTGTCTCCCCTATTCTATCTGGGATATGTGCCCCTCTCAGTGTGGAGAGTGCCAGTCCTTGCCTTTGAGGGCCTTATTAATTTTTCTTTTTCTACCCAGAAGCCTATTAGAGACCTTTACTCCAAAAGCAATGCCATGGCCCTCAGTCTTGATTCACTATAAACAAATCACTCTTAAAAATTCATTCCTGTTTTGAGCCCTATTTATAACTGCTCAGGCTGTGACTGCAGACTTCTTCCTAAAGTGAGCAGCATTTGTTCGTTGTTCTACACTCTCATCCATCACCAGCTGAGTGTTTAAGGATGGGATGCTTGCTAACGTTCTGGGCATGAGGAGGATGAGGATGTTGATACTCAAGGCACGCAAAGCCATAGTTCATTCTGTTCCGTCATGTTGCCCACAGCAAAATGCAGCGTGGACTGTTCTAACTTGAAAGGAAGTCGGAAAGTCCCCCATTTATATCCTTACTCTTTCAGGAAGCATTTATTGAGCAAGTACTATACATCACGTACCATGCCAGACACTGAGTCTACTAAGACAAAGACCTGGTTTCTGCCCTAGTTAATAGCCCAGTTGAAGAGAAAGACTGAGAATATAATTTGAGGTCTGATTTCTTGCTAAGGAGTTTTGACTGTATCAGTTGGGTGGGGAGAGTCCTCAGATGTTTTCAAGTTAAGTCATGACATAATGTGACTTGCCTTAGAAGAACGACTCTCACAGGAGTCTAAAAATGGAGAATAATCTGAGAGACACTTCTGAAATCATGAAATTCCAGGAAGGAAATCAGGCCAGTCTGAAATAAGGCAACAGGGCTACTGGTATGTTCTGGCTATTGACTTGACAAGTCTTCCTAACCAAATGGATTGGGAGCGGGCATGAGCATGTGCTCCGCCACTACTGTATTTCTAGCGTGCAAAGCAGATCATGTTATCCCTTAGACAAAACATGCAATGGCTCCTATTTGAATCAAAGTAAAAGTCAAGCTCCTTAGACTTGTGATGGGGCCTGTTGTCCAAAACTCTTCTGCTTAACTCTCCAGCCCCACCTCTCTTACATCCCTGCCTCCTCCCCTTACCCATACTCACACTCTTTAGCTACGTGGAACCACATAGGACCCATAGGCCTTTCTTCATCAATAGTTTGTGAGTTCATCTTTGTTTCCCCAGCACCTAACACAGTGCCTGACATATAGTAAGCCTTCTATAAACAACTGGTGAATATAAAACTGTCCTGAAGGAATGGAGAAAATCTGAGCATGTGGCCTGGAAAAACAGGCTTCATGCTTTCTCTTATCCTGTTTGGGTTAAGCCTGCAAATGAGGTCAATGTTTAATCAATTGGTCTACTAAGTGCCATTAAACTATAGCTTCTCATGCAGAGTCAGAGATGAAAGAAAACTGAAGTTGGAATTTTCCTCAGAAAAAGAGCAAGCACTGATATTTCAAAGAGAAGATGCTTAGATGAAACATACCCATCCCCTGGTTGTACTGGCAGGTGGGATGTTATTTGCATCCCTGATAAGCAAAACTTAGATCCCAAGGCTTCCTCTCCTCTCTTCTGTCTCTCCCTTCCTCCTTCTCTCTCTTCCTCTCCCTCTCCACTCTCTGTCTCTCTCTAGCCCCCGCCCCACAATCCCGCCTGCCCAAGCAACACCCTTAGAAAGGAAATGCAATTACGCAGAGCCTGTTTAAAATTTAAGAGGACCAAAATGAGTTGAGGGTTTTTTTTCTCTTTTTGTAGGAAACAAATTAGCCCACAGTAGACTTGTGCCTGCAAGCAGCCCATTTAATTTGGTTATTTCCTACGCCTTGAGGCTAGCTTTTTCCCACTAATTCTGCCAGCTTCTTTCCATATCAGGGCTTATCTCCTTGCTGTATCCAGAATCATGACAAGTGAGAGTCCTATTTGTATTTTATCTATTTAATCATCTCATCGCCTTATTCCAGAAAGAATCTAAGGTGATGAGTCATTTTTTATAAGCACAGTCTCTCTCTTAAATTGATGCCCAGTGGTTTCAGCCAGTGCTTACTAAAATTTTAAACTAGCACCATTAGGTTTATGCTTAAAAATCAATTCATAAAGTTCATGTTTCTAATATGCCTGGGTGATTGAGGACATAGACCTCCTGAAATTACTTCCTGTTCAGTGGTTGGTTCCATTCCTGCTATGGTAATTTATAAATATTGGTCATCATTAGTATTATTATTTTTATTACTAAACCTCATCTATTATTAATTGGGACCTCAAATGGGTACCTAGCAAAAAGTCGATAGCTTAAAGACAGTCATAAAAGTTTTTAAAAGCACAATATCCTGCTTGAGACAGGTTTTTTGATGACCAGGTAGCAAATGTTTGTGCAGCACTTAGACCTTGATGCTGTCTCCCAGGGAGGTCCTGAAGACAGCCGTCCAGGACCATGGGTGGTGACTTGGTACAGAAGGAAGAACACGCACCCTGGAGCCAGAAGTCCTGAGTCTACCACCAAAAAACCCTGTAATCCTTAGGATGCATTACTTACTTCCTCTAAATTTCCTCATCTGTAAAATGGAAAATAATCTCACTTTCTTTGTAGTGAAATGTGCAGTGATTATTCCTGTGGTGGCATATAGTAAATGGCACTTCAAAACCCAAAATAGGCCCTTTCTGGGCATCATTGTATAACCATTCCAACTAATTAAAACTCTGACAAAAGGTAGTTAAAGGTGAATATTGGCACAGTGTTAATAGGGACGATAATATGATCATGAAAGAGAGCTCCAGGTCACCAGTATTTTTCCAAGATCCTGGCAGGAAGGATCTTGGAGAAAAAGAGCCTTGGTAATTTAAAGCCTGCTCTGGTATCTGTCTTTGCTCCATGCTGGGTTAGCCGTATACAACAGATGAAGCACACACGTACCATGATTCTTCCACCTACCTGTACTCCAGTTTAGCCAAAGGGGTTGGTTCCTGGCTACAACCCCCAAAGCCTTGCACAGTACCTGGCACAGAGAAGGTCTTCAATAAATAATTGTCGAATTGTTGAATGAATAAATGATCTCTTCTTAGCTCAGAGCTTAGGAGTGTTTGGTCTTAGCCAGAGGCCACAGCCCTCCTCACCTGCCATTCCCAGGAAATTTCATCCTCTTCATTGGATGATTAAAAGGTCATTCACCAGGAGGGAACTGAACTTTATGTGCGTGACGCACACACTTCTGGAGTGAGTACCAGACTTTTCTTCTCCAGCATCAAGGTCTACCCTCTTTTTCTCTCAGCTGAAATAATAAAACTATAAACAAACATCAACAAAGGGGTGGTTCAAGAAATAAATTGGTACCACAGAAGACTGTGTGAAGAGGTGGATAAAGATAGCAACAATTTTTTAAATGTAAATTTAGAGAAAAAAATGCCATTAGGGTTCTCTTTCTCTCTCTAGTCAAGAAAAAAAATAAATTTTTGTAACAAAATCCAAAACAAACATCACTGGGCATTTTCAGAACCCTGACTTGTGGTACGAATTCCAGAAGACAGGTGCCACAGCACACCCTGCCCTCCCTGAGCCTGCAAGGCAAGGGCGGGGACCTGGAAGACCTCTATCTGCAGACAGCACCACCCAGTGACAGTCCCAAGTCTCAAGAATTAGGGCCACATGCTCCTGGGCTCTACTATCATTTCAAAGTTATCTTGTTGAGCATTTCTTATTTCTTTCTTTTTAGATTGTTTCATCATGGTAGGAAAAACATAGTATAAAATCAAATGTTTTTTAAATGGGATCGTTTTGTCCAGTCCAAAACACAAAACCCTGGCCACACAATCAGCATCCTGGGTTCTTCTCCACCAACTCCTTGTGTGAATTTATGTAGATCATTTAGCACTTTGAGCCTCAGTGTTTCCATCTGTGAAATGAGGCAAATTGGTCCAGATTCCTTTCCAGGTAAACAAAAAATTTAAAGCTCTGTATGTTTAGTACATCAGTTTCTTCACATACTGTTGAATTGCTAACATAATATATCACAACAATTCCATTGTGGAAACTAAATTAAAAGCTGCTTTAGCTTGAAAATTCTTTTCTAGATTGCTTTTGCAAATTATTATATAGGGTAAACCAAAAGTCCCTGTTCATCTATATTTAAAATGGCCACAAATGTGTGTGCATCTTAACAAATAAGAACTGTAAGTGGCATCTACAAGCAACTAGGGGATGTTTGCAACATTTATTGTGACATAAAGAATAAGAACTGTGCTAATGTTCATGTGTGGTGAGTCACTGATAACATATTTTGCATGATGGATGTGCAATGATGCTCAGAAGTTTCTACACAATAAAAGTAAAGCATTAGTTACTTAGAATTTCCCAGAAATGAACACAGGAAATCAACAAATCATGAATGTGAAAGTAAAATGTTTTCTTTTTTTTTCCCCTGAACTGTGATTTCAACTTACTGTAGGGTGAAAAAAAAAAGACAATGAGGAACAGTCCTCTCTGTTTCCACTCAGCTCTATTGCCTCCTGACCACTAATGCATCCCCTCCAATCTCAGTGGAGGCAAAGTCCCTGTCTAAAGTCAGTGTCTCCCTCCTGAACTCCAGGTGGTACTTCTTCATGAGTGATTCGTGCCTGTGGTCAGATGCACTGCTCTTTCACTCTTTCATATATTTTCAACCTGTCCCTTCTCCCTGGCTCCTCCTTCTTTCTCTACCTCTAAACATGCATGATTATCCTGTGCAAGAAGAATATCCTGTTTGGTCCTGTGCAACCTGTATTAAAAAGTTCTTCTATTTCATGCCAATTATCTTTAAATTGATTCATATCTACATTCTCCAGCATCTCTCCACTGTTCCATGTCTTATCCTCCTAAGAGTTATTCCCTTCCAGGCTATTAAGACAATTATAGAGTCACCTCAAATTCAATTCCCCTTCCCTTCACTCTGGATTCAGAAAAGTGATACCTGGGAATGACCAGCTGGGCAGGCTTGAAACTTTGGCTAGCCCTCTCCTCTTAATTTTGTCTCCAAATATCTCAGTGTCTGCTCCATATTGCAGCTATGGTGTTATCCCAGTCAAGGTTCTTACAGGTAATGGGCATTCCCCTCAATAGGGAACTGAGGAGAGTTTAATGAAGGGATTTTTTAGAGAGGGGTGGGCAGGGTTAGGGGAGCCAACAAGAGGTGAAGAAGCACTTATAGCACCAACCAGAGCAAGAAATCTTTGTCATGTCCAGGCTTAAAGAGTTCTATAAGCAGGAAAGTCAGAAGGTGACTGTGTTTGGAAGTAGAACCTTTATCAAGGAGACTGGGTAAAATGAAGCCATTTGGGTGGGCCCTAAATAAACATGCCTGATGTCCTTATAAGAGGAAGTTTAGGCCTAGACAAGTGCAGAGGCAAGAGGATATGAAGGACAGGGGAAGACAGCAAGCGAAGGAGAAAGTCCAGGTACAGATCCTTCCTGCACTGTCATGAGAGGAAACCAAGCATGCTGACTCTTCGGTCTCACACTTCTAGACCTTAGAACTGTGAGAGAATACCCTTCTGTTGCTTAAGCCCTGGGCCTGTCATACTTTATCATAGCAACCCTGGCGAAGTTTCACAAA
Source organism: Glaucomys volans (assembly GCA_020662805.1). Classification (NCBI taxonomy): domain Eukaryota; kingdom Metazoa; phylum Chordata; class Mammalia; order Rodentia; family Sciuridae; genus Glaucomys; species Glaucomys volans. The sequence continues at coordinate 1,143,896 of JAJEJO010000139.1, forward strand.
GAGGAAAAAGAAGGGAGCTGATGAGTTCCTATCAAGAATTGTGGAAGAAGGGTAAGGCCTCCGGCAGCAGCTGCAGATTTAGGCGAAGGAGTTGCAGAAGCAGACAAACTGTAGCATAGCAGGTAGAGAACTGGGGGAGGGGATTTCCAGGCCCTTTATGCCCTGCCTGCCAATCTTCTGCCTCCCATTGCCCTAACCAGAAACTAAAGGGTAAGAAAACTTGGGTGAGGGTGCCCGGACAGGTCAGCTTCCATGGCACAGAGCAGAGTAAGAGACTAAAGGTGAAAATGGAGAATATTCTACGATTATGCCTAATACTTTTCTCAAAAGTCATGTCTAAACAGACTCTTGTTTTCCACCAGACCTGCTTTTTTTCCCCTACTCATGCATCCCAGGAAATATGGCTCCACTCTTCTAGATGCTTGGGCCAAAAATCTTGCAGCTGTCATTGACCCTTATTGGCAAATTCTATTTTCTTTACCTTAGAAATATTTCCAGAATCAAACCCCTTTTTATTGTCTCCAGATAGATGATGGCCTCGGCTCAACTTCTGGTTCACAAACTTTTCTGCAGCCATTCTCTGCCACTACCTCCATCCTAGGTTCCATCTTTCCCCAAGTACTGAGTTTGAGAGGGGACTCCATTTCTTCCTCTTGCTCTTCCCCCTCCTCCTTGCCCTCCTCCTTCTCTTCCTCCACAGGCCCCCACCCCCACCATTATCATGATTCTCCCAAACCCAGCAATGCTCCAAGTCTTTGGAATGTCACTCAGGGTACAGTGACTCACTCTGCCTCACCTGCAGGTGGTAACGTTCCCATCCTACCCACTCTGGCAGCTCCTACCCACCAGCTGGGTCTCCTTCTTCAAAGAACAAGCCTCCCTGTTCCGGTGTCTGCCAGGCAAATTCTCTTCAATGACAGTAAAACATACGTAAAAATTATTGATCCCCCAAATTAAAGCACAGCTGTATGGACTTTTTGAATATATAAATAGAACATATAAGTAACGCATTCTTTTTTTTTTTAAGTTTTTTTTTAGTTGTTGATGGACCTTTATTTTATTTATTTATTTATTTATATGTGGTGCTGAGATTTGAACCCAGTGCTTCACACATGCTAGGCAAGTGCTCTACCACTGAGCCACAACCCCAGCCCAGTAACGCATTCTTATTGTTAGAAAGTCAAGCAATTCATAAAATTACAAAGAAGAAAGTAGGAAATAAATAAAATCACTATGTCCCACCGCCTGGAGACAATCATCATTAATATTTATGTGACAGAACTTTTACATATACCTTTAGGTATATATGTGTATATGTAATATTTTATATAAGGATTATTTTTATTTGGCATACTTTAAAAAATTTTGAACAACTTTTCCCTGACCTTTGATCTTTCTTTTTCCCATATCCCTCATATCAATCCTGACCCATATAAATAACCCTGGCCCATACAAATTTTGACTTTATACTTTATTTCATATTTCTATACTTTTAGGATTCATTTTTTCATGTGATAAGAAATGAGAAGAATTTTATTTTTAAGCTATGCCAACATCATTTATTCAATACACTATTCCTTTTACTCTAATTTTGAAATATTACTTCTAAGAGTTATTGGATCTATTCTTTGTCCCTCTATTCTATTCTGTTGGTCTCTTATGCCAATACTATTGCTGTAATTATAGTGTCTTTATTCTATGATTCAATCTTTACTAACACACCACCTTCTTTCTTTTTTATTGATATTCTCAAACATTTAATTTTATGTGTATTCTTTTTGTAAGATAATCTTTTTGCGATGAATGTAGACTCACTTGCAGGTGTATACAAAATGACAAAGAAATCATGTGATTTCCCCAAAGGCAACACATTGAAAAATTGTACCACAATATTATAATCAGTATACTGACATGGATATAATCAAGATCAAGAACATTCCATTCCTATCAGGATCCCTCTTGTTACCCTTATATTATGTATATGCTCATGTGTTAATCAGCTTTCTGTTACTATAACAAAAAACCTGAGAGAATCAGCTTATAGAGCAAAAGGTTATTTTGGCAACCTCAGAGGTTTTAGTCTATGATCACTTTGCACTAGTGTGTTTGGGCCTGTGGCAAGGTGTACATCATGGTGGGAGGGTGTTGTAGAAGAAGCACCTCAAGGTGGTCAGGAGGCAAAAAGGAAGACAGGAAGGGGCTGAAGTCCCAATATTCCCTTCAAGGGCACACTCCTGATAAACTAGCTTTCTTTCACTAGGCCCCACTTCTTAAATGTTCTACTACCTCCCAAGAGCACCACTGGCTAGCAACCAAACCTTCAGCACTGATGGGCCTTTGGGAGACATTTAAGAACAAAACTGTAGCAACCACTTATTCCCTCTTTCTATAATTTTGCAATTTCAAGAATGCTATGAAAATGAAAGCTTGCAATATTTAAACTTTGGGATAGACTTTTCATTTTTCATAATTTTGTTGAGATAGATCTAAATTATTGGCTACATTGATGGTTCATTTCTTTTTATTACTGAGTAGTATTCCATGGCATCATTGTATCACAATTTATTTAAACATTCACCTGCTGAAGAACATTGGGATATTTCCAGTTTTGAATTATTAAAAATAAAGCTGATATCAATATTCACATGCAGATTTCTCTGTGAACATATTTTTCCTTCTCTAGAATAAATGCCCAAGATGGTAATTGCTAAGCTGTATACTGGTTGCATATTTTTCCTCATAAGTAGCTCAATTCACAATAGCTACATTGTGGAAGCAACCTAGATGCCCTTCAACAGATGAATGCATAAAGAAACTGTGGTATATATACACAATGGATATTATTCAGTCATAAAGAAGAATAAAATTATGACATTTGCAGGTAAATGGACAGAGTTGGAGAATATCATGCTAAGTGAAATAAGCCAATTCCCCAAAACTGAATTGTTTGGCTGAATGTTTTCCTGATAAGTAGATAATGATACATAATGGAGGTTGGGGGGTGGGAAGGAAGAGAAGAATGGAGGAAATTTAGAATAGGTAGAGGGAAATAAGAGGGATAGGGAAGGGGGTATGAAAGATGGTGGAATGAAACAGACATCATTATTCTATGTACATGTATGATTACACAAATGGTATGAATCTACATTGTGTACAACCATAGAAACAAAAAGTTGTACCCCATTTGTGTACAATGAATCCAAATGCAGTCTGTTAAAAAAAAAAAGAAAGAAAGGAAGAAAGAAAAAAGAAAATTAAAAAGAAATGGGCAAACCATTTTCCAAAGTGGCTGTACCATTTTACCTATCCACCAGGAGTATGAGTGATCCTGTTTCTTCCCATTTCTGCAGCATTCAATGTTGTAACTCTTTTTTATTGTAGTCATTTGGATAGGTGTGTGGTGACATCTCATTATTGTTTTAGTGTGCACTTCTCAAATGGCTAATGTTTAACATCTTTTTGTGTGCTATTTACCATGGGTATATCTTCTCCAGTGAAATGTATGTGTATTCTTTTGCCCATATCATTTGTACAGCTAACCCAGCAATGTTGTTGAAAAAGCTGTCTTTCTTTTGTATCTCTGTCAGTGCTTTTCAATTTTATTGATTTTTCCCAATTTTTAAAATTTCACTGGATTGTTTTCTATTATTTTTCAATGTCATTGATTTTATTTGCTCTAACTTTTCTTATTTCCTTCTTTCTGCTTTTCTTTCACAATAGGGATTGTACCCAGGGGAGCTCTACCACTGAGCTGTACCCCCAGTCCTTTTTAAAATTTTTAATTTGAGCCAGGGTTTTGCTAAGTTGCCCAAGCAGGCCTTGAGTAAGTGCTCCTCCTGCCTCAGTCCCCTGAGTAGCTTGGATGACAGGCATGTCTAGTTTCTTGAGGTGGAAACTTAGATTATTCATTTAATACTTCTCTACTTTTCCTGAGGTGAAGTGCTCCGTCTCAGCACTTCTCTAGTTGTGTCTCACAAAGTTTGATATGTTGCATTTTCATTTTCATTAATCCAATATTCTTTTTCTTTTAAATTTTTTGTAAATCCATTAATTACTTAGAAGTGTGCTGCTTATTTTCCAAGAATTTGGAGGTTTTTTGAATTATCATTATTACTGATTTCTAGTTTGATTCCATTGAGGGCAGAGAACACACTCTATGCATTGAATATACTCTCAATATATATTCTTCTGTTTGGGGGTAGAGTATCCTATAAATGTTGATTAGGTCCCATTAGTTGATAGTGTTATTTTCTTCTATATCACTGTTGATTTTCTGTTAATGGAAAGGAATGTGGAAGTGTTCAAATATAGTTGGGGATTTGTCTATTTCTCCTTATAGTTATCCATTTTGCTTCACAGACGTTGCAGTCACTCTCCGCTCTCTCCTTTCCCTCTTCTCTGTCTCTAAGCATACATATTTAAGATTCTCTGTCTCACTAGTGAATCTGCCCCTTTCATCATCATGTAATGTTCCTCTCTAAATCTGGAATTCTTTTTTTTTCCCTCTGAAGTCTATTTGATCTGATATTAATATAACAAATCTTCTCATTTATCAATAAAATTTGCATGGTACATATTTTTCTAATCTTTACTTTGAAACTACCTATATTGCTACAATTTGAGTTTGCTGTAGGTCGCATGTATTTAGATAATGCTTTTAAATTCATTGTGCCAACCTCTGTCTTTTCATTGGTTCATTTCTTCCATTTATAGTTTATATAATTGTAATGGTTAATTTGAATTGTCAGCTTGATTGGATTAAGAGGTGCTGATGATTAAGAGGCTTCTGGGTGTGTCCACAAGAGCTTGTCTAGGAATGCTTGGAATGTGGGATAGTGAACTGAAGTGGAGACCCTTCCTACGCGTGGGCAGCACCTCCCAATAGGATGGAATAAAAGTTGGAAGAACAAGGAAGCAGATGCAGATGCAAGCTCCGCTCTTGAGCAGGTTCCTTTTTTTGTTTTTGTTTTTTTGTTTTTTTGGTACTGGGGATTGAACCCAGGGGCACTCCACCACTGAGTCACATCCCCAGACCTATTTTGCATTTTATTTAGAGACAGGGTCTCACTGAGTTGCTTAGGGCCTCTCAAAGTTGCTGAGGCTGGCTCTGAACTCGTGATCCTCCTGCCTCAGCCTCCCAAGCCACTGGGATTACAGGCGTGCGCTACCGTGCTGGGCTTGAATGGGTTCTCGATTGCTGCTTCTATTGTCTGAGGACATCTGACTCCCTCACTTCTTCACTCTTCCAAAACGGACTCTGTCAGTGATACACCAGGTAGTTTCCAGAAGCCTTGGTCTCGGAATAGAGTAGCACTGTTGATCCTTCCTGTTCTGGGGCTTCTGCATCTTGGACTGCGCAGCTGCTGGTCCTTCCAGCTCTCTAGCTGCAGACGGACATTGTGGACTATCCAGCTTCTGGTCATGTAAGCCAATCTAATAAATCCCCTTTTATAATCATACTTCCTCTTGATTCTGTTCCTCTAGAGAACCCTGACTAATACAATAATTCTTGATATGTTAAGACTTAAATCTATTTATTTTTTGTTTTCTGCATGTTCTCTCTAGTGATTTGTTTGTTTCTGTTTTCTTTTTTTCTGCCTTCCTGGGGGATACTTGAACATTCTTTAAATTCTGTTTTTACTTGTAACAGTGTTCCTGAATATTCTCCTTCATACTGTTTATGCTTAAAGGTTACTTTAAGTATTATATTATGTATACATAACTTATCACAGTCCACTGTGTTGACATTTTACCAGTTCCCTGATGTATAGAAAATTTACCTTTTTTTATATCTCTTTACTTGCTCCCATTTATAATGTAATTGCCTTAAGTTATCCCCTGTTGTCTGGGGTGTAAATGTATCCCTTACAAATTCATCTGTTGAAAGGTGGCAACATACGGAAGTGGAGACTTTGAGAACCAATTAGATCACAAGGGTGGAGCCTTCATGAACCCCATCAGTAGCCTCATGAAGTTTCAGAGCACTCATTTCTATCTTCCACCATGTGGGTGCAAAGCTGCAAGGTGCCATTTATATACCAGAGCCCTGGTTCTCACCAGACACCAGATCTGCAGACACCTTGGTCTTGGGCTTTCCAGACCCTGAAACTGTGGGAAAATAATTTCTCTTATTTATCAGCTCTGGTATTTTGGTATATCAACAAAAACTGACTGAGACATTCTTCATATATTTAGAACATCTCACAGTATTTTAATCTTTGTATTAATAGTTAAATATAGTTAAGTATTCTCAATAGGAAAAAGTAACATATTTACCTGTATTTTTATTCTTTCTGTTATTCTTTCTTCCTTTCTAATGTTGTAAGCTTCATTTTTCCATTATGTGTTTTTTTGTTGGTCTGCTGGCATAGACGTAAGATTGTCCTGAATTTCACTTCATTCCAGAAGAATATTTTTGCTGAATACAGAATTCTAGGTTGATGATTCTTTTATTTAAGTTCCTGAAAATCTTTGTCTACTTTCTTCTGACTTCCATAATTTTTTTCCACATTGTTTCTTTGGTGCATTATAGTTGTACATAATGATGGGATTTATTGTACATATTTGTACCATAATTTTTATGTAAAATCTATTGTCATTCTAATTGTTTCTCCTTGGTTGGGAAGGTGTCATTTCTCTCAGGATATTCATTAATTTTTTGTCTTTAATTTTCATAAGTTTATCTATAATGTCTTAGCATGAATTTCCTGGGGTTTTTCCTCCTTAGAATTTACTCAGCTTCTTGAATCTGTAGTTTTAAACCATTATTTCTTCAATATTATTTCAGCCCATCCTCTTTGTTATCTTCTTTTGAAACTCTGAAAATGTAAATATTACATTTTCTATAGTCTGATAGATTTGTTCATTTTTTCAGCCTATTTTCTCACCATTCACACTGTAAAATTCATAGTGTTTTATCTTTATTTTCACTGATTTATCTATTTCCTTCATTCTGTTGTTGAGACTATCCCTTGAATTTTTCTTTTCAATTGTCGTATTTTTTATTTTTAAAGTTTCCATTTGAGTCTTCTTTCCACCTTCTATTTCTTTGATGATACTTCCTGTTCTTATTTGTTTATTTCAAATATACTTGTTGGAGAGTTTTTATGATGACTGATTTACAATTGTCAACTTAACATCTTTGCTGTCTTGATGGTGATTTCCCTTGATTATTGTTTTTATTGAAATTGAAATATTATTGATTCTTGGTGTGACAAGTGATTTTCCATTGAATCCTGGACATTTTGGTCATCATCCTATGAGACTGTGGAACTTGTACCTAATTTTATTAGCTGTTTCTTCTAGTACTGCTCAGGTAGAGCTAGGAAGTCGAGGGCACCGCACACTTGACCTTGACATGTGTGTGTCAGTTTCTCTCTGTGGTGTTTGCCTGGAGAAGATAACTATATTGTTTAATTTTATGTGTCAACTTGACTAGACCATGAAAATGCCCAGATATTTGGTCAACATTATTCTGGCTGTGTTACATTTGGATTGGTAGCTGTGTAATGCAGGTTGTCCTCTTTAATGTGAGTGACCCCATCTAGTCAGTTGAAAGTCTAAATAGAATAAAAGGTTTGACTTCCCTGTGAGTTAAAGGCCTCTTGCCTGACTGTCTTCAAACCAGAGCACAGTTTTTTGGTAATTTTTTTTCCCTGCCTCAGACTTGAGTTGAAACATCAGCTCTTCCTCAGTCTCAAGCCTGTTGGCGCAGGGACTAAAGACCACACCATCAGCTCTCCTAGTTCCCCAACTTGCCAACTGCAGATCATATTTGTCAGTCTTGAAAGATCCAATAACTTAAGATAAATACATGCACACTTTGTAGGTTCTGTTTCTCTGGAGAACCCTGATTAATACAGTAGTTATTATCTGCACATGTTCTGTCTTCCTAGACTGTCTTTCCTTTATCCTTTGGCTGAAAAGAACAAGGTTTTTTGGTGTTTTTTCTGTCTGGATCTGTTGGGACTTCTGGGCTGATGGCTCCTCAGTTACATGTCTGGGATTCATAAGGCAAAAACAAACAAACAAACAAACAAACAAACAAACAAAAATCCAGGAAAATAACCCCATTCACAACAGCCTCAAAAGAGGAAAAAAAACACAAAAACTTAGGAATTAGCCTATCCATGGAGTTGACAAAATTCTATAATGAACATTATAAATCACTGAAGAACCTGAAGAAGACATTAGAAGATGGAAAGATGTGACATATTCATGGGTTAGGAGAATTAATATTGTTACAATGGCCACACTATTGCAAGTGATCTACAGATTCGAGGCAATCCCCATCAAAATACCAATAATGGGCTTAATAAACTAGAGAAAAAAAACTCTAAAATTCATATGGAAACACAAAAGATCCTAAATAATCATAGCAATCCTGAACAAAAAGGTCAGTGCTGGGAACCATCACAAAACCCTATTTTGAAATACACCATAGAGCCAGTAACAAAACCAGCATGATACTTGGCATAAAAATAAGCATATTGACCAATGGAATGGAATAGAGGACCCAGAAATAAGTCAACAATACAGTCATTTGATTCTCAAAAAAAGGAGGAAAAATATACACTGGAATAAAGACAGCCTCTTCAACAGTGATGGGAAAATTATATATCTGCAAATAGAAGGTTGAAACTATATCTCTCTCACTCCATACAAAAATAAATCCAAAATGGATCAAAGACCCTAATGTTAATACCTGAAAACAGGGGAAACACTTCATGATATAGGTGAAAAATTCCTGAACAAGACTCCAGTGGTTCAGAGATAATAGCAAGAACTGACAGAGTACTACATTCAATTAAATAGTTCCTGAACAGCAAAGGAAACAGTCAACAGAGTGAAGACATATCCACAAAATGGGAGAAAAATCTTTGCTGGCTATTCATCTGACAGAGGATTATTATCCAGAATATGTAAAGAACTAAAAAAAAATAACACAAGAACAAGTAATCCCATCAATAAATGGGCAAATGAACTGAACAGACTCTTCTCAAAGTAAGAAACATAAATGGCCAACAGTTACATGAAAAAATGCTCAACATCCTTAGCCATCAAGGAAATGCAAATCAAAACAAGATTTACCTCAGCCCAGTCAGAATGGCTGTTATCAATAGAACAAAAATAAACAAATGGTAGTTTAAGAAGAAATACAAAGGAACACTTACCTACTGTGTGTGGGAGTACAAGTAGAGCCACAATGGGACTCAGTATGGAGGTTCCTCAAAACACTCAGGTAGAACCAACATATGATTCAGATTTGCCACTCCTGGGTATATAGCTGAAGGGATCAAAGTCTTACCCAGGTTTATCACGACACTATTCACAATAGTCAAATTATGGAATCAGCCTGGATGGCTGTCAATGGACAAATGAATAAAGAAATTGTCACACACACACACACACACACACACACACACAATGGGGTATTATTCAGCCACAAATAAGAATGAAGCTATGTCACTTACAGGAAAATAAATAGAATTGGAGACCATCATGTTAAGCAAAATAAGCCAGACTCAGAAAGACAAGTATCACATGTTTTCTATGTGGAATCTACAGAAAATTAAAGGTGACATGAAGAAAGAATGGCTATTAGGGAATTGGAAGGGGACTGGGACTTGGTGGAATAAGACAGGGTAAGAGAGAGAGTGATCATAATCAAAATACCTTATGTGCACATTTGAAAATATCAGAAATCCATATTTTATACAATTAATATGGGCGAATAATTATAATAAAATTATTTTAAAAAGAAAACCCAGAAAATTCACCACTAAGTTGCTCCTTGAGTCATACAATTCTTAACTGTTCTACTTTCTTCTTTAGGTTTCAGAATCTTCTTATGTTTGTTTCATATACAGCCTTGTGGTTTTCAGTTGTACTTAATGGTAGAAATAAGAAGTTTATCTTCTTAATTTACCTGGAAGTAAAAGTCTCCTATGACTTTTTTTCCAGTTGTGTCACCCAATTTAATAAATTGAGACAGCAATTGAAATTGCACAAAATTAATATTTGTAACTTTGGAGAAATCTGAGTCTTAGGAAAAAGAAATGGGTATTCTATGGCCACAAAGCAGCAAAAGTGTCCTGAACACCTGACAGTGCCTAAAACGTTGCTTAAAAATACATCCAGTCTTCTGCGTGTTGTACAACCAGAGAAATGAAAAGCTGTGCTCCATTTGTGTACAGTGAGTTGAAATGCATTCTGCTGTCATGTATAGCTAATTAGAACAAATTAAAAAAAATACACCCAGGCCCTCTATGAACCACTGCAGTGTGGCTGCTCATTCTTGACCGTTGAATCACTGTTCCAGTTATGCCTTTCTCATCACTTGTCCACCTTGATATTTACTGAGGCGATTGTTTAGAAGTAAGTTCCTGGAAAACTTCACCCAATGGGGTTTTATACAATATTTTTCCATCCATACTCAGACTGAAAAATCACAATGAAAACAATATGAAGTAGAAAGAAACACAGAAATTCTCCAGACACTCAGCAATAAAATAGCCACCCATCCAGGGAGGCTTGGTAGTCTAGCTACCTCTGCTTAACTTCCAGGCAGTGTCCCCAGGTTCCTCATAACACAAAATGTAAGAATATAATTTGGTGACAATTGCTAAAATAAAGAAGTCAGTGAATAGACTTAAACTCTCACTTTAACAACTATTTCTGTAATAACATTTCATTCACTTCTCCAAGGAAAGCTTCTAACTTATTCTTCCTTTTCACATTTTCTGTGTCTTTCAATGTAGTGATCTGAAGCATATGATTTAGGTTCCTGACCAAAGATCCTTCTGCAGAGACAGCATGTGCAGCATTTAGTCTGACCGGCTCTTCTGGAGACACAAAATGAAACTTTCATGTATCTGTTCCTTAGAAGGTGAAAACCACCACTTCATTGCTAGTCTTGTCACTTGGGAAGTGTTAATTGGTATTAGTTGAAGGCAGATCATCTTGGCCTTTGTTAATACTGTGTTCCTGTTCTTTTTTGCCATAGAGAAAGCACTGTTATAATTGAAAGGCAGCTCCACAAGTTCCCAGGTAGGGATGAGAAAAGTATTGCTAATTTGCTGTGTTACACCTGCTTTGTTCTTCATTAGACCAAGGGAAAAAGTCAAAGCTCTCAGGTATCCTGCAGGGGGAGAGAGGTGTGCCTTGTGTTAACTGTTGCTTAGGAACCCAGGCAACCACAGGGCGAAGGACAGTCCTTTCCTTACTCAAAACCCTTCATGGCAAAGTGTACTCATTCCTATCTTGTGGTAAGAAGCAGTTATTCCCAACTCATTCGCTCCTTCATTCACTCATATAAATAATATTGAGTACCCAAAATGTGACAGGCATGTGTCTAGGCAGTAGAGACAGCCATGAAGAAAACAAGGCTCCTCTCTTCAGAATAATTTGCACATAATGATGGAGGCAGATAAATAATTTCAGTTATTAATAAGAGGTACAAAGAAATGCAAAGCAGGACAGGTAATAACGATGGGTCAAGAGTGCTATTTTCGTTAGAGTGGCCAGAGCAGCCACTGTCATAGGATGACATTTGAGCAGAGACCTGAATAAAGTCAGGGAGCAAATGATACAAAGTTATGGGGGCAAAGATTCACAATAACATGAGCAAGTACCAGGGGCAGAAGCAGGATATGTGTGTGTCTGAAACATGGCCAGGCCAGAGCGATGCTCCCCTAACATCAATAAGAGGGGGTTAGGTCTCACCCTCCACTTGAGAAAGACTTGGATGTCACGCACACCCACACACACATGCTCATGCATACACAGCAGGTACACTGTGCTACCTACAGAAGTTGGTGATCTGCTCTGGGCACAGACCAATCTGTAGTTTCAAACAGTGGCCCTTTTAACTCCTCTCTCTAGGTTCCAGAGAACTAGATCTCTGGATCTCTTGCCAAAAGGGAAAAATAAATAAATAAATAAAAAAGCAACTGCATCTAAACCCAAGATTTGAAGTTTTCTGTGTTAACATACAGCTTCAGAATGCCCTGAGTGAAAGATTGATAGATGGAAGCACTTTGGCATTAAAAAAAAAAAAAGAAAGAAAGAAAGAAAGAAAGAAAGACTAATTAACTTGTCAAATCCTTTTTCTCAGAAAGCATGAATACAATTGATTCTTGTATAATGAAGGTTGTTTCTCAGATTGTTTATCTTGCAACTTTTCACATTCCATTTCTTGGCTTGGACAATGTTCATAAATTAGGGTGGTCTTTGCAATGGTTGCATATGGAAACTGAGGAACATTTTGCAGTATTGAACAGCACATATTTCTTCTAAATTTCTATATGTGTGGCAGATGTGTTACCAGATATAACAGATCTGAAGTGTGATGCTGAGCTAGATAGACTGTAAGTTCTAGAATTGTGCATATTTTGTATTATAAAAATAATGAGTGATATTTAAATTTCTGAGATATTAAGTACAATTTTGGATCTCTTCACTAATTTATTTAAAGTTGTAATAGTCATTAATTACAATTTGCCTTTTCATCCTGATAATTTTTTTTTTTTTTTTTTTTTTTTTTTTTGCGGTGCTGGGGATTGAACCCAGGGCCTTGGGCTTGCAAGACAGGCACTCTACCAACTGAGCTATATCCCCAGCCTCTCATCTTAATAATTTTTCACTATAAAAACTAACCTTTGAAACCATGAAAACTTCTAATCTTTTAATTCTTTTTATTAAATTTCCAGGTTTGTGAAATAATAATGATATTCAACTATTTGATAATTTGCAGACCTTCAGTTATATAAAAACCATAGATACTAACTTCACACATTTTTTTTTGGCACTAGAAAGGTAAATTTGCCAAAATGGGAGAATAGAACAATTTTAGTTGACAGTGTGATTTATAACTTTAAATATCGATGTGTAGGCCTTTGACTTTTGTGCCTTTCTGAGTCCCACAGATATAAAGAGTGTCTGGATCAGTGAGCCTGGGGACTTGGCTTGTCCACGTAGAACCCTGCAGACCATGATGAGATGTTTGGATTTGACTCCAAGTTTGATGGGAGCCATTAGCTGGTTTTGAGCTGCCTAGTGACTACCAGAAGCCCATTGTTCTTTTGCAGGATCAATGTGAATTTAACTTGTTGGAAACCAAGGGATCAAGATCAAGAATTTCTCTGCCCCTAACCACTCTCAATTATAATCACTAGAACTGATAAACATGTCAGAAATTCCAAAACCATCAGACCACACTGTCCCATTCAGTGAGGAGACTGGCTTACCTAACTCACCAGGCACAGCTGAAGTAAAAAGGAATTTCCCTTAACTGGGTCACAATGTCCTTGTGGGAGGCCTTGACTTTTCTCATGCAAACAATGAATAGAACAGATTGATTTTCTAGGAGGGCCATATGCTACATTCAAATAGGATATTTTCTGCAGTCAGACTGTCTGCTTTGATTCCTGGCTCCTCCACTTTCTCGCAGTATGACTTTGGACAATTTTATTTGACCTCTCTCTGTTCCTAAGGGTGTTAATGAAATACCATCCTCATAAGATTATTGTGAAGATTAAATGACATAAACTATAAGCAAAATTTACAACAAGACCCAGTAAATGTTAAGCACTTAAAATAATCAGTTATTTATCATTATTCTCATCTTGAACATCAAGCAACAAAACTGGAAAGGCCAGATTTCAATTCCCTGAGTTTTGTTTTATTTTGTCTTTAACTGAGCAATCTGTGGGGAAGTGGGATTTCCACAATTGGCAGTATTCAGTCAGGGGTTGGGTAATTATCTTTGTGAAGGAGTATAGAAGTAATCACAGCTAAGAGGGAAATTGAATTTCATGAGCTCTCTTCTAGTGTCAGGATTCTATGATTCTTACTATGAATTCAGTCCCCTGTGGGTGCCCAAGCCTTGCAGAGTTTGATTTTTCTCATTGGAAAAATCAAAATGACTCACACAAAGCAAATAACAGTAATAGAGAATAGAGGCATGATGAAGGATATTGAGGGTGAATGGACCAGTGTCAGGGTCTGTATGTGTGTAGGAAGCAAGCAGGAAGATTTTGGGTGAAGTTTTCCTCAACTCATAATAGGAAGATACATTGGTTGGACAGGAAGAAAGGAGAAGAGTGATCCAGGAAAGCCTAGGTCATGGCCTTCCATCCATCCTGCCAGGTTGGAGCTTCTCATGTCTGCTCACTACTGCTTCTGTTTCTTCAGAACTGCCCTGTCTTGCAAGTCTTTTGGGGAGAGAAGCCTGGGCTTTGAAGGATATCTGTGGACATTAGTCAGATAGCAGAGGTGGGGCAAATTGTCCTTCCTTCTCACCAGAGTTCGACTGTTCCTCATTGTTCATATTCCAGTGAATTGATCCAGATCCATGGTTGACAATGAGGCATAGAACCTTGCTACACAGAGTGTGGTCCAAGGACCAGCAGTTTTGGCTTGTTACCAAACCAGAATCTACATTATTATTATTTTTTTTTTGTATTGGGGATTGAACCTCAGGGGCACTTAACCACTGAGTCACATCACCAGCCCTATTTATTTAATTGTTTGTTTGTTTATGTTTATTTATTTATATTTTGAGACATGGTCTCACTAAGTTGCTTAGGGCCTCACTAAATGCTGAGGTTGTCTTTGAACTTGTAATCTTCCTGCCTCAATCTCTTGGGCTGCTGGGATTACAGGTGTGTGCCGTGTGCCCAGCCAGGATCTACATTTTAACAAGAGTCCCAAGTGAGTTGTATGCACATGAAAGTTTGAGAAACATTTTTAGAAGAGTGGTTATCAAACTTGGGAGAGGTCAGAGAGATTTTACCTGGGGAAGCTGGATGCCAAAGTTTCTCCCCAGGCCTATTGAATCAGAATCTCCTGATCTGGGGTCTTGGTATCTGTATTTTTTAAGTGCACAATTTTAAAAATTGGGAGCAAATCAGGCTTGGAAGTCACTACTTTAGGGGCAAATCCAGGTTCAGTTGAGACTCCTGGAGCTCAGAGAATCACCAACACCAAGTTGTACCAATTGTGCAAAAAATATGTTGAGCTCCACTAGTTATGGAGACCTGGAAAAGTGACCCAGGTTCCTATTGCTCTGTGGAATGCTCTTTAATAGGGCTTGGAAGCTATATTCCTCATCTGCAAAGTGGGGATGTTGAAGTGTCCACTCCATGGAACTGTGAAAACCTCCCTCTCTCCTCCTCAATGAAATAATTCTTGCTACTGTTGAGAAATTGGACAGTGGTTGCCTCCACCTGGAATGCTCTTCTCCCACATACCCCTGTGGTTTACCACAGTTCTCCTTCAGCTTTCTGACCCATCCTTTCTTCCCTGTTCATCCCACAGACAATAGCACAGCTTGCCCCTACCATCATCATCGCTCTTATCCTTTACCCTGCTTTTCATTATTTTTCCATAGCATTTGTCCATTTGAAGTCTTAGGCATTTAATTGATAAACATCTGTATCCCCATCTAAAATTTAAGGTCCACAGGAAAGAGACTTTATCTTTCTCTTCACTGTCACATCCCCATGGCTAGAACAGTGCCAAGCATAAAGTGGGCAGTAATGAAAATTTATTGGATGATCGAATTAATAAATGCCTTTTGATGCCAATATCCTTTGACTCCTCAAGTACTCTTGATCAAAAGCTAGCAAGTCTCTTCTGTACCCTGTCCATGTGCCGCCTTCTATGTGAAGTATTCCTTATAGATTCTCCCTGCCCCAGAGAGATTAATGATCCCTTCCTTTGTGCTTCCTTGGTACTTTATGTATTTTTCCTCCTATTATTCATTAGTTAGTATGTCTTTCTCAACTTCTCCATGTACTATGAATTCCTCAAGAGCAAGGATCATTTCTAATTCATCTGTATGCATCCCTCTTTGTGTTTGTTGAATGAAAAATGAGTGGATTTTTCCACCAGCAAAGATACAACAATGCACCTATTCAACAAAAGGGCCTTTCTTATTCACAGTTGTAGCTGAGGGACAAGAGAGGGGAAAACAACAAATAGATCATCTTAAAGAGCTCTTGGCTTCCACTCCTGAACTTGGGATCCTAGATCTCATTTCTCTATCAAGATCAAGGTGAAAGCCCATTGCCTGAATCATGAAGAGTGATGCCAGCAAGCTTAGAGCAGGGCGGGAGACCTGGTGCTGCCAAGAGTTCAGCAAAGTCCAGAATCAAAGGAAAGCAGAGGGAAGCCAGTGGAATGGGTCCCAAAGCAACATTGCAGCCTCCCGGACTCCAGTATAAGGGGCCAACTGCATCAATCTTTCATCAGATCTACTCTTCAATCTGTTAGGGGAAGCATGCAAAGTACGTTTACTTCCAAGTTCCCAAGCTACTATACTGGATAGTATAGAAAAGAAAGAGAAAGGAAACAGAGAATTTCACTGTTCTCTGCCTGCAAAGTTCTTCAGCACTTGCAGCAAAAACATGTTTTTAACAGGTACTTTTTCAGGCTCAGGAAGATTGCTTTTCATAGGGGCATCAGGACTTGGCAAGATCATAGCGTGTCCCCTCACCATGAAAATTTGGAAGGACTGATGAAAACCTGCTTGTGCCATTTTAAAATCTGACTTCACTAAATCTTTTTGTTTAAATACTAGAGTTATCTTTCCCTCTTTTTGGCAAGTTTGCTTTTAGTATAATGGAAAACTCCTATGTGTTCTTACTAAAATTTTTTATATTTAAATATAAGAGCATTTTGACACACCATAGACACAAAGCGGAGTTTTCGTGGGGGAAATGTTCTCATGCCAGGAAAGAAAGATTTTCTTATACAGATGTGATGGGGACTATAATGTTGATAAAAATTAAGGAAAGAAATGCACATTAATTCCAAAACTGCACCCAATTACTGGGCTTCTGCCATTTATATACTTGCTATAGAGAAACATTTTCTATCTGGTCATCACTAAACATGTCTCATGTGAAAATTACACACACACACACACACACACACACACACACGCAAATATACAAAAACCCTGTCTCGAGCCTAAACAAGGAGACACAGCCTCTGCCCTGATTGCTTGCGAATGATCTGATGAACATTCCATCGTTGCTCCCCATTTAATTAATTCTGATGGGCTATTGATGTACCACAACTGTTTGTCCTAATAATGAGCTCCAAAATTAGAA
Organism: Glaucomys volans; assembly: GCA_020662805.1. Lineage (NCBI taxonomy): Eukaryota > Metazoa > Chordata > Mammalia > Rodentia > Sciuridae > Glaucomys > Glaucomys volans. Next base: position 1,161,013 of record JAJEJO010000139.1, read on the forward strand.
TGGCTACAACCCACTTAGACAGCTGCCATAGAAAATAAGCATTTGAAAATGCTCTTGGTCAAGGCAGTGGGGTAGAAATGGCTGTAGTTCAGCAGCAAATTCACATGATTATGTCACATGAGTTTTATTTTTCCATTTCAAGCGTAGTTAACATACCAACAGTAATGACTGCAAGAACCAATACTAGCTGTAGAGTTGAGGCTGCTACTTCATATCAGTATAGCAAGGATAAACATGCAGCCTGAAGTGTGCTAATCGCAGAGTCGATATAGCAACAGGCATTGAACAATTTAGGTCAGTTCCTTGCAATGTTTAATTAGACTAATATATCTATTTGCAATTAATAGCAGATGTGACAAGCTAATGTGTCCATGTACAGACAAATTAACCTCTGCCCATCAGCTGCTAGGATCTGTGAGAAATCTGCCATGTTTTGCTTCTATCCATCCAAGTCTAAATAAAACTGCAGGGTAATTATAAACATAAATGTTAATAGAAAATACACTTTGTACGAAGCACTGTCCATAGGAACCCCTTTTTCAGGCAGGCTGTCAAACTCTAACAATCACAAGAATGAAAATGTGTGTTACCTTTTATTTTTAACAAAACATTTTAATAAACTTTGTTTTTAGAGCATGTTTAGGTTCACTGCAAGTGCAGAGATGTCCCATATACCTCCTGCACTGTCAGCATGCACCATCAGAGTGGTACATTTGTTATGACTGATGAATTCACGTTGACACATGATTATTATGCAAAGTCCAGAGTAAACATGTGGGTTCACTTTTGGTGTTGCACATTCTATGGGTTTAGAAAATTTTATAATGGCGTTTAGCTACCATTATAATACTATACAAAGTACTTTCATTACCCTAAAAACCCTCCATGCTTCACCTGTTCTTTCTTTCCTACTCTCAAACCATGGCAACCACTATACTTTTTACTGTCTCCCTAGTTGGACTTTTTCCAGAATGTTGTATTGTTGGAATCGCACAGTAAGTAGCCTTCTCTGATAGGCTTCTTTCACTTGGTAATATTCATCTCTTTTCATGGAGGAAAACTAATTTCTTCTTAGCACTGAATAATATTTCATTGTCTGAATGTACCACAGTTTACCTAACCTGAAGGGCATCTTAGTTGCTTCCAAGTGTTGGCAATTGTGAATAAAACATGCAGATTTTTGTTTGGACACGAGTTTTCAATTCCTTTGGTAAGCACCAATGAGCGTGATTGCTGAATGTTATGGTAGGAGTATATTTGGTTTTGTCAGAAGTCATCACGCTCTTTGAATGTGGCTATACCTGTTGCTCCACATCCTCACCAGCATTTGGTGTGGTCAGTGTGCTGTACCTTGGGCATTTTAACAGGTGTTTAGTAACATCTCACTGCTGTTGTAACTTGAATTTCTGTGATAATGGATGATGTGCAGCATCTTTTTATATGTATATTTGCTATTCGTACATCTTCCTTGGTGAGGCGTCTATTAAGGCCTGGCCCATTTTTAATGAGGTTGTTCGTTTTCTCATTGTCAATTTCTTTTACATTTTGTTAAATATGGTTGCATATATTATACTTTTAGTTATCAGGTAACAGAAATGATTCTGTAGACTTTCAACTACTGTAAAAGAGATCTATCTGCTTCTAATGCTGTTGGAGTGAAAGTCACTGAAATTTGGCCTTAGCTCCTCAAAAGAGAACTTTAAGTAACGCACTTGAAGTATTCTCCACTCCTCTATTTTAATATATTACCATGGCCCCATTCTGAAGGAAGAACTCAGGGGAAAATTTCAAATTCCCCCAAATTTCACAAACCAGAACTTTGAGAGACAAGGATTGTGGGTGCTGGTTTTATTTGGTTGGGAAGAAGGTCACAGGCAATATTCAACTGCCTGTCATTACTAATCTTCCCTGCCTTCCTTCAGAAAAGTCATGGATTTAGCTGGACACGGTGGCTCACACCTGTAATCCCAGCAGCTTGGGAGACTGAGGCAGGAGGATTGCAAGATCAAAGCCAGCCTCAGCAACTTATTGAGGCCCTAAGCAATACAGTGAGACCCAGTCTCAAAATTAAAATAAAGGTCTGGGGAATGTGATTCAGTAATTAAGCACCCCTGGTTGAATTCCTGGTATCAAAAAAAAAAAAAAAAAAAAGAAAAGAAAAGAAAAGGAAAGGAAAAGGCATGGGCTTGCCCAGAACCCACACGGACAATTCCCAAATTGTCCCAAGCTGAGTTATTTAGTCCATTAAGGTGGGAATTATATCTTGCCTTTTAGTCTTTAGGCCTGAACTTGGCAAGCCCAAAGTGATTGAAACATTTGAAAATGATCATCTCAGGAGCATTTGGCTTGGGGTCCTATGGTCCCTTAAAGATATGATATCAAGACATCACACTTTCCTTCCCACCTTGTGAGCTGAGGCCAACTCCCACAATTTGCACAGCATCTCTCATGATCCTAGTTTGCTTTCTAGCAGCTGTGTCAGGGTTCCTTGAATTGAGTAGGAAACTACTGTTTCCACAGCATCCAAAAGCATACCGCTATGCCCCTGAATAGTGTTTTAAAGTCAACCACATAGAAGACGTGCTAGGAAAAATCTTGGCATTGGAAACTCCCATAAATCAAATCTCCTACCCAGTAAAGAAGCCCAGATTGAGACATCAGAAACTTTAGAAGGACACAGGAGATTGGGCAGATGCAAAAAGGATAAAACCCCTGGGATTATTTAGTCTCAAGAAAAGAAAAAAATGGGTCGCTTAATGTCTCTTTAAATATGGGACAGATTATTATTCAGAAGCCATATCCAGATGTATGAACATTTCTCTGCTGAGAATAGAACAGAAACAATGGGCTTTAGCTAGAGAAGGGAAGAATATATATGTACGAGGAGGGGCTTCCTGGCACTTGTGGTTATAAAGCATTATAATGGGATACTAGAGAGGCTGTCATATCCACTTCCCCACAGAATTTTAAGAACACGACAGATACCTCTTGGTAAAAATGGTTTAGATAAAACCTCCCTGGAGGTTGGGGGATGGATCAGATGACTTCTCAAGGGCCCTTTCAGCTCTATGTGTTTATCATTTTAAAACTAGTCTACAGTGCTCTTTCGGATGAGCCCTATCTGGTAAACTAGAAGCTATATCATTTTTCTCCCCACCCCTAGCCCCTGTCCAATCTGATCTTCTGTGTTTAGACTTTGCTTTGCTGATGTCTACCTGACACTTGCTCTTTGGATGCTATGCTCACACGGCTGTACTATGCAGTGAAGCACGCACACACTATTCAAGACAGATGGGACATTTGCAAGGACAGAGAAGAGATGGTTTCTCAGCATACTGTCTAAAGGCACTGAAGAGTCCCTGCACTCAGAAACAGTCACTAACAAAGCAAACTTTATTATAACAACTTAAATCTCAGTTCAGGATTTCAAAATATTTTATGCTTACAGTGGGGAATCTTTTATCATATGCCACATGGCTTGCTTTCCCTCCAACTTGGCATTCCTTTGAAGCCATATATCCCATTTACATATAGCATCATCCTGAGTGTCTTGTGCTGGAGAGGACCCGAGGTGGCTGCTGCCGGCTTTGTCCTCTATCACACAAGGCAAACCTGAGAGCACATGAATGGTGCTTCACAACCTGAAGGGCTCTTCTGAAGCCCACGCTTTTCCAGTTCCAGATGGTTGCCTGTCTTCTATAATTCAGAGTTTAACAAATGCATGTTGGCTTTCCAAGACATACCCAAATGAGAGAGGTTGAAAATTAAGTCTGAAATTTACAAAGCCAAGAAATTAGTTTAGGTCACCTGAGAATTAATCAGTTAAAGTCATTTGAAAAATAATTCAACATCTAAGCTGACTGCCAGCAGGACACACTCCACTCTTTTCAGTAGAAGTGATAAAACCACCAGCTTTAAATTTAAATGAAACCACCCACATGCAAGATACATACTGCTTACATAAATAGCAGGGCATACACAAATAAACAAACCAGTTTATAAAATAAGGCACTGTTACTTATGAAATAATAGGTTAAAGCTACCTCTCTTCATACACTCATGCATGTCAGAAGCATTGTGTTTTGAAAATATTTTGAGCTCTCATTTTATAGGAATGGGAAACAAAATCTCAGACTACCTGTATTTCCATGGGAGACCAGAAGTCCCAGGATATTTATGACATCTCAAAGCTTCAGGTGGAAGCATCCAGTCCTTGGTATCAGGTATGTCAATGTCAGCATACACTTATATCTCTGTTATCCCCCATGGTCTTTTGGTTGTGAGTCCGTGCTTGTCACTACAGCATCTTCCCTGTCCCCATGGCAAACTTCTCCAGCTCAGTCAGCAATCTCCCAACCACTTCTCTTCCTCTCAGTGGGTAAAGACTTCCTCATATCCCTCCCATTTTATGATGGGGATTCAGAGCCATCTCAGTCCCCTTTATATGATAGGACCAGATTTTTTGTGGGGCTCAATGCACAATAAAAATGCTGGATTCCTTGTTTAAAAATTATTAAGAATTTTGAAGTAGTGTCAAGAGAGCATTAGACCAAATGTGAGCCCTAAGTGACAAGACAGATCATTTGTTCATGAAACCATCCCTGTGTGCAGATATCTTGCTCTGCCCACACCATGTGCTGAAGGTCAGTAATAAGAAGACTCTTGCTTCTAAATGAAGCACAGGCCCTCTGTTCTCAGTGACTCTGACTTCTCTGGGGATTCTTTCTCTCCCCTCAGAGCTCAACCTGGAATCAGAGGCAGGTGGTACACACAGGACACAGGCCCTTCCTTCAGGCCCTTCCTTCAAGCAGAGCTTCCTTGTTTCCGTTTCTTGTTTTCCTCCCTCCACACAAACCAACCTGTGGGCTCCATCAAGAAGTGTAGCAAGCTGGCTCTGTTTCATTTGTCTTGATATATTGTTAGGGGTAGAGGGCGATCTATTATGATCACAAAGTCTCTAAATGTTTGAAACTAGAGGGTTCCTGAGTCTGAAATGCTGATCATGGAGCCATCCTGCCTTTTATGGTAACCACATGGTGGTTTCCATATTCAGTATGATAAAGTAGTGATCACTAGTTCCTTGCATTTTCCTGGAGAAAAAAGCATGTTCAGACCATCTAAACAGATGTGCGTAAGACAGAAGAAAGGAAAATTGTTTATTGAGCTCACCAAAGTTGTTTATCAGCTCATTGTCAAACTTTAATGCAAGGTTAAATCAACAATAGAAAGCAGTGCCCAACAGGAGCTAACATGGGTGCTCTCATTTTTTTTTTTAATAGAGGCAGATAGACCATAGAAAAACATAGATGATATATTTCAGAATAATAAGGAATAATAGTGATAACATAGGCCATTATGGTCAAATAGTCCTGCATCTACAAATTTTTTCAGTTATTTTGAAATAACTTTATTAAGTTTTGAATAAACTTCAGGTTTTGTGATCTTTCAAAGTTATAAACCTTAAAGCAGAATCTTCCAAAAGGCAGGTGGTTTTCAAAGGGTGCCTCTGAATGCACATCTGCCACTGCAGAGGACAGAGCAAAACAACATGAGGTACTCTGGTGCCATCACTTTCTACCTGTGTGACCACAGGTGAGTCATGTAGCTTCTTTGAGCGGCAGTGGTACTATCTACCACACATTGAGCACTGTGTTAGTGTCAAAGCTTTATCAAAACTTAATAGTTTCCTTTTCCAGCTTCTTAGATTTAGGAAGTAACATCAGCAATGTACATTTTTAGTTAACAAAGATTGTGTGTTAAACTATTGAAAACTCTTACACTATTGAAAGCTCTGCTAACTCATTTAATCCTCACAATTCCATAAAGTTGCTACTAATACTAATTTCTTTTTAACAGATGGGGAAACAGAAGCACAGAAAGGTTAAGTAATTTACCTAAGGTCATACAGTTAGAAAAGAACCCAGATAACCTGGCTATAGAATTTATTCTCTTAATAAATCATTTTGTTTGTTTGACAGGTGTCTTTATTTTTGATGACCTTTTATCCTCCTAATCTTTAAAGCAATGAATATTACTAGGTAAAAATATAGAGAATACTTTGATATCTTGGTGTGAATTATTCTTAAGCAAGAAAAGAAAGCTATAACCCATAAAATCAAATATATTTAGACTACATAAAATTCTTCTTTATTTATTTTTTTTTTGTACTGGGGTTTGAACCCAGGGGCACTGGACCACTGAGCCACATCCCCAACCCTATTTTGTATTTTGTTTAGAGACAGGGTCTCACTGAGTTGCTTAGGGCCTCACTAAGTTGCTGAGGCTGGCTTTGAACTAGCAATCCTCCTGCCTCAGCCTCCCAAGTGCTGGGATTACAGGCCTGCTCCACCGCGCTCAGCAGACTACATAAAATCAAAACCTAGGTAATCATAAGCCAAGTTGTAAGACAGGGAAAGATGCATCATGAATAATAGAAAGTTAAAAATATGTAAGAACTGTTCATAAATTAAAGAATAAAGAACTCAGCATAAAAACTGGCAAATAATATAAAAAGGCAAGTAACAAAAATAAACAAATGTTCAATGTACTTAAAAATATGCTCAATCTCATTAACTAATAAAACAGTAAGATACCACTTTTTTAAAGGATTTTTAAAAAGAGAACAAAAGTAATACTTGGTAGCAAATGTGTGGGCATAATAATATTTTAACATGATATTATATAAGTATAACTGGAATGGCATTTTTGTAAAGAAACTTGGCTGTACCTGTCAAAGTTTAAAAGGTACATAACTTTACCTTGGCAATCTAATCTCAGAGTCTATACTACAAGATATTGTGAATATGTCCAAAACCATAGAAACAGAATGTTCACAGCAAAATTTGATGATTTAACTCTGGGGAAAAAAAACTCTGAAAAGCAAAACAGATAAATTATAACTGAACAAAAGGGCTGGCAAGATAACCTCTATATGATAAATCTTTGCATTTAATTAACATAAGGAGGCAGAACCTATGCATTAACATGGAAATATCTCCAAGAACATCGCTAAGGAAAAGGGAAAATTACAGAACAAAATGCGTAAATTCCCACTTATGAAACCTTAAACTATATACATACACACATATCCACCACACACTTAATATGTGAATATATAATATTATAATATAGCTTATAAAAATTTACAATAAAGGATCTAGAAGTATGCACAAGAAATTATTGACAATAGTTACTATAAAATAGATTCTTCTCTTATGTGAGCCTCACAGGAGTTCCAACTTAGACCTGAATTTTTCTGAGATTGTTATTTGTAAAGGAAGTCTATTTGCACATAGTGTTGGCTGTTAGCATAGTCAACATTGATTTTTATTTTGTAAAATTTTATGTTGTCTGAATTTTTTTGTACCCAGGAATACTCTACCTCTAAGCTACATCCTCATTTATTTTAACTTCTTTATTTTGAGACATAGCCTACTAAGTTCCTGAGAGTCTTGCTAAATTGCTGAGGCTGGTCTCAAATTTTTGATCCTCTTGCCTCAGCTTCCCAAGTTGCTGGAATTACAGGCATGCATCATTGTGCCTGGTTTGTTATCTGAATTTTAAATGATGAACATATATACTTATTATTTATGTCATTTCAGGATAATTAAAGAATAGAACATAAGAAATTAAACATAAAAAATTTTAGAATATACAATGTGTGTGCTGTGGTAAGCTGTGTAACGATCCCCAAAGATAGGGTCCTAATCCCTGGAACCATAAATCTTACATAATTTGCAAAAAGGGTCTTTGTAGATGCAATTAAGGATTTTGAGATGAGGAGATTATCCTGGGTAATCTGAATGGGGCCTAAATGTGATCTTATGTATACTTTTAGGAGGAATAGAGAGGGAGGTTTGACACACACAAGGGAAAGGCCATATGACAGAGCAGGGAGAGATTTGAAGATGCTAACCTTGAAATGGGAGTGGTGCTGCCACAAGCCAAGAACAATGACAGCCTGACCAGCATCTGGAAGAGGCAAGGAATGGCATCTCCCTTAGGGCCTCCAGGAGATTGCAGCCCACTGACACCATGATCTTAGCCTAGCGATGCTAATTCCAGATTCTGTCCTCCAGAGCTATGAGAATAAATTTCAGCTGTTTCAATCAACCCAATCGTAGTAAGTTGTTACAGCAACCACCGTACTAATACATGTGCATATAACCACATTCATTAGAAAACTAATATATGTAAATTCTAGACATTTAGAAAATTGCATAAAAGTACCCAGAAAAATAAAATAAAGATGCTTGTAATTGCACACTCCAGAATAATTGTTAATTTTTAGTGTATTTCTTTCTAATGTGAGTATACACATAACCACTTCTCCATATTTTTCAACTTCATTGAAGTATGACCAATGTGCAACAAACTGCACAACTATTTAAAGTAAACAAGTTAATGGCTTTTGAGATAAGCATACACTCATGCAACTACAATACATATACAAACATTTTCCTCATCTCCAAAAGTTTCCTCATGTCCCTTTGTAACCCATCTCCCTAGAGCTTCATTCTCTGCTTTCTGACACTATAGATTGATTGCATTTTTCTAGAAGTCTACATATTTCCTTTCTTTAAATCTGTTTTATTTCACTTGCATGATTTTGAGATTTGTCCATATGCCCATAGCTCATTCCATTTCATTACTAAGAAGTATGATATACTATGGATGTATCACAATTTGTTAACTCATTCACCTGTTGATGGACATTTCAATTACCAGTGTGGGGTTATTACAGATAAAGGTGTCATATGTGATCGTGTGTGTTTGTCAGGACATATGCTTTCACTGCTCTTCAGGTAAATACCTAGGAGTGGAATGTCTGGATCATATGGTAGATGTGTGCATAACATTTTAAGAAACTTCCAAACAGATTGCTAAAACACTCCTTATTTTATACTCTCACAAACAGTTTCAGTTCATAAACACTTGTCTGGTCAAACTTGTTAACGTTTAAACATTAATGATTAAACATCAATTGGTATCTCATTGTGGTTTTAATTTGAATTTCCATGGTGACTAAAGATGTAAAACATTTTTTAATGCTATTATTGACTATTTGAATGTCTATTTAAACATGTTGCCCATTTTATATTGAGGCATATCTTCTTCTTCAGTTGTAAGAGTTCTTTATATTCTATATGCTGTGAGGTTAAAATCAATGTTAATTTTTTTCCAATTTGGATATTTATTTTATCCAACATCATTTGGTACAAAGACTTTCTTTCCTCCCATTATACTGCTTTGGCCCCTTTCAAAAAAATCAATTTACTATATACTGCTTGGTCTATTTATAAACTCTTCACTCTGTTCCAATGATCTATATGTCTATCTTTTTGCCAATTTCAATCTATCTTAATTAAGGTAGCTTTATAATAAGGCTCAAAGTTAGAAAAATAAATCTTCCATATATGTTGTTCCTTAATATTCTTTTGGCTTTTCTTGGTCCTTTATATTCCTGAATATATATTTCCATATATATTTCAGAATCAGTTTACAATTTACACACACACACACACACACACACACACACCACACAAAGTCTTGCTGGACTTTTGGTTGGGATTCTTTTGCATTTGAAGATGAATTTGGGGGAGAACTGACATTTTAGCAATATTGAATCTATGAACCATATAACTTTTTAAACAATCATGTTTGTATTTACAACTCAAGTTTTCTAAACTTAACTTATACAATTTGCATATGCAAGTTTGTCCATCCATTCATTCATTTACTCATTTAACTTGTGTAACTTGTGTATGCAAATTAATCCCTTCATCCATCCATCCATCCATCCACTTAATTAAGCATATAGTGCTTATCAGGCTTTCTTCTAGGCATGTGGGATACAGCAGTAAACAAAGTTAAATTCTTTGTACTGTTGGAGCTTACAGAGTTACCTTAATAGTCACAACCTGATTCTTTTCCCTCAGCCTGCTGATGAAGGTCTTTGGTTCCTCATGCAATTTTGGGAGTCTCAAGGAGAGTCCTGTGTATGTTCAGGAGCAAATCCTAGCAGTCAGCACAGAGCAGCCTCAGGGCACCACTGCTGTTTGGCCCAGGTCTTCTGTCCAGCATTACTTTCCTTTTCTTCATGGTTCACTCCATGTTCTGCCACTAGTAAGCCTGTCTGACCCTAGGAACTCCAGCTCAGGGATGGTATTAAAGATCTTCTTTTGCTCAGGAAGAGAGTAATGTAAATGTTTACATGTAGATGTTTTCTTTTCACATGTAGATGTTATCTTTATTCATAGGTGACAGGTTCAGACAGAAAACTAAGGCCCATTGTGGAATGATCAAATCAGACTAATTAACTTATCACCTTCAATATTTATCATTTCTCCATGGTGAGAACATTTAAAATCCTCTCTTTTGCCCATGTAGAAATACACAATATACTATTGTTAACTACAGTTACCATGCTGTGCCACAAATCACCAGAACTCACTCCTCTTATCTAACTGAAAGTTTGAACCATTTGACTCTTTTTCTTCTTTGTCAACTTCCCAACAAATACATGCAATTATTATTTGTCAACTAATTTTTTTTTAAATATAACTTAAAAAATGTAAAAACAATAACATTGAAAACTAAGTCCCAGAGATATTAAATGACTTGGTTAAAGATATAGTAAGTGGCAGAACTTGGATTCAAATGCAGATCCAATTAGTATATGTTTAGTTTTTCTTCTGCTATACATTGTTGCCTCACAACCACATAGATACAAAGGTTCACATACAAGAGCATAACCTCAGAGTCTTATAGAAAGCATGCATTTTTAAAATTAAGCAGCCTGTTTTTCTGCTAAATGTTGGCAATTTGCATGTTACGTATAAAGTGATTCTGTCCCCTCAAGAAAAAGTTTAGAATCACCACTCTACCAATAAAACGTAGCTTTTAGGCCCCCACGCCTGCAACAATCTCATTCATCAACAGATATCTACTTATTGTGCACAGATCCGGAAAGCCTTGGCCAGCATTTATTACCGATTAAGTAAACAAAGTCCTACTGGTGAACTTGTGGGGGGCAGTTGTTGGTGGGAAAGGGGAATATCGTGAGGTCCAGTGAACTGAAACTTGAAGAATGAATGTTTCTAAGATTTCATCTCAGGGAAAGAATGAAAAAGCTTTGTCTCGAGGGCCTGGCTCAGTAACAGTGGGTACCCAGGCAGCTGTGGCCAGCAGATTACCATTAAATGAAACTTGCCTGTTATTGTACTATTAGGTCATCAGCATTCAGCTAGTACCATAGCATGAAGGGGGAAGGAAAGCTACATTGAAGAGAAGATAAAAAGAACACAGCAAGCAGAAAATAAAATGCCTTGAGTCTGTTTTGCAGACTCAAACCCACTAATCGATCTTTCTGACTCTAAGTTGAGCTAACATAGGACATAATACACACCCAGATCAGTAGTAACACTGACACATTTTGACATAATCTGGCCATGGAAAAGAAAGTCATTATGAAGAAGTCATTAAGTCCTTTGGCTAAAGGAACCACCCACCCACCAGTCCACATCGCATCTGTGAAATCTGAGTCAGACTCTGGCCTCAATCTGAATTCCATTCTTTATGGATGCCAGACTTATATCCTTTCACTCCAGAATCAAACAGGCACACTTGATATTTAAAGCAGGTTTTCTATTTTTAGTTGGTTGCTGAACATCTGTCGGCCTTCCTCCTTAATGGCCTGCTCAGTAGAAGAGAAGGAGGAAAGCAGTATAAAATCATTTTGTTGTTCAATACCATGATTAGTTTTCTCAAGCTGACAGCCAGCCTTAACAAGATTCTCCTCTTCAGGAAAGGTTCTTTTGATGGATGGTGTCCCTGTGGCTCTAAACCAAATAGCAGAAGCAAGAAGGAGTGAATTCTATAGTTGGAGAGACTCTTTTTCCTGCTAACTCAGGTGTAATTGATAAAACCCCACACCTCACAGAGCCCCAAAGTGCAAGTCCAAGAGAAAGGACAGACATGTTTTTTCTTTTTCTTTTTTGTCTTTGTTTTAACTGAATTATCCCTTTGAACCTGAACCTGGTTACAAATAATAACCTGGGACAGCAGCCAAGTTAGATAAGTCACAGTACAATTCGGAATAAAACAGAACCCTTCCATATCCTTACAAAACAAAACAAAAGCAAAAACAAAATGTTGTGCTGGCTACCCAAACAAAGGAATGAAGAAACCCAGAGATTCAGGTAGGTGTCTGGTTGACAAATTGTAAAGTGATCATTACCCAACAAACTCTCAAGGAAATACCCTGCGCTCTCTCTCTCTCTCTCTCTGTCTTTTTTTTTTTCCTTATTTTCTCTGAAAATAAATTCAGTTTTGTGAAACTCAAATTTCTCTATAAAAATATGTCAGGCTCTTGCCAGTGTAGAAAAGCATTTTTCCTTTGTCAACTGGCCCTTTGGCCCCTTGAGTCACTTGGCCAGGATCTGCGACAGTCTTTGCTGGGCTGTTTAAGTTGAGCTGAGTAGATGTGTCTTGAGAGGAAATACAGAAAAGCTCACCTGAGATGTCAGCCTGGCAAGATTTCATTTAGGATTTTAACAATAAAAATACATATAGGCTGGAAGACAGTTTTGAAAATCAGAGGGGGGAAATCATTCTGTATTTACATCCACATCTTCATACTTACATAAAAATGTATTCTTGTATTTATCCATTTTGTGTGTATTCATTTATATCCAATTTATCTTGCAGAATCTATAGCTATATGGCTGAGACAGTCTGGGTATTACTTCTGAAAGGCTCTCATCCCTGGATCAGAACTTTGCAGTTTGGGAAATACATGTTTTCCTTAAATTTTTCCATTTGAAAATGAGCATGAATTTAAAGGCATAGCCTCAAAAAACTAATCATAAAATATTTAAAAACCTAAAATTTGAAACAGAAAAAGTATCCAGACTTGTTTACTAATAATGACAACACATTTAATTCAAAGTGGGGTAGAAACAGTTGAGGTATTAAGAACAATTTGAGTTAGGTTACCTCACATTAAGGATGCCTGATGCTGTTGTTTCTGGGGGAAAACTGACAATCCCATTCCATTCCTTCTCCACCCATCATTGATTTCAGTGGGCATTTACAGAATCCCTACTATGTACCGGGGAGTGTTCTACCTGTTCAGAATGTGAACTGTGACATTTGCAGCTCTAATGTGTTATTTCAGATCATCCACCTCTCATTGAGAGTAAACCTTTTTCTCCAAGACAGTGAAGCAAGCCCTTCTCTCTCCAACCTCCAAAGCCTACAGTCAGGACACATCTCCTGGTCAGATACAGAATATCAAAATGGAGCACACCTTACCTAAATAAAAAATTATTTTAATTGAATAAGAAGTGTTATAGTCAGTTATGTTGCTGCTGTGACCAAAAGACCTGACAAGGACAATTAGATGAGAAAAAGTTTATTTGGGGCTCATGGTTTCAGAGGTCCCAGTCCATAGATGGCCAACTCCTTTGCTCTGGGCCCGAGATGAGGCAGAACATCATGGTGGAAAGTTGTGGAGGAGGAAAGCAGCTCATGACATGGCAATAAGGAAGCAGAGAGAGCTCCTCTCTTCTGGCACAATATATACCCCAAAGATATATATCCCCCATTGACTCACCTGCTCCAGTCACACCCCACTTGCCTATAGTTACCACCCAGTTAATCCTTATCAATGGATTAATGCACTGATTAGGTTAAGTCTCTCATAACCCAATCATTTCATCTTTAAGTGTTCTTGCATTGTCTAACACATGAGCTTTGGGAGATAACACATATCCAAACCATAACAATAAGTTTAGAGTAGAAAGTTTCTTGCCAATTCAAAAGGGGATGATGTTTGAATAAATCGTGCCGACTCTGCTCTCCTATATGCAGTATCCATTCAGACTGTCTCAATTTTAAGCTACTTGTTTTTTTTTTTTAATTTTTGTTTTTGGCACATACTTTAATGACATGTACCACTGTTTGCCATATGCAGGGCTCTGAGCTGGACACATAATTCTACTGTCTCCTTTAACTTCGCAACCACCATACACAGTAAGTAGCATCACAACCAATTGGATTAAAAAAATAAAATCTACCCTGGGGCCATGAAATGATAAGTCATGTGCCACGGACATGGGGCCAGCAAAAGGCAGAGCTAGGACTCAAATACTAGTCTAAGTGATCCCAGAACTCTGGTCTTTCCACAAAAGGTATGGATGTCTGAGGCAAGGATGCACACTTTTGCCAGTACATGGTATCATTTCCCCCATAGTCACTTTAGTCTTTCCCTGTGGTTACCCATCTCCCACCACGATAGCTATTCTCAGGCTAACCCAGAGTCCACACAAATAGAAACACTGGCCAGCGAAGGGAGTTACCAGGATCAGTAGCTATCTGATTAATGAGGGAAGAACATTTACTAGGCTGGAAATGCAGATTCTTGATAGAAGTCATTCACATTTGTAGTGGCTCAAATGTAATGAACAAATTTTAAATGACATGTGACTTTTTCATTTCCTCTTGACCTGAACTCCCCCCAAATGGTTTTATTTAAACACAAATTTTTTAGCAGCTTTACCAAGGTGTATGTGACATATAAAAAACTATGTAATTTATACAGTTGATGAGTTTAGGCACTTGGTGAATTTGGACCCATGAAACCATCACCACAATCAAGGTAATGCACCATCACCTCCCAAACCTTCTCCTGCCCCTCATTTTGTGGGAAGAATTCTTAAGATGAGATCTATACTCTTAAAAAAATTTCAGAATTATTAAATGCTATGCCATGACAAAAATGAAACAAAATTCCACTTGTTAAAATACTTCTGTGCTGGGCTGGGGTTGTGGCTCAGTGGTAGAGCGCTTGCCTAGCATGTGCAAGGCACTGGACTCAATCCTCAGCACCACAAATAAACGAACAAAATAAAGGTCTATCAACATTAAAAAAAAATAAAAAAAAAAATACTTCTATTCTGGCTGACAAAAGATCTACCAGAAAAGGAGAGTATTGGAAATGGATCTGGTAAATGGGATGGGAGCACACTGCACTTATCCTGGGTAGCAGGCATGTTTAAGGGACTAACGATGAATTATTGAGCCCCTCGTGGTGCACATTCAGTTAGTTACTATTGATTCAACTGGTTATCACTTCCAGCTTTGAAAATAGACAACTATCTGGGTTACAGTCCACTGTCAAGAGAAATCGCTCATGAAGATGCAAAGCAACAAACTGATCACAATTGATTCACTTAATTATTTCCTCAATGGATGTAAATGTCAAAGCAATTTGACAGTCACATTCAGATGATGAAACACCTATTTTTCTTTTCTTGCTCTCTTTCTTTTTTTTTCTTTTCTTCCTTTTTTTTTTTTTTTTTTTTTTTTTTTTTTTGGTACTAGTGATTGGACCCAGAGGCACTTTACCACTGAGCCTCATCCCCAGCCCTTTTTTATTTCTTGAGATAGGTTCTCTCTAAGTTGCTTAGGGCCTCACTAAGTTACTGAGGCTGACTTTGAACTTGCTGTCCTCCTGCCTTAGCCTCTTGAGTCGCTGGGATTACAGGCTTGCACCACTGCACCTGGTAACACACCCATTTTTCTTACAATGAAAAAGCATTTGAAATAGAAATGCCATTATTATTTGACTTTATTCAGTCCACAGTGCTGGTGAGGGGCAGGGAGGTGTTGATGAAGCTCTTCAAAGAGGAAAAGCAGTTGTGCAGTATCTAGAACTGAAATGATACCAACTGTGCTTGCCTACATGCTTATCTAACCAGCGACTGTGAACCTCGGTATGATACAATTTCTTACACACAAAGCTGAATTACAAAACAGAGAGACTAATGAAAAGAAAGCCATTAATATTCACCTGAAATAAAATATAATAAATGTATGACTTAAAGGAGAATGAGATGCAGCCTGTTAAGGCTTGCTGTTTTTCTTTACAAAGAGGAGACTTTAGAGAGTTTCTTGTTATGCCTCTCAACTTTCACATCCTGCATGGAAGGAGGTTTTTTTTCATTTTCTCTGTGGTGATATAATCAAAGGAGAAATATATGAGAAGCCTGATAATTTCAGAGTCTTCATTTTGAACCATTAAAACTGAATTGCATAATTTCCTTTCTAAAGATTGGAGCTCTCCAAAAATGAACAGATGAAAGGTCTCAGCTTTCAAGGATACTTGTTCATCCACTTATACAAATAACATATAATAACATGCATTCTAAAACTAGTTATTTTTCCTTTAGTATCTCAAAACAGTATGAATTGATGCAGTCTAGATCAGCTATTAAGTTGCCCATCAATTGCTGGGTCAGCATTGGAGGTTTATAGAGCAGCATTACTGAGCCACTGTATTACCAAACAATGATCATCATATGAAATTAGATTCTCCATCAAAAACAAAATTTTTCTGTGGCTGAAATTATGATTCTGGGAGCAGGCCTCCAGCTCGAGCATCAACATTGATGCAAAATTGATGAAACTTCCAAGTGAAATTGCATTGTTTGATCTTCACAGCCCTGGAATAACATAGCCTAAAGCTACAGTTTCTGTAAACTTACTTTGCACAAACGACTTAGCCAGTACGGATGTATTGACATAGAGTGCCCATGAATGACATTAGGGCTACTTAGAAAAAAAGACAAAATAACAGCAAAAGAATGCAGCAATTGGTTCTGAAAATTACCTTTTTCCAGTGAACCTCTCTGAAAAATTACCTTTTTCTGCTGAATCTCACTCAAAAATTACCTTTTCCAACTGAAGCTTCTCTCAAAGTGCCTTGATGTTAAGCAATATAGTTTTAAGTTGAAAATGTCACAAGGCCATGAAAAGAAATTGATAGAAAATTTCAGGGTTCCTTGTTGATATTTGAAGCAGCCTGTGGATTTTTGTTCTTTAACACAGATCTGCTCTGCTCTGCTACCACTTTGATTTCTGTATTGCCCAAAACAGCATGTTTCTAGGCTTAATGGCTTCACAGAGAAGAGTATGAAGGTGATTTAGTTATTGCCGCCGAGGTTCTGTTACCAGAAGGAAATTGGTAAACAGATGTTTTCAAAATCTTCTCCATTCACTGTGAAACTTTTAAAAAGTGCAGTAAATAAAATTTTGAAGTTTCTTTATCCTTTAAAAGAAACTATAATTCTATTTACTACAGTTTTTTTTTAGAAATTATGCACTTGTGGGGAGATTTCTCTCTTTTTCTGACAGATGCCTGAAAGGTTTTGTGCATCCTGGAAGAACATTGAACTGAACACCCAACAACCTGAGTTTTAGCCTTATGTTATGGTGTTATAGATGTTAGGTGTCCCCCAAAACTCATGTGTGAGACGATGCAAGGAAGCTTAGAGGTGAAATGATTATAAAAGCCTAACCAAATCAGTGCATTAATCCACTTGAATGGAATCACTGGGAGGTAACTGTAGGCAGGTAGGATGTGGCTGGAGGGGGTGAGTGGCAGGGGTGTGCTCCTGGGGTTATAATTTGGCCATGATAAGCCAGAATCTCTCTGTCTCTCTCTCTCTCTCTCTCTCTCTTTCCTGGTGCTATGCCCTGAACTGCATTCCTCTGTCAATCCTTCCACCATGATGTTTTGCCTCATCTGGGGCCAAGAGCAATGGCGTTGGCTGTCTGTGGACTAAGACCTCTGAAACTGTGAGCCCCAAATAAATTTTCCATCTCTAAATTGTTCTTGGGTCTTTTGGTCACAGCAGTGCGAAGCTGACTAAAACACCTTATCTCTTCCTCTAGCAGTGGTGTGACCTTGGGCACATCCTAGAACAGGGATATGAGAGGCTCCCTTCGGCTCTTGCACCCCACAGGTAACTTTTATTCCAGGTTTAAAGGCAGATTATCTTATAATGGTTATTATTTACTACCAGTATTGTTAAAAGAGAAGTTGTTGAATATGTCTGCTTAAGTTTGTGAGTGTGTGTGTGTCTGTATGTGTGTGTGTGTCTGTGTCTGTGTGTGTGTGTGTACTCTGAACAACAAAGAAATGCTCCTCATTCTGGGATGCATTTTTTCTCTCTCTCTTGCTTATTTTCTCTTCTCTCTGCTCGTCCTTTAGCAGTCTCTGCCTGCCTGCCTTTTGTCCTGCTTCAATTTTCCTTCTTCGCCTTATCTTTTACCCTTTCCTCCCTTTTCTTCCCACCTTAACTCACAAGCCCTTTAAGTTTTCTTTAAAAGCTCCCAGAGGGGCTCACTGGCAGAACTTAGATTCGAGATTTTAGGAACTGCTATAATGGATCAATCTCCATATTTTTCAAATTCATGAAATAGTTAGAATTAGACTCATATTTAAACATCAATTAGAATTTTGTGATTAACATTTTAGTAGTCATTGTTGTCAGGTTTTAAAATCTGATACTATAATATGGGCATAATAATTTCTCAATTTGGTAAGCTGCTAAATTGCCCTTGAAGTCTTTGTTCCACATGTCTAATGCACTAAATAAATGCTCACTTTCAAGTGGCACTTTTAATATTTAATTAATTGCCTTGTACAAAACAAAATGTAAAAGGTACTCTTATACATTGTTGGTGGGACTGCAAATTGGTGCAACCACTATGGAAAGCAGTATGGAGTTTCCTTAGAAAACTTGGAATGGAATCACCACTTGACCCTGTTATCCCACTCCTTGGTCTATACCCAAAGGACTTAAAAACAGCATACTACAGTGACACAGTCACATCCATGTTTACAGCAACTCAACTCACAATAGCTAAGCTATGGAAATAACCTAGGTGCCCATCAATGGATGAATGGATAAAGAAAATGTGGTATATATACAGAATGGAATATTACTCAGCCATAAATAAGAATTAAATTATGGCATTTGCTAGTAAATGGATGGCACTGGAGAATTTAATGCTAAGAGAAATAAGCCAGTCCTATAAAACCAAAGGATAAGGTTCTCTCTGATTTGTGGATGCTAACCCACAACATCACCGACAGTCAAATGTGTAGATTACAGAAAAATTGTTGTTCAAAGTTTTAGCCTCCTTAGATACAAAATTACAAGAAATTGTTTTGTTTTCAAAAAGACTGTTGTTTCAAGTTTTGAAATTTTATTAATGAATATAAACAGTTTTAGTGACCTCATTTTCTCTTGCATTTTCTTCTTTTTGCATTTTGCATTCATAATTTTTATCATTGACATTCTCATATATGATTTCATTTTTCCTACTCATAAATTTTTAGGATTGAAAAGATATTTTGTTTTTATTCATTCTTCCAAGATATAATAAATTCTAAAATATGACTTTTTCTTTAAAAACACATAGATGAAATAGATCAAATATCTAAAATTTAAATACTGCTCCTGACAAGGATTTGGAAAGAATGCCCTCTCATACATTGTGGTGGGATTATAACCTCTACGGAATGAATTGGGAATATATAACAATATTGCAAATGCATTTATCCTGTGTTCCATGAATCCCACATCTAAGAATTTGCCCTTATGATAACACCAAATATACAAAACCATAAGATTATTTTTCAGCATTATTCTTAATTGAAAAATATTGGAAATTTCCTGACCATCTAAACATAAGGTATTGTTTGAATAAACTTTGCTACATACACACTGGAATACTATATAGCTATAAAGATGAATAAGATCTCTATGAACTGTTACAGAGTAATTTCCTGGAGATATTTTTAAATGAAAAAAAAAACTTTTCTGTTTGTGTAAGAAAGAAGATAAGAGAGGAGGAAAATGTAATCTCCACTTACCATCTCTCTCTCTCACACACACACACACACACACACAGACAAAAGGAAGGATAAACCAGAAAACAATGAAATTGGTTGCCTACAAGGGGTGAGGATGAGGATAAAATGGGGCAAAAGGACACGGAGTAGCACTCCCCTGAGAAAACTTTCTGAATAATTTGACTAGAAACTTGTTGATATTCTACATATTCAACTAAGTGATATGAAATGAGTAAGAATGTGAGGAAAAGGGACCCTAAAAGTAAAATCTAAGCAAAATAACTGTATATCAGAGGAACGCCAGGAAGGAAGGAAAAGGGAGAGGAGGGAGGGAAGGAGGAAGGAAGGAAGTCCAAATAACCAAATAATTTATGGACAGAGTTTGACTACACACCTGCAGTCATGAGAGAGGTGGGTAGGCAGGTGTGGAGGTGGTGGTTCAGAACTGCAAAGAAATCATGAACTTTTAAAAAATAGGTCTGTTTATCATGTGGCATAAGTGAAGCAATCTGAAACTATTGTAGATGTATTGTAGGATTTGGTGGATGAATGAAGGTGTCCTTGGGAACCAGTGTCCCATTGTGGAAGAAGGGACATGTAAACATGAAAGGAGGGAAAGCAAGAAAGGCCTCTGAGGGATAGATTAGAATTGGTGGTGTTGTGATTTCTAAAATATGTATGTATGCATATTATCTACATAATGCATATTCATATGCATGTTCACAGGAGTATTTGTCTATCTATGTATCAGAATATTATTTTCAGGTCCTGCCCAACAGCTAAGAACCAAACACACCCCAGTAGCCACAAGCACACCTAGCACTCAGCTGTTGGAAATAGGGCTCCTCAAACAAATGGCCGATTACAGGACTGAGAAGAGTAGATGTAGAGGAACTTGGAACTTTCTGTTATACCACAGAGTTAAGGAAGTAGGGGGGAAAAGAGAAAAAAATAAAGAGGCGGAGGGAGGGAGGAAGGGAGGTAGAGGGGGAGAGAGAAAAGAAGACAAAGAAGAATAAGAAAGAGGAGGAAGAAAGGAGGAGAGGAAGGAAGAAGATGGGGGAATGGAGAGCTCTTGTTCATAGTAAAAAGCCAAATGCTGACTAGGAAATATGGGAAGAGTCTAGAAAAAGCCAGAATTCTATGACTATCAAAATAAATATTATATCAGGGAATAATCATTAACTGGGCCTAAATCTAGGGAGAAATTCTGATGAGGAGCAAGATATTTTCATACCTTTTAAAAAAAAACCCAGTCAATAGATGGACTGAACAAACACTTTTCAAAATAAGTACAAATGGCCAAGAGTTAATGATAAATTCTGTTGGGATATGGGGAAATAGGAACTCAAATACCTTTGGTGAATGTAAATTGGTACAGTCACTATAGAAATCAGGATGGAGGCTCCTCCAACAGGTAAAATAGAACTATCAGAGGATCCAGCTATACCTCTTGTGGGTATTTATCCAAAAGAATCAAAGAATTCAGAGATACATGATACCCATGCTTATTGCTGCAGAATTCACAATAGTCAAGTTCTGGAATCAGCCTAGGTATCTGTCAACAAAAGAACGAACAAAGAAAATATGGCATATGTACGCAATGAAATTTTGTTCAACCACAAAAAAGAGTGAAATTGTGATATCTTTAGGTAAATAGATGGAACTGGAGACCCTCATTTTGAGTGAAATAAGTCAGAATCATACAGAAAAGTGTTCTATGTTTTCTCTCATATGTTCAAGTTGTGGGGGGGGATGGGGTAAAAAGAGACCCCATGACAGTATGAGGGAGATTAGGGTAGAGGAAGGGAATCAGGGGAGGAAGTAAGACAGCAAGGGTAAGAAGTGGGAAGTGAAATTGATCAAATTATAGTTTTATGTATATTCAAATATGCCCAAATGAAACCCATACATTGTATAAATAGTATGCACTAATAATATTAGAATAAAAAAAGTATCTTCTCACAGAACACTTTTTAGTTATAAGAGGAAAGATCAATAATAATACAATAATAATGTAGAAAAATTGGAAACACTTTGACCATATAATCAAAATTCACATCATGAACAAGGGCCAGATGGGCATTGCATGCTTCCCGATAGGAAAACCCAAGAAGGAACAGCATCACCTGCATATTGTTCTGGGTGAGAATGGATGCAGTGCATGTGTTGGTGAAAAAAACATCAGACCATCAGACAAACTTAAAATGAGAATATTCTATTTAAAGGACAAAGGAGAAAATATATTTCTTCAAAAGTCAGTGTTATTTTTCTGGTTACCTGAAGTCCTCTTTACAGTTCTCAAGCCAGAGACCTGGGGTTTCAGTTACACCATGAGGCTGTGCACTTCCCACTAATGTCCACATCTGGAGCCCAACAGCAGGACAGAGGGAGGAGAACAGCCTCAGGAACTTACCCCACCAAGTTGGGATCCCAGCAGACCCATCACAGAGGCAGGGCCTCCATCATCAAAGTGCTGCCTCCTGTGGGCCCTCGGGCAGTCTCTGCCAACCCTGCCAAGAGATGGCTTGAGGGCTGAGGCATGGGAGGCCAGGGGCAAGGTAGGGGTGGCAGATATCTGAGGTATCTCCCTCAATTTAGGAACTCTTTTTCCTGCTCTTTGAAGCAGAACTAGAGGGCTTCTCCTAGAGCTGCTGATGACCACTTCTAAGTTTCAGGCTGTATACAGTTCGGGCAAAAGATAAAACCACAGTAAGTTGGATGATGGATGATATTTCAAATTCTACTCTTCTTTTCTAATCTGTTACTTTTTTTTTTTTTTTTTTTTGGTATTAGGGATTGGATCCAGGGACACCGTCACTGAGGCACATTCCCAGCTCTTTTTCTTTTTTCTTTTTTGAGACAGGGACTTGCTAAGTTGCTTAGGGCCTCCTAAGTTGCTGAGGCTGGCCTTGAACCCCTGCCTCGGCCTCCTGAACTGCTGGAACTACAGGTGTGTGTCACCACCATTTACTTTTCAGAGCCCTAAAATAGCTGCTCCAAGCATTCTGTCCAGGTTTTAGAGTTGCTTTCAGAAGCAGGGACACAGTGGTGTATGCTTATTTCATCTTTCTCATACCAGAAGTGCTATATGTATCTTTTTATTCTGGTTTTTAATTTAATCTGGATGTGGTCAGAAAATGTACTTTGTAGTGTTTTAAAATTTATTGATCAATATATTTTGTGGCCCAGCACATGTCTGTTTTGATAAACATTCCCTGTGCCCTTAAAAAGAAAATGTATTGTAAAATTGTTGGGTGTCATAGTCTATATGTCAGTTAGGCCAAGTTGATCGACAGTGTCGTTCATATTTTTCTATATCTTTCAAATTATTTTTGACTATTCATCCCCTCTGTTCCTGGAAGAGGAATATTAAATTTTCAACTAGTGTAGAAGATTTATCTATTACTCCCTTTAACTCTCATTTTTTGCTTTATGTATTTTGAAGCTCTGTTACAAAGTAAATTCATGTTTATAATTGTTCTATCTTCTTGATGTATTGAACCTTTTATTAGCATAAAATATTTTCTTCTTTATCTTTAGTGCCTCTCCCCACCTTGAACTACACTTTTCTGCTGGGGTTTGGCTCAGTGGTGGAGCATCTGCCTAACATGTGCAAGACCCTGGGTTCAATCCACACTGCAAAAAATAAACAAGTAAAAATAAATATATTTTCTAGTATTTTTTATTATTTGGGCAATGTTTTCTGACCTGTTACTTTCTACCTCCTGTTTTGTTTTGTTGGTTTTTTTGTTGTTTTGTTTTGTTTTAGTACATCTCTTGTAAGCCGCATATATTTGTGTCTTGGTTTCTCATCTTATCTTACAATATTATTCTTTTATTTGGAGTGCTCAGGCCATTGACATTTAAAATAATTGTTGGTATGATTACATTTATTTCCACCATTATATCACATTTTCTATTTGTCTCACCTATTTGGTTCTTTGCTTCTCTGTTTCTATTTTCTTTTGGTTAATCAAAAATATTTTGGCCTTCCAGTTTGTGATACTACTTTGAATTTTTGTTCATTTTTCTTGTTATTATTATTATTATTATTTGATTTACTTATTGATTCATTGAACACAAATGGAGTACAGCTATTGTTTCACTGGTTGTACACAAAGTAGAGTCACACCATCTGTGTGTTCATGCATGTACACAGGGCAATGGTATCTGTCACACATTCTGTTATTATTTTTACCCCCCACCCGCCCCCACTCCTCCCTTCCCCCTATGCTATCTATCCTTCCTCCATTCTTGCCACCCTTCCCCCCCCGCATTATGCATCATCATTCATTTATCAGAGAGACCATTCGGCTTTTGGATTTTTGGAATTGGCTGATCTCACTTAGCATAACAGTTTCCAACATCATCCATTTGCCTACAAATGCCATAATTTTATTCTTCTTTATGGATGAGTAATATTCCATTGTGTATATAAACCACAGTTTCTTTATCCATTCATCTACTGAAGGGCATCTAGGTTGATTCCATAATCTAGCTATTGTGAATTGAGCAGCTATGAACATTGATGTGGCTGCATCACTGTAGTAATCTGATTTTAAGTCCTTTGGGTATAGGCCAAGGAGTGGGATAGCAGGGTCAAATGGTGGACCCATTCCAAGTTTTCTAAGGAATCTCCACACTGCTTTCCAGAGTGGCTGCACCAACTTGCACTCCCACCAGCAATGTATGAGTGTACCCTTTTCCCCACATCCTCGCCAGCACCTGTTGTTGCCTGTGTTCTTAATAAAAGACATTCTAATTGGGGTCCAAATCTTCATCATGTTGGCCTAGGACCAGATTTCCTTAACATGACTCCCAAAGCGCAAGAAATAAAAGCACGAATCAATGATTGGGATAGAGTCAAACTAAAAAGCTTCTTCTCAGCAAAGGAAACAATCAGCAATGTGAAGAGAGAGCCTTCAGAGTGGGAAAAAATCTTTGCCACACACACTTCAGACAGAGCACTAATCTCCAGAATCTACCAAGTACTCAAAAATCTTTACACCAAGAACACTAATAACCCAATCAATAAATGGGCCAAGGAAATGAACAGACACTTTACAGAGGAAGATCTACAAGCAATCAACAGATTTATGAAAAAATGTTCAACATCCCTAGTTATAAGAGAAATGCAAATCAAAACCACCTTAAGATTTCATCTTACCCCAATTAGAATGTCTTTTATTGTTATTATTTTTGGTGTTGGGGATCAAACCCAGGGCCTTGCAAGTGCTGGGCAAACACTATACCACTGAACTGTCTCCTCAACCCTAATACTGCTTTGAATTTTGAGAGCAAAAATTGATGGGTAATACAAGATATGGTCCCCTTCCAATTTTGCCCCTTGCCACCTTTCTAGCCTCATGTTCTAAATCTGCTGTTTTCAGCCCTCCGTCTGCGCCCCAGTATTTTGTTCACTTTAAACTCTGCATCACGCCATTTTCTTACTGTGCCTCTTAGGTGCAACAATACACTCATAAACACAAATGAAATTATTAAAAGTCCAAGTGCAGCCTCTGCAGAAGGTGAGGCACATTTGATAATATGACACAGGAAGCAAACCTGGAGCAAGGATCTTAAACCTTTTCCCCTGTCCCACCTCACCTTATTTATTCCCAAATGTTAATGGGAACATATTCTTGGGCTACTGCAGCACAATATTTTTTTTTTTGCAGTGTATACATAAAGGGAAAGAATACCACCAGTACTGCACAGATTCATGTAATAATAAGTAAAAGTAGAAATAGCTAGTTAAGGCTTTTGAAATTAAGATGATTAAGGCTTTTTACTTTCCAGTATAAATTCTGACCTAACCACTGAATTTCTCTATGGTTAGGATGTTAGCCATGATATAAGGAAATAGCCAATCTGAGACGAATTCAGGTGGATCCATGGAGCCACAGAATTAGAAGAGGATTACCCAGGATGGGGTAAAGGAAAAATCCCAGACATGATCAAGAGAGAGACATTCTCATTAATACTTCTGAATATAACTTACACTAATTCCCTACTGAAAAGATTAACGGGAAGAAGCAAAATGTGGTTACGGCATTCCTTAATTAAAGATTGGTATCTGCATCACTATTTATGGTCACATATATTTACTTAACCATATATTAAATTGTATATAATTCTTTACATACTATGTACTGTGTTCTTTTTTAAAATTTTTTTTAGTTGTTGATGGGTCTTTATTTAATTAATTTATATGTTGTGCTGAAAATCAAAATCAGTGCCTCACACATACTAGGCAAGGGCTTGACCACTGAACTACAACCCCAGCCCTGTACTGTGTTCTCACAACTAATATTTTAATCATCTAAAGTCTCAAGATAAAAGAATGAAACACCTAAATCAAGGTGTCTCAATTATCAATGCATTTATAATACCATCACTCAGTCTGAGCAGATCAGTTACGTACATCCGTCAGAGAATAACAAAAAAATGAGACTTACTTCAACTTAGGTGTGCACACTTGGTATCTGGTGTTTCTTCTGTGTGGTGTTCTCCCTGCTAGTCAGCCCTTGCTCCATGGTGGTTGGATAACCTCCATTCATTTTCAAGATCCAGCTCTGTGTTATTGCCTGTGCTGGGCCTTTCACAGACAGCAGTAAGTGACTTACTCCTTCCTCTGTGCTCCACAGCATTGTATTCTTACCTCTATCAAGATTCTAAGACTTACATTGGGTTTTACCCATTTCCAGGTCTGTTCTCTCATAACCCATGAATACCTTTGTATAGTTCAGGGAAAAAGAAGAGAAAGAAGAAACCAAGGGCAAATAAAGGACAGAGAGAAATAATACTATATTTCATTCAATTTAAAATGCACTTTGTTCTCATCTCTGAAATAAGACTGTACTCTATAACACTTAGTCTCTTGAGTCTTACTCAGGGTAGTGGTCACCACGTAGTTGGCATTTCCTGCATGCACATGAACTTGCTCTTTTCAAAAAGCATACTTTAGCTAAATGATTGGAAACCCATTTGAAGCTTAACATTACGTGGAATGTAAAGCCTGGTCCTTGTCTAAAAACCTCTGTTGTCATTATCTGGTAAGTTTAAGAAAGGTTCAGCGCAAAACTTGTACAATATGTGTCAACAGCTTGGAAGAAAATCCCAGAGACAACAGCTGAGCATTCTCTTTAAGCACTACTGTAACATCAATGCTACTGAGAGAATATTGCATGGAGAAATACTAATGTTGTTTTTTATAAGTTAAGAAAGAACTTTGATGACTCCAAATCTAACACAGAGATATGTGAAATTATACTTTAGCCAATTTATTCCATGTATAGCTAGTTTAAATATTCATGAGTAAAATGTGAATTTTTAAATTATACTAAATGTCAAAAAAGGGTTTTAAAAGCTCTTTCAAAATATAATTAATATATGCAGTATGTTCACATATGGAATAAATGTCTTATGTATGACCATGTTTGTTTAGTTGAACATTTTTTAACATTGTACAACCAATTGCAAGATAGATGAAATGAAATGTGCAAATAATATCAGCTTGTAAGTATTGGGTAACAGAATTAATACAAAGAGGAATTTTATAACATTATCTTTAATGTTGGGCCCCTGTCTGCTTCAGAGTCAATTCAGGCAAGTTTTATTAGATAGGGAAAATCTTCCTGGGTAAAATAATTTTTATTGTTATTTTCAATACTGAACTTTATTGAACCAAGTGGGGAGTCAGGAGATAATTTTTCAAAGAATAGATAAATTCTCTAAATAGTTCCAGTAAATGAAAAAGCATCTTAGATCAGCTAACATTGTTGGATTCTCCAAGAGGGCAACATGACAGCTAAAGAATTTTATCATTATTTCAACTATTATGTACTCTGAACTGTTACTTAATGTGAAAAGCCATATCATCATCATGGCACCTACTTTGCTGAATTCCTCCCATTTTAATTTAGTGAGAAAAACACATGACAAACATTTTCCCACAGTAAACATTCATGTTAGTAGAATAGACTCATGCTGTGGTTTAATCATTGATAAATATAATAGCACTGAGTGATAGTAGAAAAAAATGTAATAAGATCATGGTTAAATAGTCTTTCAGACAGGAATAAAAATGTGGACACTGCTTATATTCAGCATGAGTGTTTGGCATTACCTTAAGATAAGCCATATGGGCACAGGTGCTCAGACAAGATCATTTTTAGAGTAATTAATTATATTTTCTTAAGTTGCTTTTCTCTGCAACCTTAACTTATCATGAGTCTCCAAAACATGCTTAGGTGGCATTGATCAAACCCTAAATATAGACCTCTGCTTCTTTCTGTGGTGAAGAAATAAAGTCCTAACTTAACCTTACAACATAAACAACTAGAAAACTACATAAAATGGTTATAAGACGTTAGATGGCAAATAATTCGACTGTGCTCCCCAAGAAAGAAACAAGCAAGGCAAGCCACAGAAACTGGCTGATGCTCAGAGTTAGTTTTCAGACTATGAAAACTGGAGCCCAGTGGTTTACTGAGCTGAGGAAATTGAGATTTGAAATCAGTGGCTGAATGTTTCAGAGTAGATTTCAGGAAGCAGGAAGCTACACATAGAACAACTCCAGAAATCAGCGTAAGGATCCTCTTAGGTCTTCGTAATTACCAGGCCATGCATGTGTGGAGTGAAATTTCATGATTGGCCAAGGCACCAGCAAAGACTTGCAAGCTGAAAAACTCCCAAAACCCACACAAGGTAGGGAAAAGTTCAAACTTTGAATTAGAGTCTTTGGTGCTTACCTGTGATACTTGCAGGAGCTCTGTTGGGGTCTTACCTTGGTAATTAGGATGAATTATGCATGGCATGAAAAATATCCAGAGCCCAACACTCTGTCCTATTGTCAAAGTAGGACAATAATCAAATCATATTCTCAATATACAGTATTTAATCAGAAATTAATAAGACATTCCAAAAATCAGGCAAATGTGACCAAAACTCAGAAGAAAAAAAAAAAACAATAAATGAAAATTGAAGCAAAAATGACAGGTTCATGGGATGCACAGACTGTGCTCAAATATTTAAATGAAAATATATGTGCAATGAGAATAGAAAAAGTGGGTTTAGAAAGAACCAAAAGAGACTTTTAGAGGTGAAGAATATATATACTTGAAGTAAAAAATTATAGTTTAGATGTGGCCAAAGAAATGATTATTTCACCAGAAGATACAGAAATAGAAATTATCCAAAATGGAGCATAGAAAGAAAAAGAAACTGAGAATGAAATAAACTGAACCTTGGGGATCCATAAGACATATATAAAGTGGTTTAACATATATGAAATTAAAATCCTAGGGTAAAAAAAGTAGGAGGAGAAAAATATTGGAAAACAACCAAAATTGTTCAAATTCTGATGAAATGTATAATGCCAAAGATCCTAATTATCCTGATCTTACAAGATCAATTAACCAAGAAAACAAAAAAGGTGTTCATATTGGAAAAGAGGTAGAAATTTTTATTCATAGATGACATAAAAAGGTATATAGAAAATCCTAGGTAATTCAAAACAAATAAATAAGCCACTAAACCTTAGAAGTGAATTAATAGTCACACGATAAGAATTCAATCTACAAAACTCCAAAATATTTTTATTTAATAAAATAATTATTTTTATATTTGAGTATCAATTGGAATATAAAATTGTTAAAATACCACTTACACTGGCATCAAACATACAAAATACATGGGGCCAAATTTAACAAAATATATGTAATGCCTGGATACTGAAAACTATAATCCATTGCTGACAGTTACTAAAGAATAGCTAATTTAAATGGGAAGATGGATTGTATTTGTGGATTGAAAGATTCAATAGGTTTAAGATATAAGTTTTCCTATATAGTAAATGCAATCCCAATCATAATGGAAGCAATCTTTAAAAAAATAAAATAAATAAACTTTTATTGAAAAATTATATGGAAATACAAAGAATACCAAAATGTTTTAAAAAGTGATAATACAGGCAAATAAATTACCTGAGCTCAGAAACCATGAGAAGGCTACATACACAGGAACGGAGACACTGTGGTAGTAGCATGCAGACAGACAAAGATGTCAAGGGGGCAGATAGGAACATCCAGGATTAAAACTGCACATTAATGGTAATTTGATCTTCTAACAAAGACACCAAGGTCATTGATGGATAGTCTTTTCAACAATTTGTGATAAAAAACTAGAAATCTATATGGAAAACACATGCTTTTACCTTTTCTTTACACAGTATACAAATATTGACATGAAATGGAACATAGGCCTAAATGTAAAAACTAAACCTAAGAAAAATTTCAGGAAAAATCACTGGAGAGATCTCCATTGCCTTGCGGTAGGCAAGGATGTAGTAAGTAACAAACACACACAAATGAAACATTAAAAAAAAAAAAAAAAGGTAAGTTCAACTTCATCAGGATTTAAAACTTTTACTCTTCAAATAAAGAAAATTAAAATGTAGGCACAGACTTAGAGAAAATATTCACAGTGCATGTATTGTACAAATGATTTATATCTATCATATTGTATAATAATATTTTACCATGAAAAGATGACCAAAACATAAAAATGGACAAAAATTTAATCAGAAACTTTGTAAAATAAAATCTATAAATGTTCAATTGAGATACAAAAAAAATCAACATCAGTAGTTATCAGTGAAGTGAAAACTAGAAATTAGATATCACTACACAGCTATTAAAACAGCTTAAGTGGAAAGACTGGCAATATTAAGTGCTGGCAAGGGTATAGAACAACAGGAACTCTCATATTGCTATTTGGAATGTAAAATTTTATAAATACTTTGGAGAAAGGTTCGGCAGCTTCTAATAAAGATTAACATGTATTTCCATATGATCCAATAATCCCCTTCAAGATATTTACTGAGAGGAATGAAAACATTTATCCACATAAATGCCTACAGAAAAAAATGTTTGTAACACCTTTATTTTAAATAGCCCTCACTTAAAGAATCCCCAGTGTCCATCAGCAGATGAATGGTTAAGCACATTGTGGACTTATATAATATGGACTGCTAGTCTACAGTATCAAGATCTATAGTTTAAAGAAGTGACTTATGGATGCTCTCCACAGCATGAACAAATCTCAAAAATATTCGGACTGAAAGAAGAGTCTTGAGTCTGTACCATCTGATCACATTCATATGAAACTACAGATAAGACACCTCGAATTTATAGTGACATAAAGTAGACCAGTTGCTGGGGTGATTGCATGTGCTTGGGAGAGAACACAGGGAGTTTTTTGAGGTTATGAAAATGTACATCTCAATTGTGGTAGTTTCATGGGCATGCAAATTTGTCAAATCCCTTTTTTATTCAACCAGGTAATGTGTTTTGTATTACTACATTTGGACACTGAGAGATTCTTAAATGTAGAGTAACAGACTGTCCGGCAATATGGTAGAGAAGAGCTTTCCAGGAAAAAGAATATTTACCAAATCATGAAGTATGAAGAAGTAAGATGTATGTGAGAGGCATTGCTAATTAGTGTCACAGATTCCTAGAATCAGAAATCATAGAAAACACTCATGTGGTGACTGTTTTCTTTAAAGTGTGTTTGGAATGTCTTTAAATTTTCTAATACTATTGGGAAGAGGCAAAATTTTCAAAAGTTCTCCCTGCTTGAACATGAGGAAAAGAAAATAAAAGTTACTTTCAGGGATGTCTTTATTATTTTATTTTTTTTTTATCAAACTTGCATTGAAAAATGCAAACTGTTGACAATTAATGCCACCACCACCAGGTGCCACATCAGTGTCTGGATACAGAAAAAAGAGTCTAATTCCATGACAGTAAGGTTCATGTCAAACCTAGAAATTCAAGCATTCAAGCATCCCCACAGGAATATCTGCAACCCAGAGAACTAGAGAAGCTTTTAATGGGAAATTAGAAAATGCATTTTTAAAAAATAACCCACATCTCACAGGTGCTGTAGCTTCCAGGGAACCTGACTGCATAAAATTCAGGATGTAACCTGTTATCTCTCTGGAATCAGAAACTAATGAAAATTCTACAGGAGGAACAACAACTAGTAAACACCAGGAGCAACACTCAACCTTGATGATAATGAAAAAAGTGCAAGTGAAAACATCAAAGAACCATGTTTGTTTGTTTTCTTAAACTGATAGGAAAAAAGTAAAAGATAATTCCAAATATTGGTAGGGGTACAATTAGAGGTATGTGCTAACTTTAATAGTTGTGCTAAAAATTCAGGTAACATTTTTAGAAAGGAATTTGACTGTGTGAAACAAGAGCTCTATTTTTTTTTTTTTTTTAACTAAGAAGCTAATTTCTGGAAGTTTATCCTAAAGAGATGTTTGGATGGAGAGAAAGCTTTTTGATGAAGGGTTTTCAATATTGTCTGTAATGGTGAAATAATACAATAATATGTTCAGTATTATATGTAATGGCAAAAAAAATTAGAGGCTACCTGAAAGCCAACAATATGGATATGATTAAATTGCAGTGTGGGATGTGCTGCGAACATAGAACAGCACAGAACTGCATTCATGCTAAACACAAAAAGCAGAATACAAAATTAAATTTCACTGTGATTGCAATTTTGTTAAAAAACTTGTGTTTATGAGCAAACGTTGGAAGGGAAACTAAAGAATAATAAGTTAGGTAAAGGACTCATGAATAATGTTTTCTATTTTCTAAGCTTTTGGTATATTTTATTATTTTCACAGTAAAGTAAATAAATAAGTGGAGTACTGGATTTTGTGAATTATGGAATATTTAAAAATGGGACTAAATAATTAAAAACTAAAAGATGAAGGAAAAAACTTTTCATCTCATTATGAGAAAGCTGGTTGTTCATGACCATCAGAAGAACATCAAAATTAGTTAACCTAGTTTAAATCTATTTTTAAAAATTTTTTATTTACTAAATATTTAATATATACAACATGGTGTTTTGAGATACATAGTGATGACTACAGTCAAACACATTGACATATCCATCACCTCCTATGATTAGCATTTTTATGGTAGTATCTAAAATCTCTCTTAGCAAATTTCCATGTACAATACAATTCTATTAGCTGGACTTTTTGTGCTGTTCATTAGAACTCGAGGCTTACTCTTCTTACATAACAGTAGTTTTGTGTCCTTTGACCTCTATCACCCCATTTCCCTTGCCACCATTTTATTCTGTTTCTGTGTGTTCAGAGGTTTTTGTTGGTTGGTTGGATTTTATTTTCTAATCCACATGAAAGTGAAATCATGTCATATTTTTTTCTTTCTGTGACTGAACTATTTCTCTTAGCATAATGTTCTCTAGATTTCTCCACACTGTCATAAATGGCAGCCTTTTTGAAGGTTGAATAATATTCTATTATTTGTCACAATTTTTTATCCATTCATCCATTGCCAGACACTTAAGTTGTTTCTTTTTGCATCTTGGTTTTTAAGAGTAATGCTGCATTGAATATCAGGGCATGGATACTTCCATGAGGTGGTGATTTCATTTCCTTTGGGTAAATATACCCAGAGGAGAGGTTGCTGAGTCATATGATAGTTTGTTTTCAGCTTCTTTAGTATCTTCCATATTGTTTTCCAAACTAGCTATGCCAATCTGCGTTCCTACTGATATTGTGCAAAGGTTCACTTTTCTCCACACTGTGGCCAACATTTGTTATTGCTTATTGCATTGATAACAGCCATTCTAACAGGTGTGAGGTGATATCTCTTTATACTTTTAATTTGCCTTTCTTTAGCCATTAGTGATGGTGAGCACCTTTTCATATTACCGTCAGTCTTTTTTTGTTGTTGTTCTTCTTCTGAATAGAGAAATGTCTATTCAGGGTCCTTATCCTACACCATACACAGAAGTACACTCAAAAAGGATTGAAGACCTGAACATGAAACATGAAACCATAGAACTTCTAGAAGAAAAATAAGAGAAAAAAATCTTTGATATTGTTATTGGCAAGGATTTTTTTGATATTTCACCAAAAGTACAGGTACTGAAAGCAAGAATAAACAAGTGAGACCACATATACTAAAAAGCTTCTGCACAGCAAAGGAAATAACAAAATGAAAAGTCTGCTGATGGATTGGGGGAAAATATTTGTGAAACATACATCAAATAAGAAGTTAATATCCAAATATACATAAGGCATTTTCTTAACTCCATAGTAAAAAAAGAAAAAACAATTAGCGTAGTAGAAATTTTAAAATCCAATCTATATTTTTGGACTTTGGATTCAACCCTAAGAAAGGAGAGAGATCTCATCCCACCATTTTTCATACCCCTGCCCCCTCCCTGTCTCATTTCCCTCTATGTGGTGGGAGTATGAAAAATGGTGGAATGAGACAGACATCATTACCCTGAGTACACATGTGATTACATGAATGGTATGAATCGACATGCACAACCATAGAAATGAAAAGTTGTACCCCATTTGTATACAATCAATCAAAATGAAGTCTGTAAAAATTTAAAAATAAATAAAAAAGGCATTTAAAAATTATTTCTAGAAAGAATAAATGATATAATGATACCACAAAAAAAGAAGGAGAGAGATCACAACTTTAATTCAGAAATCCCAGATTGGGGTTCTATTTCTATCACAAAATACGTGTGTAATACCAAGCAAATCACTTAACTTGCTCATGTGTACAAGGAGTATGATGGCAATTCTCCCCAAACCCACCACTTGGTACAGTTGTAAGGACTGTAAGAGATAACCCACAGGAAAGTCTTTTGTGAGCAAAGCATTGGCTACTATCATTTGTTAGGGCAGGCTTTAGTTAGGCTCCCTTGCTAAGGGTTCCAGTTGGCTATGTTTTTAGTGTGTAGTCAGGACCATGACACTCTGATTCAGTATATGCATTTGAGGTCATAAACATTTGCTTCTGAACATTTGACCACTCATGTAACCTGTTGGCAAAATGCCTTCTTTGTTTCACCTGCATATAAAAAAGGACTATGGAAAGAACTCAGGGGGGCTAAATGGAACTGGTCAGAGCTAAAGCTGGAGATGGGGGCTGGCTAAGGGTTATTGCCACCTCCAAATAAAGCATGCCTACTATCCCAACTGCATCTTGCATCTTCTTTTACTTGGCAAGATCTCCAATCTGTTTCCTGGGTCTGAACCTTCGCCCAACAACTTCATTGTTTGGACTGTTTCTACCATGCTGACCTTCTCAGAGGCTGAAGTCTGAAAGAGTCAACTAGATATTCTTGACTTTAGAAGAATGTCTAGAGTGACCGATCCCCATACTAGTACAAATTCAAAGTGATCCAATCACTCACAGAGCATTGAAATCTCCATAAATGATCATTAGGAATGAAGAAAAAGAAGCCCTGAATCTATCTGAGGAAAAATATGAAGAGAAAACAAAGGCCATAAAGGTCCAGAAAGCCACAAGAGATCTTTTTTTTTTCAAGAGAGAAGTTATAACATTGATAACCAAACTTCCTTCTGAGGTAGAGACCTGTCTGGCAATAATGAGGGGGTAGAGACCATCAGAGCTGCCTATGAAAGACTGGTCTTGGTGTTTCCAGGTAAAGGCAGACCTCCCTGAATTCCCAGGGTGATAGTGCCGATGGAATGCAGGTGCATGTTAGTAGCTGAGCAGCTTCAGAGCAACCAAAGGGTCATGGTCAACAGTAAACTCTCAGCAAATGCTGAGCAAATGTTTAATGGAGAAGATGAAAGGGGCTTGGTATCCCAGAGGCTCTCAGTAGTAATGGTCTTTCAGCACAGAAATCTTGTGAAATGGTGTATAGCTTTCTTCCTAAACTTTCACTCTGCCTGCAGAGCAGGAGTTCTTCCATAAACTGACCTCCAGTCTCAGTAATTTTGGTAAGATCATCGCACAGGAGCCATGCTCTTTCCAAAAGAATTTTCTTGACTGAATTTCATAGCTGATTGCCTTCTCAGCTGGCAAGCAGATTTGCTCATCTCTGAAGTGTGACTAATGATTTCTGATTTGATTGCCAAATATTTTGGGAAATTCTAAATTCACTTATTTAGCAAACATTTATATGACACTTAATGTGTGCCAAGAGCTAGTCTAAGCACTATGCAAATATTAATTCATTTAATCCCACAGGCTGTTCTTTCTGAGTCACAGTGACATCTCACAAAGAGAGTGCTGCAATTTCAACAGAAGTGTGGTCTTTCCTAGTCCCCACCATTGCTGACCCTTCCCCGCAGTGTGTTCTCCTGGGCATTGGCCTGATGGGATGTAAATGGCTTCCATGCATCCTCGGGGAGGCTGGCCATTAGAAATGTTTTCCTTTATTTCAATTGATCCCAGTGCGGACAGTGAGAGGACATTGCCCATCTTCTCCTTTTATCTCATCGCCCTCCCTGATGTTTCTACCTCTCCAATCCGCATGCCTGACAAGCATATTGTAAGGCAGATACGGTTCTCAGTGATACAGATGTCTAGTTTTCAAAAATCTTCAATCAAATTTCATTCCCTCGAGCCCTCTTTTTCTACTTCCCATTCTTCCTTATTGGTTAACACCTTTCTAATAATCCGGCGTCCAGAACTGTATCATCTTTGCAGGTTCAGTTTCCAGGTGCTGTTTACTGTGACTCTAGGGCTTTTGAGGCACTTCTCCCTTTCACTGGACAGCTCTGTTTCTAATCATTTATCTCCGGGCGCTTAGCTTCTTCCTGTTTTAAACTTTAGTTATTTTCTGCTTCAAATTTCTAGTCTTGCTGGGTTTCTTTCTATTACGGCTTGTCAATCTATAATGCACACAACACTTCCAGGTTTATAATTACCTGATAATATAATTCCCATCTTTCTTAATTCTTCAGAATCATTTTTAGAAGTTAAGAAATGCCAACCACAGCTAACAGCATTACATTAGCAATGATAAAAGAGCTAACATTTATTGAACACTTTCCACATGCCAGGCACCATGCCAAGCACTTTCATGTGTAATCTTATAGTAAAGCATCATCTGTAGGTGCTATTGTCATCCTCTTTGTACATATAAAGAGACCTGAGGTTTACAAAAATTAAGTAACTTAGGGTCACAAAAATGCTAAGTAAACAACTAGAACTCGAACCCAGGTACTGGGCTTAACCATTAACCTACATCGTTTCAACTTGTACTTAGTAAATATCCATGTAAAAAGGTTTTATTTCATTTTGATTGCTATTTTGAATAATAAAAATAGAATGAAAAAGCCTTGATAGTTAACTTAATCCTTTAAGAAAGTACATGTACATTAGAGGATTAAGGCCAGGTTCTTCACAGAGATATGTTGAAAATAAAACCTGGAGACTTCAGAGGTTATTTAGATCATTTCATCTCATTTGAAAGTGAGAATCCTGAGGAACAATTAAATAAATGAATTGCTGTGTATGGCAGGATTCTGAGGCTCTGTGCACTCCCTGGTTTTGCCTCCATGTTGGGGAAGCAGCTCCCAGGGAGATGCCTAGATGCCTTCTGGTCCCGGTGGCTTCCCCTGGGCCAGAAGACCAGAACCCACTACTGCTGCATTTAAGATTAGGAGTCTTGCACCTTGCCCTCCAGTACTGCCTCTGCCATCATGTTCCAGTCCGTCTTCAGTCATGATGCAGACAGCCTCTTGCCCTGTGCACAGCCTGACATGCACAACAGCCTGCAGAGGCTGCTTACTTGCTTTCCTGGTCAGATAACTAACACAGCTCCAGCTCTCTTCACTCCATTTCCTCTGCCTGCCGTGCTCTCCTCTTCTCTGCTTAGTTATTGCAAACCCTCAATCCTCCAATGTCCAGGTCATCTCCCCAAAGCCCTCTCTCACCACCTCAGGCCAAAATGATCTCTCCCACCTCCAAAACACTAGACCTCATATTTCCCATGCCACTCATTTACCACTTATCATATGCTGCCCCGAATTGTTTGTTTGGTATCTTTTTGTCTAAGAGCCTGGCTTGCCTTGAGGGCAGAGATCATATCTTATTCATCATTGTATCCACCACATTGCTTAGCCTAAGGCCCAGAACAAAATAGGTGTTCTATAAATGTTGATTGATTTATTGTACGTGGAAATGAAAATGACTCCCTTGCTTCTATGGTGACCCAAGAAAAGAAAGTTACTTCTCTGAGACCCATGAGATCAACTGAGAGTATACTGTGAGAGCTCTCAAAGGCAAAATAATTTGAAGTACTTATAATTATAAGAACAAGACTGTGTCTATGAGTGGTTAAAACAGTGAATATGTTCAGTTTGTTATCTGATATCAGGCAGGCAAAAGCAAATGATCGCTCTCCAGACTTGGACATTTAAAAGTGTTTTTCATTGAATTTTTCAAACCAGTTATACATTTAGATATGACTTGAAAAATTAGACTGGTTGCTCATCATCACATTACTAAAACTACGGAAATCAAAAAACACAGTCCTGAAATTCTCAGTATGTAATCTTCTCATTTAGTTAGGTTTGAAAATTCTGTTGAGATGAGTCAACCTGTTTTCATACCCTCCCTCATCTTATACGGACACAAGCCAAAGCTCTGAACTTTACTTGTTCAGGAAATAACCCAAACCCTGTTAGATAAGACTTTAATTCAAAAAGAGAATCTTCCACTTGTTTTCTTCCAGTGGTGTCGTTTGACTTAGTTTTATCTTCCAAAGATTGATGAAAAGTTTTTGACTGTATTTTTCTGTTATTTCCAAGCCATCAATCAACAGACTGATCTTCTGGACTGGAAGCTCATTTTGATCAATATACTGCTCTATATTTTCAGTAGAAATTATTGAATAAATTGGATTGTGTTGTGATCCAGCACATTTTCCATATTGTACCATAGAAGAAAAGAAACCTAGAACCAGAAGAGAATGGAGAAATCAACTCATCTAGTAATTTTGAAGGAGATATGGAAGCCAAGAAAGATGAGATGACTTGTCTACAGGCACACATTTTTTACTGATAACAATCAATAAAGGAGTTAGTTTATCATAGAAGAGGAATTTTTTTTTTCCATATGACAATTAGCCTGATTGGCAACAACTTTTTAAAATGCTCTAAAGATCATTCTCTGGTAGAATTACCTATTGCTGTCTAGGAGTAGACTGCAGGAATAATCTCAATTCATGGATAATGGACCTTCTTAATAACAAGGGCAGGCTTTTAAAAGGTATGGTTGGGGGTAGGTGGGGAGGAGCCACCTGATGGCTACATCTGTGTGACATAAAAACCAACTTGTGAAATCACTTGGGTTTGTCTGCACCATCCTCAGTCTCTCCTTATGTGGTCCTTCCTTTTCACAGGCTGGACTCTTTTCTGCTTCTTTTCCATGTTGTGCCCCAATCAGGGGATTAATGGCATGCCGTTTGGACCCTCTCGCCACCAGAATCACAAGCCAAATAAACCTCTTTTATTTACAGGACTGTAAAACAGCCTTAGGTACTTTCTTATAGCAACAGAAAAAAGACTGAGACACTGTTATGCTTACTTTCTATGCTTTGCATGCACAGGTCAGACTGTTGCTTGAGAAAAACCAAGAAACTAAGTTCAGGCTCTCTAAATGCAGCTCCACTCTGCTTCGTTTAATTTGCTGGTGGTGAGTTCCTCCTTAGTTCTCTTTCTTAGTTATTTTGCTCTTCATGACTTCCATGGCTCTCAGTCTTAGCAAATGATAGGAGACC
The DNA here is from genome assembly GCA_020662805.1 of Glaucomys volans. Lineage (NCBI taxonomy): Eukaryota > Metazoa > Chordata > Mammalia > Rodentia > Sciuridae > Glaucomys > Glaucomys volans. The sequence continues at coordinate 1,200,341 of JAJEJO010000139.1, forward strand.
TTCATCACGAAAATTAAGCCATCAGACATAATCTTATTCAGCTTCCAGAATGCCTAACTACAAATTTAAATATAATTGTGATGTATAATCTTCCTCAGCTTTCAAAATGCCTAACTACAAATTTAAGTATAATGAATGATATGTGCCTCTCTCCTTTATTTCTTCCCTTCTACTGTCCTGACTATGCAGAATAAAATGCTTCCCTCCGCTCTCTCTCTCTCTCTCTCTCTCTCTCTCTCTCTCTCTCTCTCTCTCTCTCTCTCTCTCTTTATCTCTCCCTTCTTATTCTCAGTATTCTTGGGATTCCCCATTTCCCCCACCATATGCCTTTGTCCTCTAGTCTGCCCAAAGTTCAAAGGTCTCCATTTTGAGAAAATACATATCTGAAGACCTCCCTTGTTGTCATAGAACCCTCTGCTCCTCTTCCTGAACAAACCTGTAAAGCAAAAAAACAAAACTAGAACTACCATAGCTTAAATATACATTCAACTCACTGCTGCTTCATTTTCCAACTCCAAGTCTGAAAAATGCTCTCCCTAAAGCAACCAAATACATCACCATTGCTGAAGTTGGAAGACTTATGCAAATACCTCTTTCTTTTGTTCTCTAGAGCTGGGCAATGTCATTGCCTTCTAGAAACCAGATATTTTCTCATCTATTCAACAAAGCTATTCATTCATTCTCTATCTCTCTGTCCTTGCTCCAGTACTTTCCTCTCACTTAGGATAAAGGTTGGTATCTGTAAACCTTCTGATGCTGAATAGGAGGAGAGAGCCCAGTGATGCCTTGTGCCATACTCACTGAGGTCCATCTTATTTTATCAGACATCTTGGTGGGAGGCACAGCTATCCAGTCTGTCAACAAAACCAAATATATATGAGTCATTTTTGACTTCCCTCTCTCTCATTTACACTACAAAATCTCAATCCTCAAAAACTTTTTTTAACCTCCTAAACCCTTCTAGAGGCTATTGTCTATTCTCTAGTCGTATTACCAAGTGCTAGAGTGAGCATTCACAACTTTCGCCCAGGCCAATGTTCTCCACCAGGCAACTGTGGACCTCAGGAGATATTTGGAAACATCTGAAGACGTTTTTTTTTATTTAATTTTTTGATTCATTGAACACAAATGGAGTACAGCAATTGTTTTTCTGGTTGTACACAAAGTAGAGTCACCCCATCTGTGCATTCATACATGTACACAGGGCAATGATGTCTATCACACATACTGTTATTATTCTTATCCCCCAACCTCAATCCCACCCCTCCCTTCCCTCTATGCTCTCTATCCTTTCTCCATTCTTGCCATCATTCCACCCCACATTATGCATCATCATTCACTTATCAGAGAGACCATTCGGCCTTTGGATTTTTGGGATTGGCTAATCTCACTTAGCATAACAGTCTCCAACATCATCCATTTACCTACAAATGCCGTAATTTTATTCTTCTTTATGGCTGAGTAATATTCCATTGTGTGTACATACCACAGTTTCTTTATCCATTCATCTACTGAAGGTCATCTAGGTTGGTTCCACAATCTAGCTATTGTAAATTGAGCAGCTATGAACATTGATGTGGCTGAATCACTGTAGTAATCTGATTTTAAGTTCCTTTGGGTAAAGGCCAAGGAGTGGGATAGCTGGGTCAAATGGTGGATCCATTCCAATTTTCTAAGGAACCTCCACACTGCTTTCCAGAGTGGCTACACCCACCAACTTGCACTCCCACCAGCAATGTATGAGTGTACCCTTTTCCCCACATCCTCGCCAACACCTGTTGTTGCCTGTATTCTTAATAAAAGTGCAAGAAATAAAAGCAGGAATCAATGATTGGGATAGAGTCAAACTAAAAAGCTTTTTCTCAGGAAAGGAAACAATCAGCAACGTGAAGAGAGAGCCTTCAGAGTGGGAGAAAATCTTTGCCACACACACTTCAGATAGAGCACTAATCTCCAGAATCTACAAAGTGCTCAAAAATCTTTACACCAAGAATACTAATAACCCAATCAATAAATGGGCCAAGGAAATGAACAGACACTTTACAGAGGAAGATCTACAAGCAATCAACAGATTTATGAAAAAATGTTCAACATCCCTTGTTATAAGAGAAATGCAAATCAAAACCACTTTAAGATTTCATCTTACCCCAACTAGAATGTCTTTATCTATTTTCAGATTTTCATTCATACTGTTATCCAATATTATAATCATTCTTACAGAGTTTTCAAGAGCCATGGACTCTGAAATCTAAATATGATTTTTTTGACAACAAAAAAATTGAAAGAATAAAAATTGTACATTACTTAAAAAAAAAAATGAATACAGGCATCTGAAGACATTTGGAAGAAGAATACTACTCAAATTTAGTGAGTAGCTGCTAGGAATGTTGTATCATCCCATGATGTATAGAATGGCCCTCCCAACTCCCCAAAAGAAAATCCAGCCCAAAATGAGAAGCATTGACTTATTCTATGACAACAGCCTCTCTTCTTTCAGGTTTATTCCCATTGCATCTATTATACATACAGTTCTAGAGTGATTTATCTAAAATGGAAATCAGTCCAAGCAACTCTCCTGCTGGCAACTCTTCCATGGTTCCCATCCTTCCCTAGGATAAGCTCCCCCTGAGCAGCTTCTTACTTATCTTACTACTTCCTGACTTAACTATTCAACAACAAAGAAATATTCATCAATTCCCTACATAGTCTGGGTCTTCCTTATCTTTCTTATTTGTGTTTATGAGTTTCTCTGTTCAAAATGGCTTTTGTTCTTCTACTCTCCCTACATTACTCCTAGAACTCCTTCTCACTCTGCAGGGCCAAGCTCAGAAAGCTTTTCCTTCTAGAAACCTTTATTTCAAAAATTATTTATACCTCTGGGAGTTTACTATCAAGCTTATCATATTGCGGTAAGTTTCTGTTTACCTGACTGTTCCCCTTGACCCCTAGGCCCATTTAGACTAAGTTGCTTGAAAGAGAGTTCATAAAAACTGTCTTGTACGTATTTTCAGGATAGCGTATTGTACTTATATTAACAAATGAATCAATGAGTGTTAGCTTACAAATAAGTGCTTTACACTGGATAACATCCTTTCACATGTAAACTCCCATTTGATTCTTCTAATTCTGCCAGAGAATAAAGCTGGGATAAACAGAACAAGATTAATTTCACATAGCACTAAACTGGAGATCAGAACTTGAAGACATTTATGCAGAGTGACCTGGTTTATAAGTGACAGAAGTGAAATTGGAATCTAGATCTTTCCAGTATTCCAGACTGTTTGGCCTCAACCGCACACATGTGTAAAGGCACACACATATACATAATACATGTACATTTTGTATGCATGTATATATTTATGAAGATATGTATGTATATATATGTCATGTGTTTTTGAATTATCTAAACACATAATGTGTGCACATGTACCTATAAACAAACACACATATGTATATATGTATTATGTATGTATTCACTAGATCTCCCTTTGTTACTCTTATTATCTTTTGTTTGGCATCCATTGTATTAATAACTAACCCCAATGTGTCCTGGAAAATAGCTAAGTAGTCACCTCTTCAGGAAAGGAGAACAAATACGGAAAGTACTAGAAGATGAAACCTGCCCATGTCATTTGTATTTGGTTTGGCTTATTTAGAGACACCTTCTCATATTCCACTTGTTCACACTCCTGGGAAAGTATGAACAGGTGACTTGAGATTGAGATAAACAAGAAGGAGGCCTATGGACCTCAAGGACACTGTCCAAGCTTCTTAAAGATAATTAAACATGGTTTCTCTGGAAGTTGTGTTTCCTTCAAAAAGTATGATATTTGCAATTTGCTGACTAAAAAACAATACAAGTTCTTTTCAAGTATCAATCACAGAATATGGCACCCAGGTTTCCAACAATGCATACCTATTCCTCTGTAACAAGATATATTGAATAGATTATTTTCTTGTGTAAATTCACCATTGGTATTCATTAGACTAAACAAAAGTACAACTCTACAAAGACAAGATGCTGAAGAGAAGCTATCAGATCTTTCTGGTTATGGGAACAGTACCAGATTTGAAAAAGATAGTTTGATTTTTAAAAACCTGATTAGGTCAGTGAACTGCAAAGAAAAGCTTTACAAGTTTACTCTAATGAATGAGTTAAGCATGATCACAGGCTTGGAGTCTCCGTAGTAAATCCTGTAATTGAATACAGCCTGTTCATTCAAAAAAAATTTTGGACATAACTTCAATAGTTCATATAATAACAAAGAAACCAAAGCATTGGAAGGAAATGTTTAGTAACCAATGAAAAATACTTCATCTTAAAATATATGCATTCATAACTGTATTTACCTGGGATACACAATGCTGTTTAATGACTTTGTGTCGTATTTTGATTTTACCCCGGAGACTAAGAAATAGGTCAACTAATCAATAATAAAGTATTTTCCTACAGGGAGAGAAAGTAGGTTTCCAGTTTATAAGGATACTTCTTAAATTCTTAATTTGTCTCTAATGAAATAGTTTGAAATTTAACTTACTCAATTGCTCCAATGTTTTAAAATTTCCAGTGATGGTTGTCTTCTTCAATTTTTTAAAAAAATTGGCTCTTTTTAGTTTATACATGACAGCAAAATCCATTTGACATAATTATAATGGTGTGGAATATAACTTTTTTAAATTCAATCTCCAGTACCTCCCTTTCCCCTCTGGTATATTTACACAATAGAGTATTACTTGGCCATAAAGAAGAATGAAATTATGCCATTGATTGTTTTCCTAAGACCTTTTCTACATTACGATTTTTACTTCTAGAAATATTTCAAATATTTTCAATTTAGGAGAGCTCACTTTAAGAAAACCTAGAATATTAAGTCTCATGTACTAAAATCAGATAAAGAAAAGATTTTTTTCACTTCGCAAAGTAATACTCCTTATGGGAGTACAAATTCATAATTACAAAACTTTTACGTTAGAATAAGATATTTTCAAGACACAATTGCTTTAAAAAATGAAGTATACATAATTACTGGCTTACTTCTTCTTCCCATATTCAGAATTAATGTATTAAATACAGTCCCAGATTTAATTCAATTCAGAATGGGTTAAAAGGACCTGTGTTTGTGTTTGACCTGACACACGCCCTGAGGAACAGGCCATTGGTGGCCAACACTTAGGCAGGGCACATGGAGATCGTCTCCCCACTGGGCTTGAATACTAATTGCCTTATTTTGCAATCAAAGCTCATCTCTTGGTGTGCCTTTCACTGACGTCTTAAGCTATCATATAAATGTAACATCATTGTATCTTTGGGAGTGTGTTTCTGTCTCCACAATTATTCCAACTCTTTGAGGAATGACATAGTCTGCTTCATACTCTTTTTAAGTAGAATTTGTGTATTTTAAAACTATTTCTGGGGGGTGTTGGGGGTGGACAAGAGAAGCATGGAGAAAGTTTGGATAGTGTAGAGGAAAATGGGGTGGGAGTGGGGAAAGGAAAGATAGCGGACTGAGACAGACATCATTACCCTATGTACGTGTATAATTACACGACTGGTATGAATCTACACTGCGAACTACCATAGAAATGAAAAGCTGTACCCCATTTGTGTACAATGAATCAAAATGCAGTTTGTAAAAATAAAAATTGAAAAAAAAATATATAAAGCCCTCCAGGGACAATCTTGGCAAAGTGAAAATCTTTGTTAATACCAGTCCTGAATTATCTACTATTTTTGCTTGGCAAAACCAGTAAATATCCTGGTCCAGGACTGATTAGTGTTTAAAGGATACATTCAGGGAAAAAAAACTATTTGATGTTTTTTAAATGGATTCTTTAAATAAGTAACAGTAGTAAACTCCTACTGAACTACAATAGGACAATAGAAATATCCATAAATCCATATTTATATTCATGACTTATATATCTACATACACACATAAATAAATACCTACATAAATACATAACTGAGAAAGAGCACTGTTCTTTCTTACTGTAAAAATGATAATTAATAAATTAAAGGGCATGATGGTGGTAGAAAAATCACCATTAGGTAAGCACTACAGAAATAGTTGTTAGTAGCAAGAATTATCAATGGATGCTTAATGGGTAAATTAATGGGTAAAAGTCTGCTGAGGAATAGAACATTTGCATAGCCTGACAGCATTTCCCCACAAGTTACTTGCTAATTAAAAATGGAAACACAGTGACTTTACAATGGAGGACCCTGGAAGACACCACATTTACCCAGTGGTCCAATTTACAATCACCATTAGTAATGTCAATGTCACACCTAATATGATGCACCGAAAATGTCTCATTGCTTGAAGTATTCTAACCCAAGATGTTTAAGCTCAACCTAATCATGAGAAAACCTCAAACAGACACTGTGGGACATTCTACAATATGATTGAGGAGTATTCTTCAAAGCATAAGGTCATGAAAGACAAATGATGAGCAATTGTCATGAGTGGGAAAATGAAGGGCAGTTAAATATGCTATGACAAATGTCCAGAGAAGGATGGTGGTGGGACAATTGAAAACATTCTGATAAGACCTGTAGGCTCATTAATGGGTTCTATCTGCATTAATTTCCTGGATTCTGTAATTGCATTTTGGCTACATAATATGTTCACATTAGGGGATTCTAGTGAGGGGAATATGGAAACTCTACTATTTTTGCAATTCTTTTAATCTAAAAATATTTCAAAATAAAAAATCTCTTTAAGAAATGCAAATGAATTCCAATTATACGTTGAACATAAACCCAAAAGGAACTATATTTTCTTGGTATCTGCAATGAAATCATCAAATTTTCATCTTCCAATTCTTTTAGTTTGTAGTTTTATATTGATATAGGCAATGTAATATAAATACACAAAGATTTAAATCCTCCCACATAAGCAGAGCTTTCTTGTTGGAGAATTAGTTTTCTTGCACTATTAGTAAAAATGGTCACAGTTAGAATTTAGAAAAAAGAAAATAATAAAATTTAACAATCAGGGAACTCCACAAATGCAAAAAGTCTTACTATTCTCCAAGTTTCTACTGACCCTTAGCTTTGCCAAGATCAAGAAGCAGAATACATAATCTTTGAACTTGAGACCTCCATAATCTCATCCAGGAGACAGGATAAACATTTGTGAAGCTCATTCCCCAATCCTGGCATTTCCACATAGGGACACCACACTAGAGTAATACTCTTGGTGACCGTGTTCATCTTCTAGACCTACCATAATAAAATACCACAAAGTGAGTGCTTCAGACAGCAGACATTTATTTTCTTACAGTCCTGGAAGCTGTAATTACAAGATTAAGATTCTATCAGGGAGACATCAGGCTCAGCCCAGCGCAGACGGGGGAGAGTTCCCCACCTGGGACATCAACCCAGAGCGCTCCCCTAGGTCCTCCACAGGGGCAGCCAGCACAGCCCAGAGGCAAGAGTCTTCAGCACTGGAAGTGGGCACTGAGGAGAGGACACTTGGGTTATTCTCTCCCAGGGGGCCCAGATCAGAGGCTTGAGTTCAGCTCAGCCAAGTTCCGCGAGAATTCCAGGTCCGGGAGGCGAACACAGCAACAGACATCAGGCTTAGCCCAGTGCAGATGGGTGAGGGTTCCCCACCCGGGACGTCAGCCCAGAGTGCTCCCATGGATCCTCTGAGGGGGCAGCAGGCACAATGCAGGGGCAGGAGCCTTCAGCGTGGGGGAAGCGAGCACAGAGCGCACACTTGAGGCTCCCAGGCTGGGAGGTCGAGCCCAGAGGCCAAGTCTTACTCCAGCCTGACCCCAGCCTGCAATCTAGTGCTACTGAAGACTAGGAGGTGAGATATTGGAAACCTGCAGGGACACCACTTGTTTTAAGGGGCGAAGCTGCTATACCTCAAATTCTCATGGATAGAAGGGAAGATACATGAACAACATGAGAAGACAAGGGAAGAAAGTATCTCAAACAAACCTAGATACTGCATCAACAGAGTCCTGTGATAACATGTGGAAGAAATGTCAGAAAGGGAGTTCAGAATGCACGTAAGTATAATGATCAGAGAAGCAAACGATGAGATGAGAGAGAAAATGCAGGAAATGAATGATCACACCAATCAACAGTTAAAAGAACAGATGCAGAAAGCAGAAGATCATTTCAATAAAGAGATACAGATGTTGAAAACAAACCAAACAGAAATCCTTGAAATGAAGGAAACAATAAACCAAATTAAAAACTCAATATACAGCATAACCAGCAGGATAGATCGCCTGGAGGATAGAACATCAGATATTGAAGACAAAATATTTAATCTTGAAAACAAAGTTGACCAAACAGAGAAGATGGTAAGAATTCATGAACAAAGCCTACAAGAATTATGGGATATCAATGAAAAGACCAAATTTAAGAATTATTGGGAATGAGGAAGGTGCAGAGACACAAACCAAAGGAATGAATAATCTATCCTATGAAATAATGTCAGAAAATTTCCCACATTTGAAGAATGAAATGGAAAATCAAATACGAGAGGTTTACGGGACATCAAATGTACAAAACTACATCAGGTCAACACCAAGGCATATTATAATGAAAGTACCTAATATACAAAACAAAGATAGAATTTTAAAGGCTGTGAGAGAAAAAAAAAAAACAGATTACATTCAGGGGGAAACCAATACGGTTATCAGCAGATTTCTCAACACAGACCCTAAAAGCAAGAAGGGCCTGGAATAATGTATTCCAAGCCCTGAAAGAAAATGGACGCCAACCAAGAGTCTTATACCCAGCAAAACTCACCTTCAGATTTGAAGATGAAATAAAATCCTTCCATGATAAACAAAAGCTAAAAGAATCTACAAATAGAAAGCCAACACTACAGAACGTTCTCAACAAAATATTCCATGAGGAAGAAATGAACATCAACAATGTAAACCAGCATAGCAAGGAATTACCCTAAAGGAATAGCCAAATAAAGGAGAAACCAAGTAAAGTTAAAAACCAAAAATAAGCCATTATGATTGGGAATACAAATCATATCTCAATAATACCCCTGAATGTTAATGGCCTGAACTCATCAATCAAAAGACATAGACTGGCAGATTGTATTAAAAAGAAAGACCCAACAATATGCTGCCTCTAAGAGATGCATCTCATAGAAAAAGATACCCACAGACTAAAGGTGAAAGGTTGGGGAAAAACATACCATGCACATGGACTCAGTAAAAAAGCAGGGGTTTCCATCTTCATATCAGATAAAGTGGACTTCAAGCCAAAATTAGTTAGACGGGATAGTGAAGGACATTTCATTCTCCTTAAGGGAAGCATAAATCAGCAAGACATAACAATCATAAATATCTATGCCCCCAAAAATGGCGCGTCCATGTATGTCAATCAAATCCTTTTCAACTCCAGGAACCAAATAGACAACAAGACAATAATACTGGGTGATTTTAACACACCCCTCTCACCATTGGACAGATCTTCCAAGCAAAAACTGAACAAAGAAACCATAAAACTTAATAACACAATCGCTGATTTAGATTTAACAGACATATATAGAATATTCCATCCATCAAGAAGTGAATACACTTTCTTCTCAGCAGCACATGGATCCTTTTCTAAAATAGACCATATGTTATGCCACAAAGCTACTCTTAGCAAATACAAAAACATAGAGATACCACCTTGTATTATGTCAGATCATAATGGAATGAAATTAGAAATCAATGATAAAATAAAAAGCAGAAACTACTCCAACACCTGGAGATTAAATAATATGCTGTTGAATGATGCATGGATAACAGAAGGCATCGGGGGAAAATAAAAAAAATTCTTAGAAATCAACAAGAACAATGATATAACATATCAAAATCTCTGGGATACTATGAAAGCAGTGCTAAGAGGAAAATTCATTGCACATTCAATAAAAGAATGAAAAGTCAACAAATCAATAACCTCACATTACAGCTCAAAGCCCTAGAAAAAGAACAGATCATCACCAAAAGTAGTAGAAGACAGAAAATAATTAAAATCAGAGGGGAAATCAATGACATTGAAACAAAAGAAACAATTCAAAAAATTGACAAAACAACAAGTTGGTTCTTTGAAAAAATAAACAAAATTGATAAACCCTTAGCCACACTAACGAAGAGAAGGGGAGAGAAAACTCAAATTACTAAAATTTGTGCTGAAAAAACAAAATATCACAACAGACTCTAATGAAATACAAAACATAATTAGGAACTATTTTGAAAATTTATACTCCAACAAAATAGAAAACCTAGAAGACAACAACAGGTTCCTAGAGGCATATGAGCCACCCAAACTGAATCTGGAGGACATACACAACTTAAATAGATCAATTTCAAGCAATGAAATAGAAGTCATCAAAAGCCTACCAACAAAGAAAAGTTCAGGACCAAATGGATTCACAGCCGAGTTCTCTACAAGTCCTTCAAAGAGCTCATTTCCAATACTCCTCAAAGTATTTCATGAAATAGATGTGGAGGGAACCCTTCCAAACTCATTTTATGAAGCTAATATCACCCTGATACCAAAGCCAGAGAAGGACACATCAAGGAAAGAAAATTTCAGACCAATATCCCTAATGAACATAGATGCAAAAATTCTTAACAAAATCTTAGCAAATCGCATACAAAAGCATATTAAAAAGATAGTGCACCATGATCAAATGGGTTTCATCCCGGGGATGCAAGGTTGGTTCGGCATCCAGAAATCAATAAATGTAATTCACCACATCAACAGACTTAAAGTCAAGAACCACATGATTATTTCAATAGATGCAGAGAAAGCATTTGATAAAATACAGCATCCCTTCATGCTCAAAACACTAGAAAAAATAGGGATAGTAGAAACATTCTTTAACATTGTAAAGACTATCTATGCTAAGCCCACAGCTAACATCATTCTAAATGGAGAAAAATTGAAAGCATTCCTCCTGAGAACTGGAACAAGGCAGGGATGCCCTCTTTCTCCACTTCTATTCAACATCGTCCTTGAAACTCTAGCCAGAGCAATTAGACAGACCAAAGAAATTAGAGGGATACAAATAGGAAAAGAAGAGCTCAAACTATCCCTATTTGCTGATGACATGATTCTCTATTTAGAAGAGCCTAAAAATTCCACCAGAAAACTTCTGGAACTCATAAATGAATTCAGTAAAGTAGCAGGATATAAAATCAATGCTCATAAATCTAATGCATTTTTATTTGTAAGTGATGAATCCTCTGAAAGAGAAATTAGGAAAACTACCCCATTCACAATAGCCTCAAAAAAAAAAAAAACTTGGGAATCAATCCAAAAAAAGAGGTGAAAGACCTCTATGATGAGAACTACAGAACACTAAAGAAAGAATTTAAAGAAAGTCAGATAACATGGAAAGATCTCCCATGTTCTTGGATATGCAGAATTAATATTGTCAAAATGACCATACTACCAAAAGCGCTATACAAATTTAATGCAATTCCAATTAAAATCCCAATGACAGACCTCATAGAAATAGAGCAAGCCATCATGAAATTCATTTGGAGGAATAAGAGACCCAGAATAGCTAAAGCAATTCTTAGCAAGAAGAGCAAAGCAGGGGATATCACAATACCGGACCTTCAACTATATTACAGAGCAATAGTAACAAAAACAGCATGGTATTGGCACCAAAATAGACAGGTAGATCAATGGTACAGAGTAGAGGACACAGAGACAAACCCACATAAATACAGGTATCTCATACTTGACAAAGGAGCCAAAAAAATACAATGGAGAAAAGATAGCCTCTTCAACAAATGGTGCTGGGAAAACTGGAAATCCATATGCAGCAAAATAAAACTAAACTCCTATCTCTCACCCTGTACAAAACTCAACTCAAAATGGATCAAGGACCGAGGAATTAGACTAGAGACCCTGCACCTAATAGAAGAAAAAATAGGTCCAAATCTTCATCATGTTGGCCTAGAACCAGATTTCCTTAACGTGACTCCCAAAGTGCAAGAAATAAAAGCAGGAATCAATGATTGGGATAGAATCAAACTAAAAAGCTTTTTCTCAGCAAAGGAAACAATCAGTAAGAGAGAGAAGAGCCTCTCTGAAGAGAGAGCCTTCAGAGTGGGAGAAAATCATTGCCACACACACTTCAGATAGAGCACTAATCTCGAGTCTACAAAGTACTCAAAAATCTTTACACCAAGAACACTAATAACCCAATCAATAAATGGGCCAAGGAAATGAGCAGATACTTTACAGAAGAAGATCTACAAGCAATCAACAGATTTATGAAAAAATGTTCAACATCCCTCGTTAAAAGAGAAATGCAAATCAAAACTACCTTAAGATTTCATCTTACCCCAATTAGAATGTCTTTTATTAAGAATACAGGCAACAACAGGTGCTGGCGAGGATGTGGGGAAAAGGGTACACTCATACATTGCTGGTGGGAGTGCAAGTTGGTGCAACCACTCTGGAAAGCGGTGTGGAGATTTCTTAGAAAACTTGGAGTGGATCCACCATTTGACCCAGCTATCCCACTCCTTGACCTATACCCAAAGGACTTAAAATCAGATTACTACAGTGATTCAGCCACATCAACGTTCATAGCTGCTCAATTCACAATAGCTAGATTGTGGAACCAACCTAGATGCCCTTCAATAGATGAATGGATAAAGAAACAGTGGTATATATACACAAAGGAATATTACTCAGCCATAAAGAAGAATAAAATTATGGCATTTGCAGGTAAATGGATGATGTTGGAGACTGTAATTACATTACAATCTAATGTAAGTGAGATTGGCCAATCCCCAAAATCCAAAGGCTGAATGATCTCTCTGATAAGTGAATGATGATGCCTAATGCGGGGTGGAAGGGTGGCAAGAATGGAGGAAGGATAGATTGCATAGAGGGAAGGGAGGGGTGGGTTCAAGTTGGGGGGTAAGAATAATAACATAATGAGACAGACATCATTGCCCTGTGTACATGTATGAACGCACAGATGGTGTGACTCTACTTTGTGTACAACCAGAGAAACAACAGCTGCACTCCATTTGTGTTCAATGAATCAAAATAAATAAATTTTAAAAAAAGATTCTACCTTTTTTTCCCAATGCCTCTCTCCTTGGTGTCTTCATAGGGCCTTTACTCTGTACGTGGGTATCCCTCATTCCTCTTCTGTTTTTAAATACATCAGTCCTGTAGCATTAGAACCCCCCCATAATCACCTCATTAAACCTCAATTACCTTTCAAAAGTCCTGTTTCCTAATACAGTCTCATTGGAGGTTAGGATTTCAACATATATGAACTTGGAAGATAGAGATGGATTGCAGATAAAGGGTGGAACACAATTTGGTCTATAACAGTTACGATGGAAGACCCACTGGTTAGTTTCCAAGAAATACTGAACAAATGTAGCTGGGGGCAGCCCTGCCCATCTCTGTTCTTCAGTTCTGTCCACCAGTGGAGGAAAGTACATTCTCACTGCTCTTCTGGCTAAGCAGCAGATTTAGCAAGATAGACTCTGCCCAATTAAACAGGGGTGTTTATGTGGGAAAGAAGAATCTCTGTGAACAGGCAGATAAGTCTGATTAATTTCGGGCAAAATATTAGCAAACTCTCTGTGCCAGCACTCTCCAATGAAGTTTTATTAGTTAAAGAAAAAATATCCTCAGATTTTGAAATCAGTCTGCCTGATCCCTGTGCTTGTTTCTCAATAGGTTCTGAACGAGTTACGAAAGTGATGCTACTTCTTGGGCTTTCCATGCCATGACATCATATTCACCCATCTCACCTGTTATATAATGTATACAAAACAGTGTAATTAAACATTTCTTAGAAACCATCCTGTTGATAAGTATTTAAACATCTCATGGAGCATGAATTTGTGAACCTGGGTGTTTTATTTTTACAAAATGGATTAATAAGCAATTATTTCACTTCCAATGAACCAAATTGTTTTATATTTCACTATTAATTTCAAATTAGAGTTGCAAATAAGGACATCATCGAACTGGTTTTTCTTCAGTTTTTTTTTTTATAGTTGTGGATAAACCAAAATGTCATGAGATTTAGCACATCAGTCATTGTATTTGGATGCCTAATTTAATATTTCATAAATTTAGTGCTATTTATGTAAACCAACATCTCTAGTTTAGTTTAATTCTGACTGCTGATATCAAAATGAATGAGATTTTCTTCAACAGTGAAGAAATACACCTTGAAAAGATAATAATAGTAATAAATATATATTTTTATGCATAGATTGAAATGCTTTGCTTTAAAAAATAAATTTAAAAACTAAAAATATCTCTAGTTTACTTATTTCAAACATTAATGTCCCATATTACAACATTTACAACTGATGTTCTATATGATTAAGTATTCATATTAACATGCTATGTAATTTTCACATCTTATACCTTTTGTCAAACTAATCTGCATGGACAGCTACAAAACAATCTATTTCTGAATTACCCACTTGTTAGTGTTTAGAAGTAGAAAAAAATCCTTCTGCAATAATTAACAAGGTATGCCCATGCATATTAGCACATAAAGATTAAATTTTTAACACTCAACTTCATTTCATGCTGAAACAAATCCTATTGTGCTAACTCTGTGCTAACCTATGGCATCTCATTCATTACTACCTAATTAACCTACTAATAGCCACATCATAAGATTTTGTGTCCATAATCATTTCAGATATTAGTTTAAAAAGTTATTAAAAGAAGGCAATCATATTGATTTTTGAAATCAATTTGGAAAACCAAATTCTTGCAATTAGTATAGAAAGAAATGCCCTGCCTCTTGGATGTTATTGTTTGCAGCACGTTTATTTATTTCTTAGAGGACCCGTATTTATTTACATATTACATAATGGAAGTGATTATTGAAAACAAAATTAGTAGGCAATATTCATGGATATTTCAGGGCAAAAGCTAACTAACTGGTAATAATTATATATCATGTATTTATCAGTTCATGTTACTAAAAATAATCCTGCCCAAGTAAGAATAGAGTTTTGAAAACAAGACTGAGAGAACAATATAAAAAATACAAGGTTCCTTATGAAGTCCACCACATAGTCCAAGAAAGAGAAGATGTCCACGAAAATGATGTAGCAGTATCTAAATTCAAAACTTCTGGTTTTAGTGATAATCTGTAGTTTATGTCTAAAATTGTAGAGATGCCATTGAGCGTTAAAATCTAACTGATCAGCTTGTGCTTGTTTTCCATAAAACACTTTGCAATTAGGACAGATGGTCATTTTTCTGTTTTCCCAGCATGTAATAAAGGAAAGATTGGCATCCGTAAGAAAAGGTACTGGCTGATGGAAACAGCTAACAGGAGCCTGAGCTAGTTGCTGCTACTGCACAGCTTACCACTAGATGTCCTGTGGACTAAACAAGAAAGAAACTAGTGCATATATTTGCATTCTCACCCTGGCAATGGATGTTCCTGACTTTAATAATGTAGCTCTAGATTTCCAGGATCACTGGTCAACCATTTTCTCTACTTTTCCTATTGACATAAGCAAAATAAAACAGAGCGATGCAGTTATGTAAGGAAGCCCAGACTGCCATTAGTCATGCTTGCAAATAATTATAAAAGTTTGATTGAAATATTTCTCAAAAAATCTTTCATAGCAAGGAAAGAATACACACACATACACACACGTGCACACATAAATATAACTCCTTTGTTGCAAAGGTAGATCTTTTAATTATGCTTCACTTTTCTCATTTAGCAGACTCAACAGGCTGTCTTGTTATAGATTCCTTTCTTTTCTGAGAAGGGTAATACATGGGTATAACAAAACAATTACAGCTTATTCAGAGGAACCATTCACACCGTGTTATCTTCTGTGACTGCTAAGCAAATTAAAGTTGAAATTTTACTGTCTGTCAATTTAGGTGATTATTATGATGACTTTGTGAAGTACAGAAGGTGTTTAAAAGCAGTGTGATGCCTTTCTAAAATTCCACCTCCTAACAAGGCATAAAAGTACCTGCAGATAGCAATAATGTGTGCCAGAGTGTAATGTGAAAGGGTGACTTTCGCTCCAATTGTTTGAGTGTGGCACTTAGATGAGGAAAATCTGGCACTGCTTCCACTCAAACCCCTAGAGTTGTCAGAAGAGGAAATGGAGGAGTAAGCTGTTCTCAGTGGTGTGTGGTGGGAATCCCACAGAGATGCGGACAAACAGTGAATGCTTTCCCTGGCAGCTTCAAAACAAGTTGGCAGGACAGAACCTTGAGGTGAATGCCAAGGTAAGGGATAACCGTCACCAAGGTCTAGAACTCCTCCAATTCATTCTCTTTGGAATTTGGTTAAGTAAGGTAAGAAACATTTTTAGTGGAAAAAGGAAATGAAAATAATGGTTAAAATTTAAAGATGTTGCCTAGAGTGTCTTACAAAATTCATTTTTAAAAATGACATTGGGCTCCTTGGACATATGAGCCTGCTCCACTAGGACAGTGCAGAAACATCCTATCCACATATGAAGGACATGAAACCAAACAATTGAATGCGTTCCAGGTGAAAGTAACCCTGCAACCCCCAGGAAGCATGTGGTCTCTCTTTTTCTTAAAGGAGTGGATTAGAACACTCTCAGGACAATTGCCTTTGTTTTCCCCGTTGGCCAGCTTTCTCAGCTGCGCTGAGAAGTACTCCAGAAACAAGCCGGCAACCCTCCTTGAGCATCACCTGAAGCAGCCACAAATTAGGACTTCCCATGGGCACCGCGAGCTAAGAAGTCTTGCTTAAAATGACTTTTCCGAATCACTTTCCTGCTTTCTAAGACCTTGAGCTGCCAACTTTTCAGGGCCAAAGAAAGAGGTAGGAAGGGAAAGGCAGGGAGGATGGGAAAGAGATTCTTTTTTGTTGTTTGTTTATAGGACAAGTATTTATTGAGCACCTACGTAAAGTGCATTTCAGAAGAGTTACTTCTTAACTTGCTTCTATTGGTTTAGAACAATCAGACTCAAAGAAACCAAAAAGCAATTTTTAAACTTGATCACACAAGTAAGGAAAAGGAATACTGAAGTCAAAGGAAAGGCAAATGGCAAAAGATGTTTTTTCTACTTTGCATGGAGTTTCACATCACTGAAAACCCTGAGGTTGGCCCTAACCCTAACCCTAACCCTAACCCTAACCCTAACCCTAACCCTGAGGTTGGCTCAGGGTTTTCTGCCTCTATTTCATTGCAGCTGTCTCCCTGGAAACCTGCATCTTCCTATCTTTGCTTATTGAAATTTTACCTATTTTCAAGACCCACGTTGCATGCTAGCTCTCATGGAGCCTTTCCAGAATTATCAATTTCCATGGCATTTAAACAATGATAATTCATGACTCTGATGGTATTTCATTACAGATTATTAAGGAAATTGTTTTTCCTTATAAGTCAATGTCCTTAAGGGCAAGTGTTTTTTTGTGAAGTTTTGAGTAGCTTATTCTAAACAAACTGTCCCTATGTATATGTTGAGTGGAACAAATTTAATTCCTCAATGATGTCACAGATTGTTGTAGCTAGGCCACCGCTGGAAACCATGCTGGGCATACTCTATGCTATTATGGCCAAAGCACTTTTCCAAATGTGAGATTTAAGTTTACCTAAACATACCAGATTAAATTCAAACAATCTACACAGGAGCCGGGTTCCGTCTTTCTGGGAGAACTGGAAGATTAAGTGTTGCTATGGTTTACATGTGGTTTTTTCTTCTGGGTCCATGTGTGAGAAGCTTGGTCCCCAGTGCAGTGATCTTGAGGGGTGGTGGGACGTTTCAGAGGTGGGGCTAGTGGAAAGGTCCTTGGGTCATTGGGGATGTGCACTTGGAAGGAATTAAGGTAATTTTTGTGAGAGTCCCTAAGTTAGTTCTCACAAATTGTTAAAAAAGAAAAAAAAGTCTGATCTGAACCGTTGAGTTCCTTTCTGACTTCTTTTCTTACTATTTGATCTCTCCCTCCCGTACATGCCCCACCATTGTGATGCCATCTGCCATAAGGCCTTCACCAGAGCCAAGCAGAAGTTGGCACCATGCCCTTGAACTGTGAGCTAACTAAGCCTCTTTTATTTATAAAGTACCAATCCTCAGATTTTGTTATAGTAAGAGAAAACAGATTAATACAAGTGAAGTAATTCATTATTACTTTAAATTTAAATTCCAAGATTCACTTTTTAAAAAATTTACTTCTTTTCTTCTTTCTCTCTTTCTTTCTTTCTCTTTGTTCTTTCTAGATACACATGACAGTATATCTTGACATATTATACATACATAGAATAATTATAACTTCTTCCAATTTGGATCCCATTATTGTGGTTGTACATGATGTGGAGTTACATTGGTTGTGTATTCATATATAAGGATTGCAAAGTTATGTTTGATTCATTCTGTTTTTTCTATTCACATCCCCCCTTACTTCCCTTCATTCCCCTTTGTCTAATCCAATGAACTTCTATTCTTCCCTTCCCTTGTGGTGGGTTAGCATTCACATATGAGAGAGAACATTCTGCCTTTGGTTTTGGGAGACTAGCATATTTCACTTAGCATGAGAGTCTCTCATTCCATACTTTTACTAGCAAATGCCATAATTCTTTCTTCTTTATGGCTGAGTAATATTCAATTATGTATATATATATCACATTTTATTTATCCATTCATCTGTTGTAGGGCACCTAGGTTGGTTCCATATTTTGGCTATTGTGGATTGAGCTGCTGTAAACATTGACGTTGCTGTGTCACTGTAGTATGCTGATTTTAAGTCCTTCGGGTATAAATTGAGGAGTGGGATAACAGGGTCAAATGTCAATTCCATTCCAAGTTTTCTAAAGAATCTCTATACTGCTTTCCAGAGTGGTTGTACCAATTTGCTGTCCCACTAGCTATGTATAAGTGAACATTTTCCCCCACATCCTTGCCAACATTTATTGTTACTTGTATTCTTAATAATTGACATTCTGACTATAGTAAGATGGAATCTCAGTGTAGTTTCGATTTGCATTCCTATAATTGCTAGAGATGTTGAACATTTTTTTCATATATTTGTTGATTGTTGATTGTATTTCTTCTTCTGTGATGTGCCTGTTCAGTTCCTTAGCCCATTTATTGATTGGTGTTAAGTTTTTTGAGAGCTTTGTATATTCTGGAGATTAATGCTCTTTCTGAGGTGCTGGTGCTGTAAATGGGATGGTATCAAACTAAAAAGTTTCTTCATAGCAAAGGAAGCAATCAAGAATGTGAACAGACAACCTACAGAATGGGAGAAGATTCGCTTTTAAATAATGAAAAAAAAATCAAGAAATACTGATTCAGGTAAGAAGAAGTCACAAATTTTGTTTTTCAAATTTTTAAAAAATTCTAACCAGATTATTAGACTGGTAAGTGATCCATTGGTTGGATTGCTTCATGGTTAATTTTATTTGATATGCTATGATAAGGGGGAAATAACCAGACCCCCCAAAATTACTTGAGTTAGTCAAGTAAAATTGTGTGATGATTCATTTTGCTGCATAGTTATCAGCCTTTATTGTATAGCTGTCACTATACAAGGAATTTGTGTAGTGTTTTGAAGGAACGTCAAGTACTTCACAAAGAAACAAAGTATTTTGTTTCCTTCACAGAACTTCAATGTTTTATTTTTGTTTTTTTTTTTTTTTGTTGTCTTTTGAATTAACTGCAAAACCATGAGGGCAGGAACCTTACCTGTCTTTCTCATTGCTATTTCCCCAGTGTTTTCTAGAGGGCATGCACTGTAGGTATCAAGTTAGTGTTCTGTGTAGAAATATTAATGAATGAATGAAGCAAAAGTTTGGAAGCTGAAACTTCTATATAGAGTCATTATCTATATGTGGTCTATATCTACTAAATGTGGAGGAGAACAGTTAAAAAGTGAGAAGCTCAGCCCATCAACCAATTGTTGCATCATCCCTCTACCAAATAGCTTAAATTTTTGTTAGATTATGTCCTTTGAGGTTATATCAGACAAACTTATGGCAACATAATGGCCCTCTGGTAATCTCTGGTAACATAAATGGCCAGACCTTTTAGAAATTTTATACAAGTAAGATATTCATCTAGTCATACTGAAATTTCATGTTTATAACAAAATCTATATTGTTGGACTTTTGAAGTTCCACCTTCATTTAATGTATGAATCTCCATTATAAGGATTAAGTAAATTGTAATCCATAAACATAATAATCACTTACACTGTAAATTGATACTGTGAAGTCATTAAATAGTTTAGAGAAAGAGGAGTAAGGCATATGGTGAGCATAGAGTAATATACACAATACAATAATATATGAAAATAGCAGTTCTGCCCCATTGTCCCCCTCCCACCAACATGCAAGAAATGGACATTGGCTTGGTACACACAGGAAGTTAGGTGAGCAGTATAAAAACATCTGTTTTGTTTTCAATTACAATGATATCCTAGATTCAGGAGGGAAAAAAATAGAATTTCTTTTTATTTTTAAAGGAAAATTTTAGACATGACTGTGATTGTTTATTATCTTACTGTTTCATATTTATGGATTGGGAAAAGGTCATCAGAGCAGTATTTAAATAGAATACCATAATATAGATGCAGCACATTAAATTCAACACTTCAAAATTGTCATCTGTTTCTATAAGAATAATGGGGTATTTTGGACACTATTAATAAAAAATCTCATATAGAAGTTATTAGTAAGTAAGATTTGCATATTTTCTGTTTTTCCAGAAGAGATTTTTTTTTTCATTTTCTCTTATGAAGAAGAAAAAGAAAGCAAAGCACAAAACCAAAGCATATCCTTTGTTAACATGAGGGCTACTTCTCAGTATTCCTTTTATACTGTCTGGATTTCCAAATGTGCCCTTATCACTTTAGCAAGTGAAAATTGAGAAGAAAAATAGAAATATAATATGTATTATTATATTTTAATGTGATATTCTACTTTTCTGTTTGTAGTTATTGAAGTTTTGTCTTACTTCATTAAACATTTAATAAATCACCACCAGTTTTGTGACAGATTTTGACCATAACACAAACAGCAGGTGGTGTAGACCAGCTCAGTTCATATAGGCTATAATATCAGTGTCTACATCATCATGGCCTGCAGGCACAAGGCAGAACAACCAATGGAAGGTAAGCTTTTTCCGACAAAGCTTGGAAAATAAAGTTTTCTTCTTTTATCTTACTACAAATCAATTGGAGCCCTTACAGCAAAATCCTATAAAATAACTTCAAACACCACTTCTTAGTCTAAAAATTTGTATTATGGCTATAACTCTTTGAAGTATTATGACTGAAGTTTGGAGAAAAATGATTTAAGTGCTATCTGCTAGACATCAGAGCTTCAAAAATTCTCTCAGTTTTTCTTGACACATAAACTGCTACCCACTGTATGTTTTTAGTACTTTTTTCTTGCTTTTAACCACCTAACCCAGTTTGCTTGATAAAAGTTACTTAACTACAGTTTATCCAACTGAATTAATACTCTTTAAAGGTTTGCCAACCAGCAATTGATTATTTTACTTTGTCAAATTTTTTTTTTATTATTATTATTCTGCTACAGTTTGGGTTTTGTTGCTTTGTTTTGTTTTTTAAGAACTTTCAGAATCTCAAGCATGTTGACTTTAAGTTTAAAAAAATCGCTATGGAAAGTGTAAAACATGAGGTTAAGGGCACCCATGGTATCTGCTTGGAAGTTAAGTGTTAGAAAGAGAAAACTGAGCTGGGCGCAGTGGCGCATGCCTGTAATCCAAGCGACTTGGGAGGCTGAGTCAGGAGGATCGCGAGTTCAAAGCCAGCCTCAGCAACTTAGCGAGGCCCTAAGCAACTCAGTGAGACCCTGTCGCTAAATAAAATACAAAATAGGGCTGGGGATGTGGCTCAGTGGCCGAGTGTCCCTGAGTTCAATCCCTGGTTCCAAAAAAAAAAAACAAAGAAAGAGAAAACTGAGCTGTTTTCTGATGGAAAGTCTCCCTTACACTGACCAAGAGGATGTTAAGACCAAAGGTGCCTCCTGAGAAGGGCACAAGACTCATCAGGGTTCCTCTAGCAATGGATGAGAAGGTGTTGTCAGGGATTCAAGATGCTGCATGTTCACTGACACTCTTCAGAGCAAAGATTTTGAAAATTTAAATTTCTTTTAAGATCAGAAAAAGTTGTTTCAAAAAAAAAAAAACAGATTCAATCCAACAAGCTCTTTGTGAGCATCTATGTTATGCATGCATCTCTAATATTAGGCAGGGTGTGCAAAAATGAGGAAAGAAAAAGAAAATATCCTGACCTCAATGGGCAAATTTTGACTCAGTATCTTTACACAGTATATTAAGGTTCCTTTGGCTTTTAATTCCATTCTCCCTGAGGAATATTTCTGGTGAGTCTATTTTTTTTTTAAATTTTAGAGTTCAAAGTAAATTAATAGAACTAATAGAGTTTCTTCACTGACATTTCCTATTCATAGTGGCCTAAGTTTAGTGGAAAATTCTGGGAAACAACAGCTTTACACCTTATGGGTGTCACCCAAAATGCTAGTTTGCCACAAGACAATGACCTTGCCCCAAAATGTCAATCATTCTGCTTCCTTCATTGAGAAAGTTTTGTTATAAAACATATAGATGTCAGCTGAGCTAAGCAGCATGTTATGATATAGTTGATTTACAATGTGAATCAAATTGTTTATCCCATCTCAGATCAATAACAAATAGTTTTAAGGATGAACAGGTTGTCTGTGAACCATAATTTTAGTAACTCTACTCTTCACAACCTTTACTGAGATTTGCAAGTTATCTAGAGCAAAAGAAACCGCAAAATCAGAACACATAAACCAAAACAAAAATTACTAAGGACTAGATGTTGGAAAAATTATGAAATACAGGAGATTGAGAAGGAATAGAGGGGCTTGTTTCACATATGCAAGAAAATAAAATTACATGCTCTCAGTCCTCAATGCGATGCTACTTAAGAAGGTGCCTTTTATGGTTTACTTATAGGCTAGAACAAAGAAAGCACCTGCAGTTCCTGCTGTTACTAATTTATTACGATGCTTCTGCCAACTTCACTTTCCTCATTGCTTTTGTTACCAGGCTCACCTATCAACAAATGGAATTTAGCAGGCAATGAATTTCATACTGCCCCCAGTGTCATGAAGGTGACTAGCTAAAGGGTCAATGTAGAATCACAAAGAAGTTTGGTCAATGTGCTGCCAAATCTGAAAATGAGAGTGCTAAGGAATGCTGGTGTGTGACAGATCGTGCTGTCCTTCCTTCTATCAGATGGCCAATCTGAATAAGCACAAACACCTCAAAGCACAGGGAAGCCCAAACCCACAGAGATGTGTCGATTAGTATTATCCCCCTTACCCACTGGGATACTCATTCCCAAAGTACTAAGCAACTTGATTGGGTTCTTGGAGAGGATAGGCATTATGGATGTTTCTGGGAAACTAAAAAAGGGTGGGCTTTGTAGGAGTGTCTGAGGATACAGAGCTCAGGTGCTTTCTCTTCCCGTAATTGGTCTGATCATGAACCAATCACAAGGCTAGCTCGAGCGTGCTCGGCAGTGTGGCAGGGGGTGTTAACAGCTGTTGGTAATTGTAATTGGTGAACATCTGCTATATAAGCTTGCTTGTTCCGCATTAAACCGAGCCTGGTCTTTAGAACCCGAGTTCCTGGCGTGGTGTTAGCGCCGTCGCGCTCACCCTCCTTACCCCCACAGGCCACTCCTATTCCACTTTACAACAAGGTTTCTTCTAAACTATTCTGCTTCCCCAGCCTTTCCAACTGCTCTTCACAGGCCAAGTATGGTAGGTCAACCCTCCAGCTCCAACCTCTCAGCTTTCTTATGAGTGTGACTTGTTATATTCTCTGTTCTTTCACATACCCCTTATCTTCTCCAGCATGCTCTTGCATTATCCAAACATTTTCTGAAATATTCTAGCCTCCATTGATTTTTATTCCAGAACTAGTCCAAAAAAAAGGAAACGAATTTTCTCTTAGCTGACTCTAAACCAAGTTTGCAAATGTGCTTAATATTGATCATATTAGATCTGAAATCCACCAACAATCTATATTTCTCCAACTTGTATTTTGGTTTCTGTTTGTGCTCCTCTGCATTGGTGTTTCTACATCTTGGTTTAAAGTATCTGAAGAACAGAGATGGTACTTGGGTGAGTCTCTTTCATACAGCTAAGATTATTTATGTATTGATATTATAATGAGAAACAAAGAATCTTATATTAGCTATAGAAGATAAGCAGATTGTTTTAATTAAAACCTATTCCACACCTCTCCCTTGTTTGTTTGCTTTCTTCTATTCCAAAGACTGGGAAACCAAAAACTGTACTTGCCCAGATTTCTATGCAGCTATGGGGCAGGAAAACTGCAAACATTCCAATAAAGTGACGCAGTCAAATGCAGAAGCAAGCAGTACAGAGAAGACAGGCAGGGGAAGATAGGAGCCTTTCCTAGGTACCATGAAAAAAAGTATTGATTTTCTGTGGTGACTATCTAAGAACCTCTGATGTCCAGTCTCAGACAATCAGGCTCCACTTCAGGGCAGCTCTGCCATGCCATGTGCTGGGACAGTGGCATAATGTGGTTGAGCACTTTCCCTGGTACACAGTTCTCTGTTCCTCCTAGAGGTTCTGCGAAGTACCTCACATATTTTAATACATCCCTTTTGGCTTTAAGTATTTAAGTGAATTATGTGGCTTGCAACCAACAACCCTGATTAACTTGTTAGAATTCTATGTTTTCTATATAAGCAACTGACGTGGACCCAGTGCTGCAAGTATACGTGAGCTAAGAAATAAAGAATTGGGGCTTCGAAATCTATGGAAATGGTTTGTGATTAGGGGCTTCAGATAAAAGTCAGCATCAGAATCTTTAAAGGCTTTTAAATATGTATTAATTGAGAGGAGGGCTGCTCTTCTGGGAAATCACTAGGATACAGAGAAACTGGAAGCAATGACTTTGATAAGGAATGCCAAGGCCCCAGTTCTGCTTCCTCAAGTTAATTTGGATATTGTCTTGTCAATGTTGAGTTTGGTCAAGAACCAGGAGAGCTCTGTGTTTATAAAGAATGCCTTACACAGAAACATGTTGATTGTTAATGTTTGTTATTCCAGGTTGGTGATGTGCCTTCTGTATAAAAGGGCAGTGTTGTAGCAAGAATGTGGAGTTTTCTCAACTCTGGGAGCCCAGATCTGTCATGGAGAGAGTTACTAAGAGCAGCATACCCCTTTAGGGCAAGGCATCAGTATTTGCCTCATTCCGTCTCCTCACTTCTTTTAAGTTCTATATCATTTCCTGAAATATCAAGAGTAGCAGTGGGTGGGCCTCCTACTACTAACCTGTAATCTCCCTGAAATACCATACCAGGCCCTTGAACTACAGAAGAATACAAACTGTAGTCTAATACTGGGCTCCCCAAACTTCTGTAAAGGATGAGAAAGAAAAATATTTTAGGCTTTGTGGGCAAGACTCTCTCTGTCCCAACTGTTTAACTATGCCCTGGTAGTATGTAAATGAATGAGCATGGCTCTGTCCTAATAAACTCTTTTGTGGGCTTTAAAGTTTGAATTTTTTCCATATTTTTATTAGAACATTATAATTATACATAATAACAGGGGGTACATTATTATATATGTGTATATGCACACAATCTAACAACATAACTTGGTCACTATTATTTATTTTGTATACAATTTTTAAAAAATATTTGTTTTAATTGGTTATGCATGACAGTAGAATGAATTTTGACACATTGTACACAAATGGAGCATAACTTCTCATTTCTCTGGCTGTACATGGTGCTGAGTCACACCAGTAGTAATCATACATGTATATAGGGTAATAATGTCTGTCTCATTCTACCATCCTTCCCCTCCCTACCACCGACCCCTCCTTTCACTCCCCTCTGCACAATCCAAAGTCCCTTCATTTATCCCTACCCACCCCCCACTATGGATCATTGGAGATATTTATATAATTTCAATGTATCACAAAAAATTTTTTTCTTTTTGTTTTTTCCACCACTTAAGATGTGAAGAGTCAATAAAAATTAAATTGGACTGCATCAAAATTAGAAACTTCAGTGCATCAAAGAACACAATCAACGAAGCAAAAAGCAATCTGTAGAATGGGAGGAAATATTTGCAAATTTTTTATCTCATTGAGGGTTAATACATCAAGAACTCCTACAACTCAAGAACAACAACAAAAATTAAAAATGGGCAAAAATATTTAAATAGACATTCTTCCAAATAAGATCAGTAAAAAGGCCAATAGTCACATGAAAGATGCTCAGTATCATTAATCATTAGGGAAATACAAATCAGAGCCACAATGATATTCCATTACATACTCATTAGGATAGTTGCTATAAGGAAAGGAAAAATCAAACAAAACAGCACTGTTGGAGAAGTTGTGTATTAATGAGAAACATCGTACACTGTTGGTAAAAATGTAAAATGGTACAACCACTGTGGAAAACAGTATGGTAGTTTCTCAAATATAAATATGCCCAAAGGAATTGAAAATATCTTAAAGAGATATAGGTACACCCATGTTCATAGCTGCATTATTCACAATAGCCAAAAGATAGAAGCAACCCAAGTGTTCATCAACAAATGAACAGAGAAAGAAAATATGGCATACACACACACACACACACACACACAATGGAATATCATTCCATCTTAAATAGAAAGGAAATTCTGACACATTACAACATGGGTGTAACTAAATGAGAATCATAGGCTAAATAAAATAAGTCAATCAAAAAAGATAAATGCTATATAGTAGTCAAATTCATAAAGACAGAGAGTAGAAAGGTGGTTGCCAGGGACCAAAGGAAAAAGAGAATAGGGTATAGAGCTTCAGTTTTGCAAGATTGTTTGCATAGCAATGTGAAACTAGGAAACTGTATATCCAAAATGGTTAAGATGATGAAGTATATATTTTATGCATGTTTTACTTCAATTAAAAAAATCCTTCTTAGCTCATGACTTGTACAAAAATAGGCAGTGAGTCATGTTTTCCCTACAGATTATTGTAGGTCAAACCTGGCTTTATGTACACATAGGTAGCAGTTGGTTGCCTAGACCCCATCTCAATTACTATGCTGAAAATTTTATATGCATATATACACATAATATGTATAAGATATGTATAAGATATACAATAAGAATTCATTCATTGATTTTTCCATGAATGACATGTGGCATGCCATAAAATAGATACAGATAAAATACTATAGAAATTTGGAAAAGGGAAAGAGTACATCTAGTTGGAGGCAGAAAAGCTGTAGTTGAATTTTGTGATTCTCCCAGGTGTAAGGCCATCTGAGCTGAGCTTTGGAATAGATGATATTCAGACAGATGTAAGTGGAGAGGGATGGGCAATATAGACCAAAGAGTCAGCACATGAGAGAGAAGCACCTTTCAGTGGGCGGGGGCATTAATCAGTAGCTTAGCTTGAACAGAGCAGTACAAGAAGTTGAAGATAAGACTGGAAATTTGATTTGGGGCCAGATCAAGAAACACATTAAAATAGCAAGAGCAAAGTTTTTTTGCACAGAAGAATGGATGACAAGACCAATAGAGTATGGTAGTACAACTGGTTTATATGTATGCACGTTTAATGGAGGGAGAAAACGGAAGCAGGAAGACTAACCAAGTGCCTATTATAACAGCAACGATAGTGAAGGCCTATAACAGGATAGTGACGGATGAACTGGAAAGAAGTTAAGAGGTTCAAGTCAAGTTGTGAGTGAAATCTATGAGATTTGACCACTGGATGTATATGGGGAAACAAAGAGAAAAGATCAGAGGTATCACTAAGGTTTTTAACCAGGAGATTAGGAGGATGATAGTGTTGTCAGCAACAACAAAAGAAAATCATGAGGTTGGTGTGGGCAGGGGGAGGAAGGCAAGTCTGGGAAGACACACTAATTGTAAGGTGACAGTGTTTATCCATACCAAGGTGGATAATGAGAACCAAGAAGGTCAGACATCACTTATATACAGATGGGGGAATCAGGCCTGAGAGTAATATCTACAGAAAGAGCGAGATTTCCAAGGAAAGGAACCTAGAGAAGAAGGCTAAGGATAGAACCTAGTAGATTACTACAATAACAGGTAGAAAGAAGAAGGTCCAAAGAATGAGCTAGAGAAGCGGTTCAGAGAGGTAAGGAACGAGATGACTAATATTTGTTGAATGACTACTGCTGTGCTAAGCATATCACAAGGGATATCTCATTTTAATCTTTGAACCAATTCTTTAGGTAGGAATTATCCCTCCCCTCTTTTACAGTTGAGAAAAACCAAAGCTCAGAAAAGTTAATGTGCCTCGAGATACACAGAAAGTGGCAAACCTGGGGCTCCTACCCAAGTCCTGAAGAAAACCAAGGGTATATATGTCACTAGGACAGTAGAGTAGAGAGTCGCAAGAATATTTTGGTCCCAGTGGCATAAAATGGAGAGATTAAGCAGATAAACACTGAAAATGAAAACTAATCATCATCAGATGATTAGTTTGTTTCCTAGGAAGTCACTGAAGATCTTTGGGAGAGTCATTTCCTTATGATGAGGGAAACTAGCACTGTATTGCAAACATTTAAAGAAAGGGTGGATGGTTTTAAAGCAGCAAGCAGTCAACAAAAACCTTTTTTAGGCAGTAGTGTGGTAATAAAAGAAAGAGGAGATTATATGGGAACTCAAAAGGGTTCTTGGATCGAGAAAAGATTTTTTTAAATTGTTTCTATTTTGATTTTGTTTTTCATGTTTTTCCCCTATAGGAGAGCCCTGGGCACATTTTTTGGGCAGAGGAAAGGAATCAAATAGAGTGTTTGAAATAAGAGAAAATGAGGACCTATCAGCTACTCAAAACCAAAAAGACCTATGATAAAGACAAACAATAGAGTTGTTATTCATAAACACTAAATATAAGGAAATTCTTTACATAGAAAATCATAGGTTGGATAAAACCACAAAACAGTGATCTGTACTTTCCCAGTATGTTTTACTCAACAAAGAATCTTTTTAGTGATTTAATACATGCTGCAAAAACTGGTTCTATAAAGCAAGGCACGAGGCTGGAGGGCTCCCACTCCAATTTGACAACACCATTGTGTCTTCACACCACCTGTCACATCTATCAACATTTTAACTAATGTCAGAGTTCTTCTTTTGCTAATGAGCTGCCGCACAGAGAAACATTTCCCCTCCCAGTCCGCCAGCTACGGTATAATGAGCAAGAATGAAAGGCCCGAGCATCCTCTCAGAGGCCCCTCTTTGCTTTCGAAGACCATCACTGTCCTTTTTCACTCTTGTCACAAACTCAAGTTTAGTTATCTGAAGCACTCTTAGATGTGTTTGCTTTGATGTAAAAAACAAAAACAAAAAAACAAAACTCCCCTCTCTCTAGAGGTCACCTGCAAGGGTGATATTGGTCGTGGCCTGAGAGTTGTGAGTGAATGAAATGATTATGTCCCATGCACCCTAACGGGGCTCCCCTTTTCTAATATGGTCTCCTCCTTCAGAGGGGTACCTTTTTAATAGTCTTCTCTCAATAATATAAAAAATCAGATGCTAGTGGTTCCCTAATTTCCCTCACCTGTGCTCGTGGTCATGCTGTTCTACCTGGGAGCCAGCTCTCCCACACTCCCACAGGGGTCAACACTCCTGCCCCTGCTTTTGTTTTTCTTCTTCTGTGCTGGAAGATGGACTGACCCTGCTTTAAGAGTTTGCTATGGCAACACCTCCAGAAAGTCCTGCCTAAATGTCCAGGCTTGGCTAAGTGTCCTTTCCATTTGTGTGCCTCTATCCTGGCAATTGCATGATATCAAAATGATTGTTTTTTGCATTTTTTTCCCAAACTGGACCATAATCTCTTTATATATGAGAAAGCATTCTGTTTCTTTTATCCCCAGTGCTCAGCACAGTGAACTAGAGGCTCCTCAGAGGCAACTACACATCATAAACATTATGTAGACATATTTACTTTCAATAATGAATACCTTTCTTACCCCTCATTAACTGGCATTTCCTGACTTTCAGTCCCCAGCTGGAGTAAATTCAGATGAATCAGCAGTTACCCTAGATGTCGAATATGGAAAGGACCTCCAACATTTGTTCTTCCCAAAGTGTGCCCTTCAGAACACTGGTCTGATGATACGGTCACAAGACTCCGTGTTCCTCGGTGTTTGCAAGTGTTCCATACTGTCCAACTGGAGATTTATAAAGTGCGTTAGATTTAAAAGACTCTAAGAAATCAAACAGTAATAAATTTGTCTTACTTTCAGTGTTTCTGAATTAATTAATTCAACCTATAATTCTCATTGTGGACATGGGAGATAGGGCAGCTAATAAGATCCCACAGTCGCAGTGTTCTCAGAAAATATTTTGAGAAACACTTCATCCTTTATCAAAGTCATCCTGACAGAGTCATTCATATGCACATTGGGAAAGTCAGAGATACATTCTTCTGAGGGACCACTGGAGCTTTTCGATCTTGTTTTCTTCAGTTATTGTTCATAAAGATTATTTCTGAAATAGATTGTGTATTTGACTATGGATGTATGAAAGAATGGCTACTCTAAAAGATAAAAAGTTCAATCTCAGAAAAAGAATACATTTGGGGGGTTACAGATTCCCGTCATCATATCCCGAGCATTGCCCAAGTGTTTTGAGAAACCATGAAAAATAATTGTATTCATAATGGAAACTCCTCACTCTCATCATTTATGATAATACATCTGAAACATACTCATTCTTGGTGAAGATTTGCAAATGTAGAGTACCATCAGGTGGTCCTCTTAAGGACTCTATATTTTTCACAAAGAAATGTTCTACGTGACACCAAACCCAAGAGCGTATACATACATATGCATGCCTATATTGATTATGAATTAGATATCAAATAAAATTATAGACCTAAGGGTGTTTAATTTGGCATACTCAAGCATTTCCTCTCTCTTTATCAAAAATAAGCATTTCTGTCAAAATCATTTTTATATTATTCCAGTACTTTCCACAAAACTCCTTATCCATGAGTTTTCCAATTTTGTAGAACCAGAGAAATATTTAAATCAAGAATCAATTAACATGAACACACTTACTGAAAGCCTATTGTTGATAAGATTCTGTATGACAACACGAGGATAATAAAGTATGTTCTATTTTACTATGTGTCTGTATAAGGCTAAATGTACAGTTCTCTTAATGTAAGATTAATATCCTTGAGAATTTAGGTATAACTTTGGCTTAATCATTTTACAGAAACTCTTTTACTTGTGGCCAGATCAATTTTTCATTTTGAAATTTTAAATATTTACATAAGTACATGAAATATTCTGGTCATAAGTAAAACAGTGCTTTTCTACATTAGGAAAAAGCAATACATATAGACTAAGGACATTTTATGTATATATTTAAAATGGGTTGTTTTGTGTGGAGATGGAATGATAGTTATAATAACCAACATGGTCACTTTTCCAAGCTAGAAGAGATGGCATCCAAGCTTTATGAACATTGTTTATTGACTCCTGACTTAGTGCAAATAGTATGAAAGTATTTCTCAAGGCAGTGGGGCAAGTTCATGAGTTATGAGACACATAAGTTAAATTCATTTTCCAATCCTACAAAAATTTCCTAGAATTCCTAATAAGATTTCTGTCAATAATGCAAATTCAACAACATTTTCAAGTGTCTTTCTGGTCCTTAACCTAGATTTGGCCATTTATTATGCCCTGCACTTTCCATTTCATAAAACTCACCATTTATAATCATTAACTACTTTTTCTTGCTATCATTTAATCTGTGTCGATATACAGATTTGTCTTTTTTTTTATTGTATTCTCATGGCCTTTTCCTGTAACTGATACACAGGAAAAAAACATGGAATAAACCTTTGTGAAAGGAAGGGATGGATATTTTCTGTGTCATTTATCGCTTTCTTTCTCGATTTAATCTGTGAGCCCCTTCAGGGAAGAGATTCTTGCATACTTTGTTTTTCAGTCAACCCTAAGTATGCATTTCACTGCATTGACATTTAAAATTTCCCATGTCCATGTTCTGACTGCCCTTCTAGAACAATCTTCCTGAGGTCAATATCTGTGCCTTACTCTTCCCCTACCCCACTGGGAATCAAATGCAAGGGTGCTTAATCACTGAGTCATATCCCCAGTCCTTTTTGTTTTTTATTTTAAGACAAAGTCTTGCTAAGTTGCTTAGGACCTTGCTAAGTTTCTGAGGCTGGTTTTGAACTTGTGATGCTCCTGCCTCAGCCTCCTAAATTGCTGGGATTATAGGCATGTGCTATTGCACCTGGCCTCAACTTTTACTTCCATCATTTAATACATGGTCTGGTGCTGAGAAGATGGATAATTTTGAATAATGAGTGAATGGAGTGAAATTCATAATCTTGTGTAGTAGGCAGACTCACAAATTTACTATAAAGAAGACTGTAACAATATCACTACAGCGTTGACAGAGCCCCACTTCATGCTAGAAACAAAAGTGCAAAGCAAGAAAGTGTTGGGATGTGTGAGACAGTCAGATGAGGCAGAGCTGAAAAAGTTCAGTGAAGAATGTGACGATCAAGCAAGACTCATAGGGATGAGTAAAATTTCAATCAGCAAAGATGGTGCAAGGCATTGAGGTGGGAAAACAAACAGAACACTTGCATTTGGAAAAAGGGGAGAAGAGGTAAAAGAAGTTAAAAGAGCTAAATCATACAAGAGAGCAAGATGAGAAGATGCAGGAGAGGTGGGTTGAAAAACACAGTAAGAAAAAAAGACTGATGTGATTAGGAAGAACTTCAAGTGCCAGTGGCTTGAAAGTGGAATGAACTTTCTCCTATTGCCTCCAAATGTCAGCAAACACCCTAAAGTGATAGTAGAGCCAAACAGACATTATTACCTCGTGTACACGTATGACTGCATGACCAACGTGATCCTACAATATGTATAATCAGAAAAATGAGAGATTACGCTCCATTTATGTATGATCTATCAAAATGCATAAATGCATTCTACTGTCATGAAGTAATTAGAACAAGTAAAAATTAATTTAAAAAAGAATGGGTAATAAACATGCCACATTTTAGTGTGGTGCTAGATACTTTTATGTAAAACTTCTGAGTCAGCAAAACGTGATTGCCACCAACAGCCTACTTAAGAGTTAGGCATTTATTGGGAAGATTCTGTGAAGAATGGCAAGTGTAAGGAGTGCTATAATGCTCGCACATTACCAATCCTTAGCCAAGTGAAGAAGACCTCAAAAGAATAGTCACAAGTTCTGGAGTTAATACCTAGGGGATAGATTTTATTCTGAAACTCAAGTTAGATGCTTATTTAGAAATAGGAACTAGTAGACTTTCCCAGGGAAAGTATCACAGTGGAATTCACAGAGGTCCTGGGCAAGTCCCAGGCCTGGGTCCAGGGTCTAGGGGGCCGCAGGAGGGAGAAAAAGGGTGGTGCCTATTTGAGACTGAGTAGAATAACCAGTGAAGGCAAGACCAGAAGAGAGGAACAGGTGGCTAATGGAGCATACACCTGGTCAAGATGGGCAAGTTTTCCAATGGGCCACAGAGAAGAAGAGAAGGTAGCCTGACTCTGGTCATCCTCAATGGTCCCCACTCAAAAGCAATCCCTGCTAGGGAAAGGAGATTCTAGGTAAAGGGACAGAGTTTTATCACAGGAAGAAAGGGATTGAGATGGATAAGCATCTGAGGCAGGGAACACAGGGTCTCCCAACAGGACATAAATGTGTCCCTGAAGATAGAGTTAACATGGGATGTGGCATGACATAGCACAATTCCTAGAGAGCTGCAAATTCGGCACATTTCCTCTTTCCCTTCCTCCCCTCTTATACCCTGATCTATCAAAAGGGGAAGAGGAGAACACAGATCAAGAAAAATGAAAGGCTGTGATCAAACCCCCTCTTCCCAGCCAGTGGTGCCAAATCTCAGCTAAACAGAGAGGAGCTACTTTTAATAAAACAGGAAATAGAAGGTTAAAATTATATTGACTTGAATTACTAATACTGAAAAAGAGGCTTTTCTAATACCCAAAAGTAAATTAGAGAAAGCAATGAAATCTGTCCAAAATATCATCAAGCATGATATCAGTGGTAGAAAAAAGTAAAGCTATTTCCTGATGGTTCCAATCCATCTAAGAAGGTAGTAATATATCAGGGTGAATAATCTGGATTTCTTTTTCTTCTTTTAATTTATGGTAAACAGGTTGTTTTAAAGGAGAGAAAATGCTGTGATTAGATTTCTACTTTGGATACCACTTAGGTTATGTGCAGATGCTTGAAATAATGGCCCCTTGCCACTGTGTCAGCAGACCCCAACTTCATGATATATCCCTATGTGGTAAAAGTGGAATGACTTTGTGAAAAAAGAACATATTTCTTTCCCTTCATACTAATTCTCAAGTCACAGTAGGCTGAAAAATTCTTGTTAACAATCACAAAGACCCAGAAAAAATATTAAACCTGCCCATGAAAACTTTTTTTTATTTTTCAATATTTGTTCTAATTGGTTATACAGGACAGTAAAATTCATTTTGACACATTGTACACAAATGGAGCATAACTTCTCATTCCTCTGGCTGTACATGGTCGCACCAGCAGTGTAATCATGCATGTATGTAGGGTAATAATATCTGTCTCATTCTACCATCCTTCCCATCCCCACTGCCCCACCCCTCTCCTCACACACCTCTGCACAATCCAAAGTTCCTTCATTTTTCCCTCCCCACCCCCCACTATGGATCAGCATCCGCTTTATCAGAGAAAACATTCAGTCTTTGGTTTTTGGGAATTGGCTTATTTCACTAGCATGAATTCTCTAGTTCTATCCATTTACCTGAAGATGCCATAATTTCATTATTTTTTAAGGCTGAGTATTAATCCATTGTGTATATGTACCACAATTTCTTTATCTATTCATCTGTTGAAAGGCATCTATGCTGGTTCCATAGTTTACCTATTGGGAGTTGAGCTGCTATTAACACTGATGTGGCTGTGTCACTGTAGTATGCTGATTTTAAGTCCTTTGCCCATGGAAACTTAATGGACTTGTGAGCATGTCTTTTACGGTGTAGAAGCCTTTCCTTTCAGACTTTAGTGTATTCTTTTTAATCATTTGTGAGTGCAGCCTGAAAGTACTTTGTACTTGAAAGTACCTCCTGAGAAGATAGCTTAGTTACACATATTGGCAAGACCAGGTGAATCGATCCCCAATTTTACCTACAGAGCTGTTCCCTCCACTCCTGCGCCTCTACTCTCCACTTTAGGAGCC
Source organism: Glaucomys volans (assembly GCA_020662805.1). NCBI lineage: Eukaryota > Metazoa > Chordata > Mammalia > Rodentia > Sciuridae > Glaucomys > Glaucomys volans. The sequence continues at coordinate 1,235,622 of JAJEJO010000139.1, forward strand.
TAATGTGCAGAACAAAGTGATGCAGGTAGTAAGTAGACTCTTTGGTCCTGTTCACCAGTGTTAGGAAGATATAAAAATAAGACTCAGACAATGCAATAGGGAATTTGATATATTTAGATGGTCACAAGCTGAATTTTGCTCGTCACTGCTATAAAGAGGTGAGGAAAGCTTTTTTAAAAACTGTTTTTACGATGCAAGGTGTAGGGAGTTAAGATCATCCCTATAACTTGCTAAAACTGATTCTAACAATACACAGTGCCACTTTCAATCTTTTGTACTCTTATGCAACCAGACCATGACTGGCAATGAGACCTGGGTCAGGACCAATAAACTTTCTTCCAAAACCTATATTTGCAGGGCCTTCACAGGACCTCAGGGGCCATCACTCACAAGCCTTTTCCTCCAGACTAGAGTCATGTCAGTCTGGTGGTTGGGACATAACTTCTGTCCTCTCTCCTCTTCTCTCCTCCCTTCTTCTCTCCTCATCTCCTCTCTCTTCCCCTCGCTTTCCTCCCCCCAACTTCTGCTTGCCTTGTCTCCTTTTCTCTCCATTAGTCCTCTTTTGGTCAAATTACAGAATCACTCCTTTTCATCTTGCAACCCCAATGCCAAAAAAGAGAACATTTCCAAATGACATTATGTAAACTGTAATAGAATTGTTCTAAATATTATGTTTCAGTCAAAGTAGTCACTTGTAGTGATGTAGGCACAATATCATTTATTTTTGGGTTTCTAGAATCATGAAGTTATTCACAATTATCCATAAACAGCTCAGATGAAAGTTACAATTCAAATGACTCAAAATAGGGCCAACCTAAAGGGCCAACCTGAAGGCAGGATTCCGGATTTTGGTCCATTGTCCTGAAATATGTTTAGATTTGTATCACAACTAGCACTGTAACATGAAAAGAGAACAAGGTAAGAAATTGGTGTTCATTTCTGCCTGGAGAGCAGCGTGGTTTTTAGTCTGCTGCCTTGCTTCTAACCAATGGCACCTGAGTGATCAGATATTTCAAGTGACCAGGCACTCAGAAGTCAGAAATGAGGTAACTGAAAACCAGGATTAGTAGGAAGCACAGCCAAGGCCAGAACAGCTGCAACAAGGAGTACTGTCTACCAAATTAACCCTCTACTTCTTGCTTTATAGTCAACAACAACTTTCATTCTGCCATGGAATAGTACTCTTCATCTGATAATCCTTAACACAGGTTTGGTGCAGAACCTTGATTTGTCCCATGCAGAACCAGTGATTGTCATCTGTACCACAATTTCCCAATTTAATTTAAAAAGTGAATAAATATGAAAGTCTGCCTCTACTCTTCTCAACTGTGTATTTTGAAGATAAATAAGTTAGTGTCTCTGAGATGCTCACAGTACAAGATATAGAAGAGGGGTTTTGTACATTTCATTTTAGCATTAGGTAAAATACAAAATAGCAACCCAATATCAGTATCATTTCCTGTGACAGTGAGTGACCTTAAATTCTGCATGATAGCTATTTAACAAGGGAATTGGAGGACATTTTAAGTTTTGATCATATCCTTGTTGATCATATATGCACATATTTAAAATGTGAATAAAACAAAAGTTTCAACCAAATCAATGATGTTAACGTACCTGCCCTCCAAACAAACAAAAGTGGAGTTTTAAAAACTAGCATAACAGCATGGCTGCAGGACAAGGCTGTGTGATGCCACTGTGGCATTTGACAAGCAAGTGACAATCCTGAAAGGCAGCCAGTGCTCAGCAAATATTACTTATATTCCTGCCCCTTCCATCAGGTGCTGTCTACCCTTTAATCTGATTTGGATTTTTTTCTTTCCTGCATGTTGTTCATCCAGTGTGACAGAGTGCCTGTGGGGCTCTAGGTGCTCTTCCATTCTCTGGAGACCAGTGACCAGGAGAAGGGCACCAGTCTTTGCCCTCACAGTGCATAGGTTTAGGACATCAGACAACAATCATGTAACAGATAAACAGGACAACCAGTTATGAAACTAATAAAAGAAGTCAGCATGACATGGAGGAGCTATTCTCTGAAGAGATGACATTATGATGATGGGATTTTGACCTTCTTGTTTCCTGATAAACCCATGGTGGCTAGAAATGGTAACTAATAAACATTTGATAAATGAATGAATGAAAGAATAGAGTGAAGGGTCCACCCATGATGTCCATCTGTGAAGGTCCAGATGAAGGGGCCAGATGGCACGTCTTTGGACACTCATCATGGGGTCCTCAGCAACGTGGATGTGCAAGCTACCTCTTCAAGAGGGCTAACTCCACAAGTGGCTACCTGAACTCAGCTCCAAACCCTGAGAGGGCATGGCTTCTTTGTAGTTTCTCCAACACATGGGGATTCCTCCGCGCCCAGGGACTTCGCAGGAGCTCCAGTATCTGCCTCCACTTCTGTCTTAGGGAGGCTATGTCTTGTCCCCAAATCTAAATCACACCCTCTATGACAGCATCTCCTGCGCCATCGCCTTCCTACCTTCCACCTGCCTGCGTTTTCAACTCTCCGGCATCGTCGTCTCCCAGCTCACTGCGCCACCCCACGCTGGTTCATCACTGTGGCACACGGTATGAACTCAAATGCTTCCTGAATGAGTAAACCAACTCCAAACCTGACTCCAAATAAAAGATCTGAGACATGCTTACCTTTTTTTTTTTTTTTTTTCCTTCCTATTTTGGGATTCAGTAATGGTTAACTGTATCCATAGTCTCTGACCTCAAAATGACATCATCTAGAACAAGGCAAATGTGCTTTGTTCGCTCTTTCCTGACTGGGACAGCGTGTGACTTTGGGCAAATCATTTAACCTTGCTTGTGCTTGGGTGGGTTGGGGAGGGAGGGGATAGCCTCACCCTCACAGGACACACTGGGGGTGGGGGAGGCAATCAGGAGGGAGGCAGCTAGAAAGAAGGCCTAAAGTTCCCAGGGATTTTTAAGTAGCATCCACTATATCTCCAAATTATAACCACAAGTCTTACAGGCTTATTTGTATCTGGAGGCCACTTTTGGAAGTTGGTTTTATTTCTTGTTTCTGAGAAAATCTAAAAGAGCAAATGCATGTGAAGGAAGGTGTCTAGTTGAGATAAAGGTCAGTCACACACAGGAAGAAGCATTGACAACTTAATCATTGCTTATTAAGATAACAGTTTTTAATTAAATATTTAAAATTGAGAGGGAGTCATAGGGAAGCAGTTTACATGTGTGTTTTCTTTTCTGACATCAATACTGCCATTGATGAGCAGATCCAATTGAGTTTTACTCTGAGAGCAGACAATGGTCAGTTTTCCTCCAGCTGGCTTATTTTACAAGCATTAATGAACAATTAACCAACACTGGCACTCTTTCCATCTGTAATCCTGTGGTAGGATCACTAATCTCTACCACTAGCAGCTAATGATGAAGGTCTCTCAAGCTTTGCTTCTTATCTCTGCCGGTTCTTAATACTTGCATAAGCATGCCTTCTGAGGAGGGGCCCCCTACTGCTATGCAACCCAGGAACAAAAGCCCAGAGACATTTTTGAAGGGGTTTCTGTTCAATAACACTTCTATGCTTATGTTTGCCTTCCTCCTACAACAAACACCAGTGATCAACAGAGGGCTCTGGGGGTCACGGAGGGCTCTGTTTTTCCATACTTCTAATACTCATAAGAATGTATTCAGACCGTATTATACACACCCCACCCCCAACTGCACAGGCAGACACCCTAAAGTGGGGAGAGAAATGTGGCCTAAATAGAATCAAACAGTATTTTTCTCCATGAGTCAGCTTTGATTTGGCATTGAATAACACTGAGTTTGAAACCACATTGTCATTAAAAATGTATATGTGAGAGGCAGATTTATCTAGAAAACCCCACACAGGATAGATCTTCGTTTCTCTGAATTTAATGGAACTTATATTCAATTGTCTCTCTCTAGTGGGGCAGAAAGCAATTCACCATTTCATTAGAACTCCTCTGTAGGGTCAAGATTTAAAGAAAATGCAGGGTCAAGATAAAAAAAAAAAAAATCCAACTGTAGAGTGGCACAACTGTAGGATAGGAGCTCAGGCTGAATGACACAGTTTTCATTTGAAACTACTTTTCAGACTCAACTTCCTGGGAAAGTTATTATTTCAGGGGAAATTGTACTTAAGACTTGATTCCAAGACAAAGTTGTTAGGGAAGGTTTTGGCAGCACAAATTCTGCTGGGATTGGAGTGTTGAGATGGAAGGAAGCAGCAGCAAAGACAGCATTTGGGGCTATGTGTATGGCTTTTGTATTCAGACACTAAGAGCAGACAATAGTCCTTGCCCATCCAGTGCCAGAACTTCAAACTTGCTGTTTTCTGTAGTCTGTGGTCCTCTGGAAGTGGGCACATATTATAAACTATGTTGATCTGCAAGCAGCAAAAGTAATAGGGTGATGTTGAGGGGGATGCAGCCCCTAAGTGACTGCGCACACTGAAGTATCTGAATGGAACCATCCAGAGGACATTTGCTATCTGATTGAGGAGCAGGGTGGGAGAGGGAAGTCACTCATTTCTTGAGACTTAACCTTCTAAAGGCTCCAACGACCCACATCACCTTCGAGGTACTACAATTTGGGAACTGGAAGATGTATCATGCTCTAAAAAAATAAATCAAACAATAAAAAGTTGAACTATTCTATAACAATTACCCAAAATAAAAATGAATTTTTCTACAAATCATCTCACTCTTTTTACTTAACTATTTAGAATGCTGAAACACTGCTTCTTTTCTCCTCTACATTCAGAGTTACCCGCGGTGGAAAGGGGGCTTAGTGGACAGAGCTCTGGACTAAAAGTTTGGAAGCTGAGTCCTATTCACACACAGCTACTGACCCCTTGTGTGATCTCACACAAGTCACTTAACCTCTCTGCCCTTCTGCTTCCTCATTCATTCCGCAGAGACAATGCTACCTGCCCCTCCCTACCTCTGGAGCTGCCAGGGTGAATGAGCTATGTCTGCACAGCTTTTGAAAACGCCACTGGTTGGTACAAGGCTCAGTGTAGAACACTGAGAAAGACCTGTAATGTGATAGCACACAATGAAAATAAGGATAGATTATAACATAGGGAAGAACAGAGGTCAGGAACCTTTGCCACTGAAAATTGAGTAGTCATGAGCTTTGAAAGTGAGTCTCAGTGACAGAATATTTACCTTTTATGCTCTTTAGGAATCACTGGGCTGATCAATTTAAGTGAGCCACTGGACAAGAGTAGTAATATTTAAAAGGCTGGGAGTAAATATTTGATATTCTATGGATCTCAAATTATTTTTCATGAATCCCAAATTTGGAATAAATAATTCAAGATTACTGTTTTCACCCTCAGCAACACTGTCTTTACTGCCCATGGAATACACCATGCTCATTTCTACTCCTGTCATTCCACATATTGCATTCCATGTTCTCCTTTCTACCCATTTAAATCCCACTCATTTTACCACATTCCAATTAAAGTTTTACCCGCCTCTCCCAACAAAGATTCTTTACTAATCCACAAGGCCACGTATTTGCAGGTATCACAACTTCACGCCCACTATCCAGACGTCTCAGTGGATTTTTCTTTTCTTATTTCATTGTCTGGAATTAGCTTACAGCTACTTGTAAAGTCTGAGTCCACCACTTAGTCATCTTTGTATTTGCTGATGCATGTCACACAATGCTTTGAACAGAGTAGGTACTGAATAAATAACTTTTTAACTGAATACAAGTGATCCGCCAATTAATAAATTGATGTGTCAGTTAATAATGCAACTAATTTTTGAGTGTCCATACGTCCCAGAAACTGTGGTAGATCCTGTCTTAATACACACACACACACACACACACACACACACACACGGGAATAAAGTACCCCTGCTTTCTAGAAACTTTCAACATGATGGGGAAGGCAAAGCTATTGCACTGAGCCAAACAAGTCCTAAACTGTGTTATGGTGATAGAACTGAACTAGAAACTCAGAGAAGAGAGAGATGAGCATAGAGAAGAAGGACAAGCAATTCTAACACAGCACCTCCTCCCCATCCACAGTCTGTGTCCCCCACGTCCCCCCAGCAGTCTTCCTCTTTCTCTATCCCACTCAGTTCAACAAGTATGGCTCCAGGTCAGTGCACTTGGTCAACTGATCTGTACAGCCTGTATGCCTAACTCTCTCTACCCAAGAAAAACTATAACAATCAAAGAGATAAACAGAATAAATCCCAATATCTATACTTATTTAAGGCTACTGATTTTAGGGAAGGCTCTTGGGAGAAAACTGGAGAAATTCCAGGTTATTCCACAAGTTCAAATCTAAGGTGACTTAAACAGACCCCGCACCCCCTTTTATTTGAGAATTTCTCCTCATCCTAACTCTTCATTGATTCCACTAACCACTCATCAATTCCATAAATAAGAGATTTCAGTCTACAGAAGTAAGACACATATATACATAATCAAAATGGAGAAAAAAGGTGTTAATTGCCTTATGAGAGGTGCAGATGAAGTGCTATGAGATCACTTCTAGCCAGAAGAGGTCAATAAGAACTCCATCAACAAGGAAGAACATGAGCTGGACTTGAGAGAGATGGGAACAGGGCATGTAGAGATGACGGGGAGACAGCATGATCAAAGCCACAGAGATGATTTTCAAAAGTGCACACACACACACACACACGCAAAGAGTCAGGATAGCTTGATTTGTTAGAAACACAGAGGATTGCAGTTAAAGATAGATGGAACATGGTGTAGAGGGAATTGGAACTCAATGTTGGGACAATAGGGAGCCAACAAAAGTTTCTACAAAGGGAAGGTGCCGTGCTAACCCACAATCTCAGCTGTTGGTGCTAAATTAGACCAAAGCGTAAGTGAATCTATCATCTAACATTTTCCTTAATCCTAACTATTCAAAATTGGTACTCTAAGTAAAGGGTACTTTAATTTTCATTTCCATTGTCTACTTTTGCTTTAGGCAGGAGTTTTATTGCTTGAGCTATGGTAGTACTGGAATGTTCTCACTCTGTCTTGGCTGTGTCATGTCATCAACCTAAAAATAGATGCTAATTAACAAGGTTATTTCTAACTTACATTGTTAAAAGAGAAGAAAACAGTGATGAAACACATATAGAGTATCAAATTAACCAAGGACAGAACCGAATTCTAGTTCAAAATTCCCACCTCACAGATATTCAATTCACTAAATAGTCTTTTTTTTTTCTAAATCAGTTAGTCATTATCCAAATTTCCTATCCCCGATGTGATAATATAGTGTGATGAGACATGCCCCAACAGAACACAAATTGACTTTTGGATCCTGGATGCTACATGGAGTGTGTGGAAGGTAAAGCAAATATCTCACTCTATTATCTGTTGTCTCTGAACCAACAGATTACATGGTTCACTGACTAGCTGAATAACTTTTAGACAGTTTGTTCATGTCTATTTACACATATTCCACAGAAATGTATTAACAACTGAGGAACAGCTGTAAAAATTATATGGCAAGATGGATAGATGAGAGCAATAATCTCTGCATGTATGTTTCTGTAGAGAAGACAAAAGTTGTACATGGTAAAGGAAATTGGGAAAACCATACACAGCCACATTTGTATGTTGCTGCCACTACAAAATGTGACTTCCACCTGGTAATAGAGGCAGGCAAAGAAAGCATATCACATAATCTCCCGGAGCCCTCTTTCATCTATCAAGAACATTACTCTAATATATATTTTTGCAGAAATGGGTTTAAGATTTAGGTTTCTTTTCTAAACTGTTTTCCTGGACAATTGAATTTTTTAAATAAGAAAGCCACTGTTCACATTCATTCAATAACCACAGAAATAATGGAAGTTTTTTGACTCACACTTGTTCTTAAATAATGCAATGTTTGTTTTCAACTCAGTTTTAATCTCCTCTCCAATCACATGTATTTCACAAAAAAAGATACTATTAACAGATAAAAGAAGATTGTCATGTCTCCTGCAATAACACAGGTTATTAATTTAAGTATTTTGCTTTAAAGACTGTAATCGTATTATATAAAACTATCTTCAGATAAATGGTGCTTATCACTACATAAACTTCCAAACTCAATTAGGTAGGAAAATTAGGTGGCATTGGGATTGTGTTGTCCTAAAATTTTGTGGCAAAAAGACTAAGTACATATAAGCTGGAAGAAACCCTAAATACTGTACCTTTTAAAGATTCAAATATGCTACTCCTCCCTTCTAGAAGCACCATCTTCTTTCGATTTTCAGAATGCTTTCAGACTCCACTGGTCTAGTCCTCTCTGGCAGCCCTTTCTCAATCTCCTTTACAAGTTTGTCCTCATCCATCTAAAGGCTGTGAAATGTTGAAGTCCTTCAAGTTTCAGTCATTGGCTCTCTTCTTGGTCTATACTTGCTTGTTCACTAATCTGATCCAATTCTATGGTTATAATCACACCTGATAGCTTCTAAACATGAATCTTTGCTTGGAGCTCCAACCACATATATACATTTTCCCACCTGAGAGCTCCATTTGATTATCTCCTCCTCCAATCTAACATGTCTAAAGCCCTCTCCCCAAAGCCTCTCCCCAAAGGAGAGGCAGTTCTAGCCATGCCTCTCCTTCAGCTCCCTATCCCAGGGTTGGCACCATCATCCTTCCAGTTGGACAACTCAGAAGGGGTTTGACACCTCTGTCTCCCTTACTGCCTACATTCTGTCTGACATAGGTGGCTTTGACACCTCTGTCTCATAGGTGGCTTTGACACCTCTGTCTCCCTTACTACCTACATTCTGTCTCTCTCAAGCTATGATGCATTTGTTCTTTCATCTAAGTTTGCTTCTGACTATTCTACCCATGCTGCCACCACAGTCTCTCTCTCACTGGATTTCTGCAGTGGCCTCATAACTGGTTTCCCCATCCCCTTTCTGGCCCAATGCATTCCTTATAGTATAGTGAAAATAATATTTTAAATGTGAAATATCATTTGTTAGTCTCCCACCTAAAATTCTTCAGAGGCTCCCCCATTGCTTTGCAAAAACTTGTTTGACCTTGCCCCTGCTTCTCTCTCCAGCCTTGTCCTATGCCCTTTCTGTCCCACCTGCAGCTCAACAGCCAAGCCTTCTTTTATCCAAAGAATCTGTGATGCCCTTCCCAACCTCAGAAGCTTTCTATACGCTAATCTCACTGCCCAGAATACTCTTCCACTCTGCCTATTGATTTTCTTTATTTCCACTTATCCTTTAGATATTAACTCAAGCATTACTTCCATAGGGAAATTTTATCTGACCATTACATGCCACCCCATACTGAGCCATGGTTCTGAAGCATTTGGCGAGCTCTCTCTGTGTGCATTCTTTTCACAGCAGAAGTCAGAAATTCAAACATCAAAGTCTGAAATTACATATTTATTTGTGCTATTATTTGATTAATGCCCAGTGCCTCATTCATTTTTCTCTAAACTCCACCACTCAAAGACTAAGCCCGTTTTCCTGACCACTGTATCTTCAGTCTCTAACACAGCACCTAGCTCATAATGCACATATGATAAATATTTAGTGACTAAATAAATAGAAGCAGTAGGAGATGAGGTTGGAAAGACAGCATGGGCTAGTTTATGAATAAAATTAGATTCTGAACTGGCTTTCCTCTTTCTCCATTTCTTCCTACTCTTCAATTTGCCTAAACTGTGATACAGTAGGTAAGGTAGGGTACTGTATACAGTAGGTAAATGGGTTCTGCATTATTTCCATAGTTCCACAGACACTGCCAGCTTCCATACCTTTGTTCCTGCTGTTCCCTCAACCATAATACCTGATCTTTGCCAAAGCACAACTCAAAATCCACTTCCTTTAAGTTTTCAATGTTGTATTAATTAAACCTAGTTGTATGCATTTTTGTCCTCTTCTGCCATACTATAAACTCTCTAAAGGATAGTTGAAAGGCTGTGTTTTATTCATCTCTGTACTCCCACAGTGCTTCTGACACTGCTGGACACAGGAATGGCCCTCCTAAGATGAGCAGAACTAAAGTAACCAATGAGATGAACTAAGTCCTGAATAATGTGCTTAGGGAAGGAAAAGGCAACTACCAGAATGGCAAAACCCCAGGATCCAAGAAGAGCAACCTGACCTGAGGTTACCAGGGCTAGCCTCAACCTTGCATCATCCAAGTCAAATGCCATTAGCCTCTCCTGTGGATTTTCAGATTGGATCATTGATATATTTCAAACCATTTCTGAAACTCATATGTTATCTTTGGTGCATAGGAACATATCCTCAAAACTATCTAAGAGAACATTTCTGCTCAATGAGACTCTACACAAACATGATCAGAAGAGTTACATTCTTATGTTAACCAAAAAAACCAACAAACAAGAGAAATCACAGGATTATCGTCACAAGTTTCAGAACCTGAGCACCCAACTCAGGTGAGTCTCTAGCCAAGGATTCCTTGCCATGTGAATCAGACTTTTTTAAACTTAAACTTTTAAAAACCCAGATTGTACTCCAGACTCTTGGTACTTTACTTCAATCCATGAACTAAGATCTGTACTAGTGCTTAAATGCCATGATTTAATTTCGGGAAAGGAGGAAGTAGGAAAACTAACAATCTCCACACATTCTAGTCCCATCAAAGTATAGCTAACTAAACCTGTAGATTAAAGCAAAGATTTACTTCTTTTTTTAAGTTGGTCAATTCTTTCCTCTTATCACCCATAATTTAGAGTATTTGGAGCATATCAATCAAAATCACCATTTTTATAGCTACATTACTTTAAATTATTCTTTGTTCAAAGGAACATAAGTAAGTTATTAATGGGCAGAAATAAACAATTCTACTTTAATCAAAAATATTTGCCGGGCGTGGTGGCGCACGCCTGTAATCCAAGTGACTTGGGAGGCTGAGTCAGGAGGATCGCGAGTTCAAAGCCAGCGTCAGCAATTTAGCAAGGCCCTAAGCAACTCAGTGAGACCCTGTCTCTAAATAAAATACAAAATAGGGCTGGGGATGTGGCTCAGTAGCCGAGTGTCCCTGAGTTCAATCCCTGGCTCCAAAAAAAAATAAATAAATAAATAAATAAATTGCTATCTCAATCTTATATCCACCCCAATTTCATCACTATTTCACTAGGTACCCAGTAATCTAGTACTCATAACTACTTTACTCTTTGAGCTGAATACCAGTGGATTTCTTCTCCCTATAAACAGAAATCACAAAACAAGAAATTCTCCCATGCCAATTTAAAATTAAAATGATTTCCAAGATTTATTTCAATGCCTTTCAACATTACCATCTAAGGATGTTGATGTTGTTGCTTGAATCCAAGTTTTCAAAGCAAAGTTCTAGGACTAATTATCTTTTTCTTTTGCTTCTTGGCTGCCAAAGCTGCAGTCACTACGGATAACCTTCAGAAGCTTGGCCTTGTTGCTAGAGCAACCAACCCTATTTTAAGCATTTTTCAATATCTTCTTTGGAGTATTTTAAATAACAATAAGGTACACCTGATTGAGTCAATCATAACAAAGACTAAGCTCATTTTTACAATTCTGATCTATATAGTAGAAAATTAATCACCCAGTCTAGCAGGGATTAGAAACGACAAAAACTGTCTGTGTGGAAGCTACGTGGCATGTGCCACCTTCAGGCCAGGCCCTCTGTCCCCAGGGTAAGTGGTCACAATCACAAAGAAAAGACTAACAAGAAAATTCCTGCTTCTTCCATCTCAGACCCTCCAGTCATCTCAAGATTTGAATGCCTTACAGACTGGTCTTACAATTTCTTTTTAGTGTCCTGTTTAGGTGATGAGTTGATTTGGAATCTCTCATTGAATGACAAAAAACCAGAGCATTTGTATCCAAATGTTCTAGCGAAGTAGTAATATCAAACTTACTGCTTCCATTAACTGATTCTTAGTTTATTTTTATTTAAGGGTTGTTTAAAAGTCTGACATACTTTTCAGAAGCAGAAGAGATAATGGTTTTAAATATGTACAGACACATTATACATAAAACAATGAATTCCTATATCATTTACATTTTCAATAGCAGTTACTATGTATTTGCTACCTATCCACTTTCTACAAAGAGTACAAACCATTCGCAAACAACACAGAACAATTATCTGCATGTAGCTGGAGCCCTCTGAGAAAAGGAAAAGCAGAGAGCAGTCTTAGGTCAATTGGTCAGCACTGGTACCTACACAGTATTGACAACATATAAGAATATCTCACATTTCTGTCTTGAGTAGTGAACAATGATCTAATGATTTGGTGTGTGGCCACTGAATAAAATCAGAGAAAGCAATGTTAAATGACCCTTGGAGAAAATGAGGAAAAGAGGCCTGTTAATAGTAGTCCATTATAAAGGTAAGGAAATAAAACTGAGAAATAGAGTAACTTGCATGGAAACTACTCAAACACGCTCATAAGTCAAAGATAATTGTCTTTACTAAAACCGTATTTCTAAGGCCAGGGTACAAAAGTACCAAATTTTGATTGCTCCAATGTGAGATAAAGTGTCTGAGATTATTAATAATACATTATATCTACTAAAATTTATTTATTAGCTTTAGCTATTCATTGAATAAAAGCCCAATGAGTAAGGTGAACAGTCTCTTCCTGGAGACTTAAATTTTTTCGATTGTGGGTGGACACAATACCTTTATTTTACTTATTTTTATGTGGTGCTGAGGATTGAAACCAGTGCCTCACACATGCTTGACAAGGGCTCTACCACTGAGCTACAGCCCAGGCCCCAAGAGGCTCTTAAATGATGTTTCAATGATTCCTTCTTTAAGAACATTCTGTTTTCTTGAGATGCCCAATAACTGACATGATGATTATAAATGTACTATGAATCATAAAAGATAGCAAGTATTTATTTTTAGTGCTAGTTTTTACATGCATAGTTCTCAAATGGTTCTCACTATGGCGATTCATTTCTCTGAACATAAAATTTGACCTCTGCAGTTTCCCCTCTCTTTACTTTCTCTGGATGTTTGCTCTTACTCTGTGCTCACCTAAGAGACTTTTTTACTTTCCTCTAAAATATAATGGAGAATCTGTACTTAATGCCAAGCTCAGTTTAATCAAAATGTCTTAAAATCCCACCTTTTTGCAATACTTATTCCTAAGAAGCCATCCCACCCCGATCTTTCCCCTTAGAGATTCTCTAGTATTTTAGAGGATTAGAGACCCTTGCAACATTTCATTCTGTTTTGCCATTTCGCAGTTTCATCCAAGGATATATCTTGTCTCTCTAACTAAATGCCACACTTCCAAAGGAAAGGGATCCTTTTTAATTCTTTTATATGTGGATTGCCTATGATATGTTTGAGAACAGATTAGGTATGTTATAAATGTTATTTGAGAAGATAGAAATAAAGATGAAAGTCTTTATGAGATGTGACATCTGGACTTAAATTACTCTTATATTTGTGGTGTTTTTAAAAACTCTAGATATTTTCAGGTAAGACTTTTACATAATTAAGTTAGTGAATCAGTATTGATTGGTGAATAAATACTCATTAAATATCTATTAAATACCTATTATGGATCCAACACTGTGCTAGGTGCTACAAATAATATAAAATTATAATTAATGCATTGTTCTTATCCTCAAGGTGCTTGTAATCTAGAAGTATCTAATGGCAGATTTTGCTGCTGTGAGATGTGAGCAGGTACAAGTGAGTGGGATGATTAAGCATTTCTGCAGCTGCAGAAATGTACAACCCAGATTTCAAAACAGATCAGTTCAGGATGTTAGGTATGTAGTTATTCAAATATATAATTAAGCTTCAAATGCTGTGAAAGGAGTCAAGTAAATAGTAAGCACTTCTTAGAGAAAAATTTACAAAACAAACTAAAATCTATAAAATCGTATTCAATTTTTGCCTTTTTTTCTTTCATTTCATATCAGCATTAGTTTTATTGTTTAAACAAAGGAAAGTGGGAGGTGGGAAGAAAGAGGAAGGAAGACAAAGCAAAGCAAAAACCCTCTGTAATCGAATTCCTCAGTTTCGATCTCACTGTTAAGCTCTTAATTTAAATCCTCATCATTTTTTACCTGAATTTATAGTTTCTTAGTGTGACTGTAACTAGTCTCACCATTACTCCTGGAGTTCCTAAACAGATGGATGTAATCATGTGATTCTCTGACTTTGAAGTCTTCAGGGCATTGCCTCACCTAGTGGACAGCATGGTACACAGGACCCTTCACCATCTGGCCCTGGTGGTTACCTCTTCCTCCATTGTGGGTTCCCACACTCCAGTGCAGACACAAGACACCTCCTGGTGCACTCACACTGATTACTGCATTCATGTTGTCAGAATGCACTTTGACCTATGTGGAAAATCTTTTGCTGAACACTAGGGATCTGGGTGAACTCCTGGTCAAGTGGGCAAGGGGCTACTACCACTGTGGCAGGATTGGCTTGCTCTCTTCCCTCAGCTCCTACAGGAAGGAGGCATTTGGACATTTTGTTATTCAGACCCACAACCAAAGCAAGATCTTCATGGTGTCAGCTCCCCAGTATCAGCATTCTCACAGGATGACCCCAAGCAGGAGGGGCCAGACAACAGATGGCATGAGTGATAGGTTGCTCTGCCACAGAGGAGCCAGCTTTTACCTACAGACAAATAATTTGATGGACTTACACAGAAGCCCATAGCTGTACTCGGAGGAAAGAGGAGCAAGAACTGAGGTGGGAAGTCCTGTGCACAGCTGGAAACAGGGAGGTGAATGAAGATCTACTTCGTGGCAGCTCCTGTAAGACCCAAGAACCTGCCTGTGGTGGTTCCTCTCCAGCCTCAGCAACCAGGACTTCAGGAGGAATCACGGACACTCTGTCAGATTCAAGTGCCTGCTTAGCTGATGTGGAAATGTGGAAGATCGCCAGGGCACCATGACTGGGCACCATGTATCATGTGTGATACATGCAATAACAGAAAAAAGGCTCAGAACACTGTAGAAGAACCTTGGAAGGGACTCCGGCATGGTGATGCCATGGAGCTTTTTATACCCATCATCTGCCATTTCTCCCTCACAAGGGTCTGTCCATCTCAAGCCCAGGTTAGAAGTTCCCATTACCTCTTTTGGCCCCTCTCCCACCACTGTAGATCCATTGTTCTTCCCTCCGCATCTTCATAGACCTTAGTTCATGCCTATGTTTATTGTTTGCCACAAACTGTTCATTTAATTACAGGCAGTGCCTCAGGCACTGAGATACTGCAGCCAACAAGGAAGAGCCTTTCTCCACAAGTGGCTTACAAGTGTCCTGTTCTCCTCCTTCTATTCGTAGTTTCAGCCAAACTCTAAAACTCATGGAATAGTCTACTCACA
Source organism: Glaucomys volans (assembly GCA_020662805.1). Taxonomy (NCBI): domain Eukaryota; kingdom Metazoa; phylum Chordata; class Mammalia; order Rodentia; family Sciuridae; genus Glaucomys; species Glaucomys volans. The sequence continues at coordinate 1,250,942 of JAJEJO010000139.1, forward strand.
GGGATCCCTTGAAAGGTCAGAAATATCACTTCATTTCTTATTTTAAGTTATATTAGGTTATAGTAGGAAAAATGAACCAATATTGCAATTTTCTCTTGTATAACAATGCATTTAAAATTCACAAAACTTGTTTTTTGCTATATAGTTTATCAGAAGAAAAATATCATGCAGGTAAATTATAATCATATAATTATAATATCATTATCATATCAAAAGCATTCCAGTTTAGGATTTAGACGACTTGTTAAATTCAACTTGTAGTTTGAATTCAAAAGAAAACATTGTAAATTTTTTCCTATCCAGTTGATAATAGCATCAGGCATAACCAAATTGTTCCAATTATCTTTTCCTATTATTTTTCTATTGTAGTTCCTTTTAATTCTCAATTTGAATTTTGAGGAAAGAGGATTTTTTTTTAAATTGAGCTTTACTCAAAAGTTATTTCCCCCAATTAGGAAGAGCAATTTAGCTACCTAGTATACTTTTCCATGCCAACATCTAAATCCACTAAACTGAATCACATCACATGTCAATTATTTAAAGATTAAAATTTTTTCTTAATGGATATTTAGCTTTTTTTATTTTACAGAATGCATTTTGATTCATTGTACACAAATGGAGTACAACTTTTCGTTGCTATGGTTTACTTGATTTGTGTAATCACACATGTGCATGGGGTAATGATATTTGTCTCATTTCACCATCTTTCCTTCTACCAACTCCTCTCCTCCCCCTTCCCTCTATACAATCCAATGTTCCTCCATTCTTCCCTAACCGCTCATCCCTGTTATGTATCAGCATCCACTTATCAGACAAAACATTCAGTATTTGGATTTTTTGGATTGACTTATTTCACTTAGCATGATATTCTCCAACTCCATCCATTTATCTGCAAATGCTATAATTTTATTCTTTTTAATGACTGAGTAATATTCCACTGTGTATATATGCCACAATTTCTTTATCCATTCATCTATTGGAGGGCATCTAGGGTGGTTCCACAATCTAGCTATTGTGAATTTGCAATTCCATCAGCAATGTATGAGTGTGCCTTTAAATCCTTGCCAACACCTATTATTGCTTGTGCTCTTGATAATAGTCATTCTTATTGGAGTGAGATGAAATCTTAGCGTAGTTTTGATTTGCATTTCTCTAATTACTAGAGATGTTGAACATTTTTTCATGTATTTGTTGATTGCTTGTATATCTTCTGTGAAGAGTCTGCTCAGTTCCTTAGCTTGGTGTTATTTATATTTTTGGTGTAAAGTTTTTTGAGTTCTTTATAAATCTGGAGATTAGTGCTCTATCTGAAGTGCATGTGGTAAAGATTTTCTCCCACTCTGTAGGTTCTCTCTTCACATAATTGATTATTTTCTCTACTGAGAAGAGGCTTTTTAGTTTGAATCCATCCCATTTATTGATCCTTGCTTTTATTTCTTGCACTTTGGGAGTCTTGTTAAGGAAGTCTGGTCCTAAGCCAACCTGATGAATATTTGGGTCTACTTTTTCTTCTAATTGGTGCAGGGTCTCAGTCTAATTCCTAGGTCCTTGATCCATCTTGAGTTGATTTTGTGCAGGGTGAGAGATATGGGTTTAATTTCATTTTTCTGCATATGAATTTCCAGTTTTCCCAGCACCATTTGTTGAAAAGTATATGTTTTTGGCACCTTTGTCTAGTATGAGATAATGTATTTATGTGGGTTTGTCTCTGTATTTTATTCTGTGCCATGGATCTACCTGTCTATTATGGCACCAATACCAAGCCATTTTTGTTACTATTGCTCTGTAGTATAGTTTAAGGTCTGGTATTATGACACCAACTGTTTCACTCTTCTTTCTAAGGATTGCCTTGGCTATTCTGGGTCTCTTATTTTTCCAAATGAATTTCATGATTGCTTTCTCTATTTCTATGGGAACATCATTGAGATTTTAATTGGAATTGCATTGAATCTGTATAGCATTTTGGAAGTATGGCCATTTTGACAATATTAATTCTGCCTATCTAAGAACATGGTAGATCTTTCCATCTTCTAAGGTTTTCGTTAATTTCTTTCTTTAGTTATCATTGTAGATGTCCTTCACCTCTTTTGTAGATTGATTCCCAAGTATTTTATTTAATTTTTTTGAGGCTATTGTGAATGGAGTAGTTTTCCTAATTTCTCTTTCAGAGGATTCATCACTTGTGAATAGAAATATATTAGATTTATGAGTGTTGATTTTATATCTGGCTACTTTGCTAAATTCATTTATTAGTTCTATAAGTTTTCTGGTGGAGTTTTTTGGATCCTCTAGATATAGAATCATGTCATCAGCAAATAGTGATAATTTGAGTTCTTTTCCTATTTGTATCCCTTTAATTTATTTGTTTTGTCTAATTGCTCTGGCTAGTGTTTCAAGGACAACATTGAATAGAAGTGATGAAGAAGGGCATCCCTGTCTTGTTCCAGTTTTTAGAGGGGCTCAGTTTTTCAACTTTTAGAGTGATGTTGGCCATGGGCTTAGCATAGACAGCCTTTACAATGTTGAGGTATGTTCCTACTATCCTTATTTTTTCTAGTGTTATGAGTATGAAGTAGTGCTGCAGTTTGTCAATGCTGTTTCTGCATCTATTGAAATAATCATATGATTCTTTAAGTCTATTGATGTGATGAATTACATTTGTTGATTTGTGGATGTTAAACCAATGTTGTATCCCCACTTGATCATGGTGCACTATCTTTTTAATATGTTTTTGTATGCAATTTGCTAGAATTTTGTTAAGGACTTTTGCATCTATGTTCATCAGGGATATTGGTCTAAAATTTTCTTTCCTTGATGTCTTTGTCTGGTTTTGGTATCAGGGTGATACTAGTTTCATAGAATGAGTTTGGAAGGGTTCCCTCCTTTTCTATTTCATGGAATACTTTGAGTAGTATTGGTGTTAGTTCTTCTTTGAAGGTCTTGTAGAACTTGGCTGAGAATCCATCTGGTCCTGAACTTCTCTTGGTTGGTAGGCTTTTGATGGCTTCTTCTATTTCATTGCTTAAAACTGATCAGTTAAATTGTGTGTTCACCTGATTCAGTTTGGGAGGATCATATGTCTCTAGAAATTCGTTGATGTCTTTGAGATTTTCTATTTTGTTGGAGTATAAATTTTCAAAATAGCTTCTAATTATATTTTGTATTTCAATAGTATCTGTTGTGATATTTCCTTTTTCATCATGAATTTTTGTAATTTGAGTTTTCTCTCTCCTCTTTGTTAGTGTGGCTAAGGGGTTATCTATATTTTCAAAGAACCAGCTTTTTCTTTTGTCAATTTTTAAAATTATTTCTTTTGTTTCAATTTCAATGATTTCAGCTCTGATTTCACTTATTTTCTGTCTTCTACTACTTTTAATGTTGATCTGTTCTTCTTTTCCTAGGGTTTTGAGATGTAATGTTAGGCCATTCATTTGTTGATTCTTTTATTCTTTTATTGAATGCATGCCATGCAATGAATTTTCCTCTTAGTACTGCTTTCATAGTGTCCCAGAGATTTTTTGATATGTTGCTTTGGTGTTCTCATTTACCTCTAAGAATTTTTTTTATCTCCTCCCTAATGTCTTCTGCTATCCATGCATCATTCAATAGCATATTATTTAATTTTCACATGTTGGAGTAGTTTATGTTCTTTATTTTATCATTGGTTTCTAATTTAATTCCATTATGATCTGATAGAATACAAGGTAGTGTCTCTATTTTTTTGTATTTACTAATAGTTGCTTTGTGGCATAACTTATGGTCTATTTTAAAGAAGGATTCATGTGTTACTGAGAAGAGAGTGTGTTCACTCATTGATGGATGAAATATTCTTTATATTCTGCTACATCTAAATTATTGATTGCATTATTGAGTTCTATGGTTTTAGTTGTTCAGTTTTTGTTTGGAAGATCCATCCAGTGGTGAGAGAGGTGTGTTAAAGTCACCCAGTATTATTGTGTTGTGGTCTATTTGACTCCTGGAATTGAGAAGGATTTGTTTGATGTACATAGATGCTCCATTTTGGGGGGCATAAACATTTACAATTGTTATGTCTTGTTGAGTGGTATGAAATGTCCTTCCTTATCCCTTCTGACTAACTTCAGCTTGAAGTCCACTTTATCTGATATGAGGATGAAAACCCCTGCTTGTTTACTGAGTCCGTGTGTGTGGTAGATTTTTTCCCATCCTTTCACCCTTAGTCTGTGGATGTCTTTATCTAAGAGATGAGTCTCTTGAAGGCAGCATATTGTTGGGTCTTTTTTTTTTTCTAAATCAAATCTGCCAGTCTATGTCTTTTGATTAATCAGTTTAGGCCATTAGCATTCAGGGTTATTATTAAGATATGATTTGTATTCCTGGTCATTTTGGCTTATTTTTGGTTTTTAATTTGACATGGTTTCTCCTTTGATTATCTTTAACTTTAGGGTAGTTCCTCCTTTGCTGCCTTTCATTGTTGTTTTTCGTTTCCTCCTCATGGAATATTTTGCTGAGAATGTCTGCAGTGCAGGCTTTGTATTTGTAAATTCTTTTAACTTTTGTTCATCATGGGAAGATTTCATTTTGTCATCAAATATGAAGGTTAATTTTGCTGGGTATAAGATTTGTGGTTGTTATTCATGTTCTTCCAGGGCTTGAAATATGTTGTTCCAGGTCCTCCGAGGTTTTAGGGTCGGGGCTGAGAAATCTGCTGATATCCTTATTGGTTTCCTCCTACATGTAATCTGATACTTTTCTCTTGAAACCTTTAAAATTCTATCATTATTTTGTATGTTGGGTATTTTTATTATAATGTGCCTTGGTGTGGGTCTGTTGTAATTTTGTACGTTTGGTGCCCTGTAAGCCTCTTGTATTTGATTTTCCACTTCATTCTTTAGATTTGGGAAATTTTCTGATATTATTTCATTGAATAGATTGTTCATTCCTTTGGTTTGTATCTCTGTGCCTTTCTCAGTCCCAATAATTCTTAAGTTTGGTCTTTTCATGATTCTTAGAGTTTCTGTTCATGATTTCTTACCATCTTCTCTGTGTGGTCAACTTTATTTTCAAGATTAAATATTTTGTGTTCATTGTCTGAGGTTTCGTCTTCCACGTGATCTAGTCTGTTGTGATGCTTTTTAATTTGGTTTATTGTTTCCTTCATTTAAAGCATTTCTGTTTTTGTTTTTTTTTTTTCAAAATCTCTCTTTATTGAAATGATCTTTTGCTTCCTGCATTTGCTCTTTTAACAGTTTATTGATCATTCATTGCCTGCACTTTCTCTCTTCTATCATCCTTTACTTTGTGGATTATTTTGATTATGTACATTCTGAACTCCTTTTCTTTCATTTCTTCTACTATGCTGTCAATGGATTCTATTAATGTAACATCTTGGTTTGTTTGGGGAACTTTCTCCCCTTATTTTTCCATGTTGTTTGTGTATCTTCCTGTCTATTTGTGCAGATCTGAGGCATTACAGTTTCCACCCAATAGGTTTATAGTGTCCCTGTAGGTTTCTAATACCTCACCTTTAAGGGGGAGATCAATAGTAGCAGCACCCAATATAAACAATATGCAGCCTTAAACTAAATAGCCCCTATGAAGATGCTAACAGTGTTGTCATAATTAACAGAGAAGATGAGTTCAATTATTATCTACAGTATAACCAACAGGTTTGCAAGGAGGTCTACAATTTCTAATGGTGGACAAAGAGAATGGAGAGGAGTGTAGGATGTAAGTTAATGGGATAAGAAGTGAGTATATAGAGGTACTAGATCATAGGAAGAGTGAAAGTGGAATCAAAAGAAGTTGGCTGTTAGCATGAAAAAAAGGGAGAAAGAAACTCCAAGGAAACAGGTAAATAAGAGGAAAATTGAGAAAAATTTTAAAATTTAAAATTTAAAAGTCTACAATGTAACTGTAATATACTATTCAAACCTCTCAGTCTTCAGGGGTCTGATGCATAAGAGGTACTTGATAATGAGCTTTTATTCTCTAGCAGGTGTCCCAGGATGGGGGCTGACCTACCTAAAGATGGTGGCTTTGGCTTCAGGGATAATCCAAGGGGGCAGCAGAGGCTTCTGAATGCATTGGTAATTGGGAAGCCATGGGTATACCTGCATTGGGTGCTGGGGCTGAGTTGGCAGGGGCCAGGGCAAGGGAGGCTGTGGTGGTGGGGTGTGGGGCAGGCAGGCCTGGTCCTGAAGCCATGCATATTTGTAATGATGCAAAACAGAATTTTTGATGGAACTATGTGGTGGACTACTCTCCTGGTTAGACTATCTATCCCTGAGCTAAACATAAGAATACCAGAGAATGTACAAAGAGACGATTACTGCATGTTCCCACTTATATGCAGAAGCTAAGTTGATCTCAAATAATTTAGAGAATAGAATAGTGCTTACCAGAGTCTGACCGTGGTGTGGGGGAGGGAGGAATGGTGAGAGGATGGCTAGTGGGTGTAGGGGTGCAGTTTGATAGGAGGAATAACTTCTAATGTCCTATAGCACAACAGGATAAATGTGGTTGATAACAATTGGATATTTCAAAATAGTTGATAGAATTTTTAATGTTCTTAACACAAAGAAAGAATATATGTCTTTAAATTAAATTTTAAAAGAATATTAAGGAAAGAACTCTGCCCTGGGATTAAGTCTGTGTCTGTCATGGTCACCAACATAGCCCAAAGGCTAGGAGCCCATGTTCTAAATTTAGAAGTTTTATACTTGAACCTGGTTTACAAGTTGTGAGATCTGAGGACATGTTTATTTAAGATCTATAAGCCTCCATTTTTTCCTTGTGAAATGGAGGTAAGAAAATTGTGGAAGGTATTAAATAAACAAAGTGCTCAACAGAGTGTACAACCCAAGGTAAGCACTCAATCAACATTATTAAAATCTTAATAAATATCTGTTGATTGAAAGGTCTTCAATGAATAGCAAAGTACCATAACTAATTTCTCAGCTTAATTGACATGCATGTGTCCATACCTTATCTTGTGTCCTACTGTGCCATTTCTAACCATTGGTTCCTTCTCCTCCTCTGTCCTTCAGGCTTATGCTTCAGTCTGTGTCTCTGTTCTTATTTTTCCTGCTACTTCCTAGATACTGACTAAGCTTCTCATCTCCAAATATATCTCTTGTTTGAATTGACAGATCAGTAACCAGTTCCTTCCATAGCCACCCACTCCAGCTTTGCAGAGGTGTGTATGCACATATGCACCATTCACATGGTGCAGCTAAGCTCTGAGGAAACTGTCTCATTTTTGACCAGCTCTGAGGACTGTCTTGAACACTAACCCTGACTTGGAAAATACACTAAACTACATATAAGACAAAAAGGACAGAAGCCTTTGTATTATGAGGACCATAAAACTGACAAAGAGATAAGAAACAACAGTGATAGGAGGCTTTAAGTATAAGGACATTTACTAGAAGTCCTCTCAACTGAAAAGAAATGATTCTGTAAGCTTTTACCTCACCTTGTTAACAACTTCCTGTCTCAAAACATAGAGATAGTGACAAGTGAAACAATTCATCTAAATTGAATTGTAATCCACAAAAACTGGGTGATAAAGTATAACTAGAGACTATGATAGAGGAAAAAAATAAAGATGTGGCAAAACCACAAGAATCCTCCATATTTTAAAAGGGTAGATACGTTATAAATCCCAGAGAAAACAAACATGATTCCATTATATGGTCCCAAGAGGAGGTAACTTGGAAACTATAAAAAAAAAAAAAAGATAATATAAGAGGACTGGTAAGATTTTCAACATGAATGCCTCATCCCAACGGGAAAAAAGTAACAAGGGGAAATAATGGAAGATATTTGTTAGTTCCTTCCCCAGGATCTATGCCACCTTTCTCATGCCAACAAAACCTCTGTTTTCATTTAGGAATTTCATCCCTTCCTTCATTCATTGATCAGTGAACTAAGCCTCCCAAATGCTAAAGTGCCCCATTCCCAGTTCCCATTCACCAATTGGCTTAGGGATGAGCATTAACCCAATTAGACACAATAAGACTTGAAAAGTTGTTTTCTAAGATTTCTGTCTAAGAAAATCCTCTTTATTCTTCTGAAAAGTTATCAGAAAAGTCTATTTCCTCTCTAAAAATGACTACATGAATAAGGAAGGACATAGGGCCAAGATTTACTGGAAGGCATATTCCCATTATGAGGGAAATGATGTCTTGAGACTTAGAACAATAAGAAGGAAATAGAGTCACAATGTAGAGAAACTGAGATGTAAAGAAATTAATTCCTACTTTTAAGCTGTACTTGAAGACTTACAGTAATACATGCTATTTACATAAGCTAATAAATTTGCCTTATTGTTTAAATAAGTTTGAGTTGGACTGAATATTTCTTGCACCATAAGAAGACCTTATGGATACATATAATAAAAGCTGCACAGGATACTTTTTAGTGATTTTTAAAAGGTAGGTGGAAAGGACATATAGTGGTGTGCAAGAATAGATTTGTTCCATAAAAAATGGTATTTAAAAATTGAATGCCTAAATAAAGAGATTTGAAATGATAATACTAACAAAATGACCTTTTAAAGTTATATTTAGGACAAGAAGAACAAGTAGGTTACAGTTTACAATTAATAAATGGTAACTATTAAATTTCAAAGCATCAATTCTAACTATATTCCAAAAATTTAAAGTACATGGTCTCAATAATTTAAATGAAACATAATAGATTAAGTCAAAAAGAAGAGAATCCCACTAGAGATGTGGAATCTATGAAAAAGAACCAAATGAAAATTCTAGAGTTGAAAGTTACAATCGCTGAAATGAAAAATTCATCAAACAACTTCAGTAGCAGTTTTGAGATGACAGAAGAACAAATAAATGCAAAGATGGATCAATAGAAATGATCCAACCAAAGAACTTCTTCATCCTGTTCAAAAGATTGAAGAAAACTGGACAAAAACTTGGAGATCTAACAATATCAATCTTACTAATATTTGTAAGATTGAACAGGAGTTCTAGATGAGGGAACAGAAAAGGACAGAAAAGTATTTGAAGGTACCATGGTTGAAAAACTCCCAAAATTGAGGGTAAACATTAATCTGTATATTTAAGAATCTCAACAAGTTCTAAATAGGAAAAAAAAAAAAAAAACCTGAGCAATACACACTTAGAGACATCACACACAAACTACTGAAGATCAAGGATCATGAGAAAAATTGGAAAGTGGTAAAAGAAAAACAACTCATGTACAAGGGATCAAGGATTCAATTCATAACACATTTTTTTTTTTTTGGAACAATGTGGATAAGAAAGAACTGGAATGACACATTCAAATTCCTGGAAGACGAAGAAGTTCAATCAAGAATTCTATATCCACAAGTCTATTCTTCAAAATAATGGCAAGCCTGGCGTGGTGGCGCACGCCTGTAATCCAAGCGACTTGGGAGGCTGAGTCAGGAGGATCGCAAGTTCAAAGCCAGCCTCAGCAACTTAGTGAGGCCCTAAGCAACTCAGTGAGACCCTGTCTCTAAATAAAATACAAAATAGGGCTGGAGATGTGGCTCAGTGGCCGAGTGTCCCTGAGTTCAATCCCTGGTTCCAAAAAAAAAACAAAAAACTAATGGCAAATTAAAGACATTCCCAAGTAAATGCAAACTGAAAGAACCTATTGTAAGTGGACTTAACCAGTAAGAAATAAGGAAGCTTTCAGAGCTGAAAAGAATAGTAACAGAAAATAAAGGAAATCACATGAAAAATAAAATAATTATCAGAGCAGAAATTAATAAAATATGAAGGAGAAGAGATAATGAATGAAACCAAAAGTTTTTTTTAATGTTTCAAATTAGATAAACTTTTAATTAGACTGCCATAAAAATAACATGGAAGACACTAAGAAAATCAAGAATGAGCAAGGGTAGATCACTGTATACATGACAAAGATAAAAAAAGAATTATAGAAATTTTATTCCAACAAATTAGATGAAATAGACAATTCCTCAAAAAGCACAAATTACCAAAACTGTCTCAGGAAGAAATAGAATATCTGAATCCACATATATTAAATAATATGAATAAAATTTTTTAAAATCCCTCCCAACACACACACAAGGTCCAGAAGACTTCACTGATTAAGTTCTAAAAGTATTTAAGGACAAAATATTATCAATTCTTTCAGAAAATGGAGGAGTAACTTCTTGATTTGTTTTATTAGGCCAGCATTGCCCTGATAAGTCAGATAAAAACATCACAAAAAGAGAAAACTACAGATCAGTAACCCTCATAAATATGAGTGAAACAATTATCCAGAAAATATCAGCACACTGAAGCCCATAATACATAAAAAAAGATGTTATATACCATGACCAGGTAAGAATTATCCAAGTAAAGGCTCATTTAAGATCCAAAGACAATTACTTAATACACTGTATTAACAGAAAAATGAATAAAAATTATTTAAATTGACACAGAAAAAGTATTTGACAAAACTCAATACCCACTCATGATTAAAAGGGGGGGAGGGGCTTTCAACAAACCAGAGATGAAAAGATGTTTCCAAAACCCTACAAAAGCATCCATGAAAAACCTGCAGCTGGTCACAACGATGGAAGACTGAATGCTAACTTCAGAAACAAGGCAAGAGTATTTACTCTCACTACTTCCACTTAGCATTGCAATAGAAGTTTTTGCCAGTACAGTCAGGCAAGAAAAAGAAATTAAAGGCCTCTTTGGAATGGGGAAAAAAAAAATCCACCTCATGGATGACTCAATATTGTGTAGAAAATCTGAAGAAATATATTTTTTTTTAAAAAATTCTGCTAGAACTAACAAGTAAGTCTTTCAAGGTCTCAGGAGTAACATATGTATAATATACCAAGAAAAAATTGTGCCTCATACAATAAAATTGACAATTTAAAATAAACTTAAGAAAACAATTCCATTTAAAATAGCATCAAAAAGAATAACAATACTTTGAAACATATTTAACAAAATAAGTGGAACTTCAAAAACTACAAAATATTGCTAAGGCAAATTTTAATACATCTGAATAATAACACATTTTCTTTCATTAGAAGACTCTATATTGCTAAAAATGGCAATTCCTCCCAAATTAATCAATAAATCAATGTAATGCCAATCAAAATCCCAGCAGAAACTTTTATAAAAATTAATGATTAATGATCTTAACTTAGAAATACAAAAAAACAAAATCAGACACAACTTTGAAGAGCAGAACAAAGTTAGGGAATCAAAGCTATCTGATTTCAAAACTTAAATAAGTTTACAGTTATCAAGACAGTGTGGCATTGTATAAGGACAAACATACAGACATAAAGAATAGAGATTCCAGAAATAGACCCTCAGTCTATGATCAAAAAGGATACACTACAGCAAGGATAGTATTTTCAACAAATAGTGCTGGAATAATTGGCTATCCATATGCTATGGTAGGTAGGTAGATAGGTAGATAGGTAGATAGATAGATAGATAGATAGATAGATAGATAGATAGATAGATCATACACACACACACACACACACACACACACACACACCTTTTTGAAGGGAAAGGAAGAGAAGGAGGAGCAGAAGAACTTGGACCTTTACTTCACACTAGTTTCAGATGTAACTATAAAAATTAAAACTGAAACCTCATAAAGAAAACATAGGAGCAAACCTTTGCAACCATGTGGTAGGCAAGGCTTTCATAAATATAATATCAAAAGCAAAATCCATTCAAGAAAAAAATTGTTAAGTTAGAGCTCATCAAAACTGAAATTTTTTACTCTCCAAAAGGCACTATTAATAAAATGAAAAATCAAGCCACAGATGGGCAGATAATATTTGCAAGTACCATACTTGACTGTTATGTTTTAGATATGAGGTGCCCCCCAAAAGCTCATCTGTGATGTAATGCAAGAAAGTTTAAAAGGTTTAGAATGGTTTGATTGTGAGAGCTGTAACCTAATCAGTGGATTAATCCACTAATATGGATTAACTGGGTGGTAATTGTAGGCAGGTGCTGTGTGGCTGGAGGAGGCGTATCACTGGGTGCATGCCTTTGGGATTTCTATTTGGTCTCTGGTGAGCAGAACTATCTTTCTACTTTCTGGCTGTCATGTCCTGAGCTTCCTACCTCTGCCATGCCCTTCTGAGATGACGTTTTGTCTCATGGTGAGCCCAGAGCAAGAGTCAGCTGACCATGGACTGAACCTCTGAAACTGCAAGTCAGGTCTTTTGGTCACAGTGATGTAAAAGCTGACTAAAACACTGATAAAGGACTTTGACTCAGAATATCTGAAGAACTTAATTCATTATAAGACAAAAAAACTTTAATAGTTAAAATATTTGGATAGATATTTTACTAAAGAAGTTAAACAGATGCTAATCAGCCCATAAAAACAGGCTCAACATCATGCTTCATTACACAAATACAAATTAAAACCACGGACATTGCTACACATTCATTAGTATGGCTGTAATCAAAAAGTATGACAATGCCAAATGTTAGCAAACATGTGAAGAAACTGTAGCCCCTATATTGTTGCTGGGAATGTAAAATGGTATAGTCAATTAGAAAAACACTTTGGCAGTTGTCTTCTCAGGTTTAATATAAACCTGCCACAGTATCCAACAATTTCATTCTCTAGGGATCTGCCAAAGATAAATCAAAATATGAATGCACACAAAGCCTTCCACATGAATATCCAGAGCAGCATTATTTATAACAGGCAAGGTCTAGGAAAATAATTCAAATGTTCATTGATTGGTGAATGGATAAACAATATGTGATATATCATAGAATGGAATACTACTCAGTAAGAAAAAGGAATTTTGTTACATTTTGTTAAATGTAACAAAATGAATGAACCTCAAAAGCTTTATGTTGAGCGGGAGAAAAATATACATTAATGACTATATGATAGTGAAAAGGCCAGGGGTAGAAAAAAGATTTAACAAATAAGCAGCTTTCAGAGTCCTAAGAATGTCGTTTGTGCCCTCTGAAATCAGCATGGGCACATTCCCAGGGAACAGAATTCCTTGGAAATAACATTGACCAGGCAAAGTTGAGGAGCTCAAATTGAGATTCAGAATGTATAGGCTGGAATTATTCATTCATTCTGATTATGATGGTGAGGTTGAAGTGAGAGGTCACCGTGTATCAAGTGCTGATTCTGACAAGCAGTGAGTCTTCAGAGTCCTTGACCAGCATCACATTGTTTAACTCTCACAACAACCACAAATGATAGATCTTAAATTGCTTCCTCTATAAAATGGAAATGATAAGTTCACAGAGGTTGAAATAACTTTCCCAGAGTCATGGAATAAGCAGATGGCAGGAACAGGATGCAAAGCCAGGTCCATTTGACTCTCAAACCCTTGCGTTTCCATACTGCATATTCTGCTCCACTTCACAAATTTTAGCAGAGTGCCAACTGTCTACAAATCAATGAACTTGCCTGGGGATGTGGCACAGTGATAGAGCATTTGCTTAGCATACACAAGGCCCTGAGTTCAATTCCTACTACTGTAAAACTAGTTTTTAAAAATAATTTTAAGTACACTATTATAGTCATGGCTCCCCTCATTGTGCAGAACATAAGATAGGAACACAAATTATTTGGGACAATGCTGAGGCTGTGTCACATTTAGTCCATAATGCCTCCATATCCAACTTCCTTTCCTACACCATGCCTACTAGGAATCTTCATTTCAGGATTTAATCTTTCTTCTCTCCAATAAGATAAAAAGTACCCAAGAAGTCCACCAAGAAGTCCAATTCCAAATTCGGTCACAAAGACACTATGAAGGGAATAGTGATGCTACCAAGGAAACTTAGGGGCTATTTATTTCTTAAGTGCTTGGTTAAGTTGGGGAGAAATAAGGTTTGAGTGGCAGACCTAACAGATTTCAGAGGGAGGAAGATATGGGCATAATAAAGCTTCAGCATTAAAAATTACAACCTTGTCTACGTAAGTAGGATGAGCAATAAATCCATTCGCCTCTGATTACTAGGAGATGGTGGTGCAATGGTCTCATGTGCATTCTGATTGAAAATTCAGCTGCATAACCTTCCATGAACTGTTTATCTTATGTACTTATTTAACTAACATTCAAACTGACAAGACTCCTATTTCTAGGCCTTCTTTTTATACTTTCATGTAGGAACGATCAGATGAAGCTCAGATACCACAAACTTTGCATGTTTTTGATTTTGCACATAAACTGAAGGTTAGAATTCTAGTCTGTGTCCTCAGTCATTCAATTTTTTTTTTCAGATCTTTGAACATGACTTCAAACCCTGCCAAAACACAACCCAAATACAGACTAGCTTCTATGTCTGTACAAATACGTAAAAGAAATGGGTATGTCAACTTTCAATGGATACCAGCCTAATTGAAGCTTTAACTACTGTCAGGGAACAAAGGCAGCCAGAGCTAACTAAGTCTGCTTTGTTCAAGGGTAAGAAGACATTCAGAGAGATGAGGGATGAATAAGCACGTAGCACAATGGGAATAAACCAGAAACTTCACTGGCCACTGCAGTCCATACCAGCTTCTCCGATTCTGATCTCCCACTGCACTTATAACAGTATCCAACCATACTAAATATTTAATTATCCACACTAAGTAAAAAGTAGTCTTTTTTTTGCTTCATGTGCATCAGTCTTACAAATAAAAATAATATTATAATTGCATAGTATTTCTTACATGCTATCCCATTTTAACTCTATAGTGGCCCATTGAGGTAGATAAACCATGTAGAACTATCTTGATTTCATAGACAAAGAAATCAAGGCTGGAGATTTAATTTCTGCAACAGTATTCCTTCAGTGGAGAGCTGAGAATCTAAGCCTACCTTGGGCTCTGGGCCCATTGTGCTTTCCCTAATATTACCCAAACTTGAGAGCAATGAGAAGTTTGCATTTCCTTGTAACAGAGCTGCAGAGGTGCTCTGCAAATACTTGCTCATATGACACCTACCTCTACGGCACCATAGGTAAGACATCTGTGGCAGATAAAGTAGTCACTTTTAATTTTGCCAGAAGAGTCCATTAGACCTCAAGAGCAGTGTACATTGGAGAGAACAGTCTTTCAGCTTTCAAGCACTACAGAGACTCTTCAGAGTTCTTTAGATCTTCAGAGAATATACTGTCTTGACTGTCTGTGTGTCAAGTTCAACCCATATCCTCCCCTGCCACCTGCTCACACAGGCTGACAGACCACTAAATACTGCCAGTTCATCAAGGGTAAGAAACCACAGTACAATAGAGGCACCAGAACTTTCACGTAATTGGTGCATCTAGCTCCTGTTCCCCCGTTTTCCCACAACCTTTCTTAGATCCAGCTATTTTGTCTCTACATTCCAATCTTCCTCTTCTAAATGTTTTTCCTCCTGCTGGGTCACTCTGGAAATATTGTAATAGGTGTTATAACAGCTTTTTTTCCATGATATTTCACCAAAACAAAAAGACATATACTCACTGAAAACAACACACAATCAATTTGACTGGAATAATGTTGGCTGGCAACTAGTTTGACTCATCCACCCTTACTCGATCCAAAAAGGCAAAATTATAGAATGTAACACAAACAAGATCAAAAGCGGTAGATTATTATTGAAGGACAACTCTGTTAGGTTCTGAGAATTCATGTTACAAGGTCAACATCACAGTTGTGCAGCATCAAGAAGAAAACAGAACCAGAGGTCCTTAACTCCAAAGGAGTTAACTCCCTGTTGCTCTTTGGTTCTGTATCCTGGTTGCCTAATGCAGAGACTTACCAGCTAGATGGTACCTTACATTTCATGCCTTCTTCCCTCACCCACAATCTCTTAACAAAACCTTTTGTTCCAGGTCTTGTTCACTCAAGGAATCGCTCTCTGCTACTTAATCTGAAAAATGCTAAGGCATTTTTGTGTACAGGGTACCTACAGGTTAGTTCACTCCCCATATCAGATAACACATGTATATTTTAACTAAAGATTTCCGAAATCTACACCTTTATTCAAGGGAATGAATTTAAAGATGAGAGTTTCAAACAATAAGGCAGGGGTTCTCCATCACCCTTTCAAGACAGCTGCACTTCCACCCTCAGTGGCCACAAGCTCCAAATGATTCAAATGCCAGTAAGCACTGGGAAATGCTTGTTCACCAAACTTGTTCACCCAAGTCACTGGAACTCAGATGGGTAGTCATATCATTGTTTTCTCTGGCCATTTTTGTTGTTGTTGTTAAGTCAAGAGGGATAAATTTAATGCAATCTCTAAGCATGTATTGGGCACCTTCTTTGTGCTGTGCTCCATGCTAGGAGCACAAAATAGAAGAGGAACAGTCCCTGCCTCCAAGATCAATGTTTTGACTAATCATTCATCCAATTAACCTAATAAGCCTGTAAGTCTCTGTCAAGTTAGCATATTGCTTAGGTTCTTTATTGAAAATTTAAAAACTAACACTCCATCATCACCATGAATTTACTTTAGAATCCCTTAATCTAATGAAGCTAATAAACCCACCCACATTTTGAGGATAAACATAACCCCAAGGGATTGTGTGTGGCAAAACTTAATCCCAAATGACAGTGTGGCAAAGACACAGCTGAGGATGTGCATGGGTTTGTAACTTCTCGGCTCTGAGCAGTCCCCAAAAGCCAGATAACCGCACTACCCAAGCCAGATCAGTAGAATTGCTTGTCAAATAAAATAGGGTGTGGTTTT
This sequence comes from Glaucomys volans, assembly GCA_020662805.1. Classification (NCBI taxonomy): domain Eukaryota; kingdom Metazoa; phylum Chordata; class Mammalia; order Rodentia; family Sciuridae; genus Glaucomys; species Glaucomys volans. The sequence continues at coordinate 1,267,611 of JAJEJO010000139.1, forward strand.
GATGCTGCTGGCTTTCACTTGTTTTTAATTGTTTCCCCCATCCCTGTGGTCCAGTCCCCATTGCCTGTAGACCAGGAACAGCAGTCCCTTAAAGTGCCCTGGAAACTCTACAGTCTTAGTTATTTGCATCAACAATGCCTCTATGAAGACTCTTCACAAATGTCAAATTGCTTCCAGTGGAAACACTTTTTGTATTCATCTGTATTTTTATATTATTCTCCTTTTTGTATTCTTTTTCCTTTTCTTTTACCCAGTGCTTAACTCTGCCTTTCTTTCTTACAACAAAACATCATCCTGTCATCCTATTTAGACCACAAGACTGCTGCTTTTCCTCTACCCTGCAGTGAGTCTGTGAAGCCAGGTCTGGGCAGTACAGGAATGTCCCAGGGGTTCGATCACAGTGTGACACAGCGAGGGAACTCTGAAGCAATTGTATTAGATATTTTTCCCTCTCCCAAAATAATGTCCACTGTTTCAGACCTCAGTGACCATTCTTTTACACTAATATAAACACATATTATTAGCAACTTACAACCTTTTTAGAAAATAAAATCTGACAGAATACAATAGCTTGGCCAAAACAACAGAACACAAAGAGAGACATCGTTGGGGAAACAAAGGCTGAAATGGAGCCGACTTTATAAGAACCAAATGGTAGCACTTAAAGAAAAGTATCTCTGAGTTCCAAATGAACAGCCAGTGCAGGCCACAGACCAGACTGCGTTGTTTACATTAGTCATTCCCAGCCTGTCACTACTTAGCTTGGTTATATGGAGCAACCCAAAAAAGTAAATAAATAGGGGAAAATAAACCATCTTAACAAACCATTCTAGATGACACTATGCCACTGGCCTGCCAATCACACTTTCTATAATCCAGTCACTTCCTGTTTCCATCCATAGGTGAGGCATTTGGAAAGAGTATCATGGTATTGGCAATACCCTCATATGTTTTAATCAAAAAAAAAAAAAAAGGTGCCAGGCAAAAATACCAAACTTTTCCAACTACAGCAATGTCTGTCATTATTTTAACATTCTCACAAAATATTCAGGATGAATGACTCATAACATCTGATAAGTTTCTAGCTGCAGTAAGCCCTGGGCTTATGTTATCACGAGCAAATAACCTGGGTCCAATGACTGCCCTCCAGGACCTTAAAATCTCCAGGCAACACACTGTGTGGACAAAAAGCTCCAAGTTGTAGACACTGGCTCACTACAAAATATCTAGGTAGGTAAAGTAAATCAATTCTTAAAGTATTTTAGAGATGGAACTTGGAAGAGATGTTATTGGAATTGAGGTCAGAGACAACAAATTTGAAAGAATTTTCTTTGGGAACTGGAAAGCAGAAAAAAGCAGCAAAATTAGATCCTTCTTGTGCTCTCTATAAGGATTGGGGTAGGATGGTGAGAGGGATGTGAGCACTTTGCTAATAATGTAAGACAAAGGTTTTACCAGAGAAGTAGGATTTCAAAAGATGTTTAAAAAAATAAAGGTATAGGTAAGTTATTTGGCTAGCTTGGGAAGAGAAATGTTTTCCAGGTGTGCTCATTCAAAATTCATGTACTTACTTATTCAAAACCACTGGACACATTGAGAGATATAGAGGTGAACTGAAATAATGATTTGGAGGTAGAAGAATGGAAATACAGTCTCCAGCATTTCTACTTATGCACTACTAAATTACCCCTCTAACCTATATTCATTCATTGAACAAATATTATTTGATTTCCTACTCCATGCTAGGCATTTTCAAGTATTATGGAAGACAAAAAAAATGAATAAGAATCTGCTCTCAGGGAGCTTAATAGGTGCAGTAATAATGATAATAGTCATTGCAATAATATACATTAGATACAGCTAAATGACTTAAGGAGATAAAATGAAGTGTTAAAGTGTTTTTGTACTTAGCCAACTCATACCCAATCTTCAGGAATTATGGTTATCTCCCATGAATTTATTATGTACTTTGTTCAATTGGTTCTTATATTTTACTGCTTGTATTAATAAACAGGGGAGTTCATCATACATGTCTATCTTCAAGATTATCATTCTTCTCAATAACTCACTACCATCACCAAAGTATTCAGTACAGTGCAGGGTATGTAGTAGGTTCTCAACCAACTCTTAGTGGAAGAGATAGAGTTCTTTAAACTCATAGGAGTTTCTGTTGCAAGTTTTTTGTCCCTACCTCCTTGCCTGGGACTTCCTTAAGGGCAGGAACTGTGCCTTATTGGTCTTTGCAACACCATCCCCTAAGGTTTATGCAGTCTGGTTCACAATCAGTGTTGAATAAATGTTTGCTGAATGAATGATGTTTAGTGGGGAAACTTTCTAAAAGTATCATAATGATACCTGACAGAGGTAGAGTGATTTGAAGTTTTTAAATTGCTCTGAAATGCATGATATCCTTTAATCTTTTCAAAAGAACTGTGGAGCTGCCACTGAAAAGACCACAGAACAATTAACAGAACAATATTCAGAGACGATCAGTCATAAGCCATTGAAACAGACCTAAGACTTGCCAGGTATGCCAGGCTCCATCTCAAGTGGTCCTTCTACTTGATCACAGAAAGCATGAATCACAGTGAAGCAACTTGGTTGGGCCTTGGCTCCAAGCCATAGCTTGGTACGATGATAACTATCAGGTGACATGTAAAGTCTCTTAAGTCTTCTTCAAAGTCATACCATGACAATATTGTGACTCAGACCACCCATCCATGCCCAGTTGAACTTGTTTGCATCAGATGGCTGATCCTGGTTTACATTATAGACTGCACTGCAATGAGCCACCTCTAGGAAGGAAAAATCAGAAAATCCTTGGAAAGTCTAATGAGGTAAATATCAAGTTTCTGTGGTACCTGGGCAGTACAAGTAGGAGATCTAGATTCAGAACAGAATCCAGGCCAAAATGGCGGAACTTTGGAAAGGTCAACAAATTGTTTGACACAGGTGCTTAAGATATCCTTGCTAATAGGTTCCCTAGGTCTTTAAAGACCACCAGTGTCTCCCTAAATCCATCTTGTATAAAAATAAACTCTGAGGTTTTTACCCAAACTCAAACTCAGCCGTTCTAACCCTTCTTCAGCCATCAATAGACATAAGCTGCTTTTTAATGCGTTCCTTGTACTTGCCTTGTCTCCTGTCAGCAGCCAGAAGTTGGATTTTTTTTATCAGGAATAAGATTCAAAGCGCCTGCCCTGCAGCAATCCCATACTGCACTTCTTTGTCAGAATCCTAATGACGAATTCTAAATACATAAGAGACCGTCTCCAGCTGCAAAAGTGAAGAGCTTCCGGGGCCTGTTGAGTTCCCTGACCCCAGACCTATTTTTATATTTTGATCTTGGGGACCGTGCCTCATGACTTTCAGAACCCTTAAGTTATCCCCCGAGTTACAGAGCACTAGCTTAACCAGTCATAGCAAGACTTAAAACAGGGCAGCCAGGATCAAAGTAGCCAATAAACCAGTGCATTAGCCACTGGACCAGCCCCCAAGAGAGGCATATGAAGCTGCATTGTGCAAGTGGTTAAATTCTTCTCATGAAAAACCTCAACACTTTCAGTGTTGCATGCATCTGAATAACCAATTTAACAGCTACCCTCATTTTTACATAAAATGTAAGAATGGCAGTTTAATGATTGAAGTACAGAGAAAACAATTTTATTTATTTGTATTTTTAAAGCTGCCTAAACCCCAACGTTCAGTGTTCCTTGCTCCACATTTTCCTCAGGATGATATTAAAGGGACTTTCCCCTATTCAAACAGGGAGCATGGGTGAGAGAATTTTTTTTTTTTTCTTTTTTGGGGGAAAAAAAAAAGGAAAGAAAAGAAAAATCCCGAAGAGTCTGGATTAAGAATAACATAGCACAGAGAGGTTTTGTCAATGAACTGACACTTCATTTTTCCTTCCATTGTCTGCCTACCCGAAGAGCAGGAGACTAGCAACTGGGATGATCACACGAAGGCGGGAAAAACACAACTGTCAGGCTCTAAGGACAAAGCCTACTCTTAACAATACCATTCCTTAAATCCAGACATTAGAGCCGAAGGAATGAGAAAAAAGCAACTCGCTCATGGATAGCTTACTGAGGATACTGCAGAAGATTATGCTAATCTTCACTTCATTGTCCTCTGCAAAATGTTTTCATATCAAGCCTTTTATCTGGGGAAGAAGAGATGCCCAACCTCTCAACTCAGTAACAGCCAGCACTTTCTGTGTGGTTTCTGCGTAATTAACACCAGCACTAGACCTTTTCATTTGTGCTACTCAAGCTTAGGGCCTTTTGAGGGTGTCCACAGGGGAGCAGCCCTCACCCTTTGCCTGTGGCCCGGGAGCCACAGCTTATGCTTAGATCTGCGTGCCATCTGTTAATGGCAGAGGGAGCAAAACTTGAGCTAACTTTTCCTAGACTGCCAGAGAATGCGAGAGACCAAATCCACCAGCACAAGATGAGCAAATTATTACTTTATGTGGGGGAAAAAAAACTAATCTAGGAATTCAGGCAAACTGCCTCATTTTCTCCATCAGCTTTTTGTCTCATTATAGCCAGTTTTCATTCAGGACTTAAAGGGCATGAAAGCACAAGCTTAGGTGGAACTTGAATGGACCAAAGGGACACTTTTTTCTTTTTTGGATTGAACTTCAGCATCTGCCTCATTTTATTTAAGAATTTTGTCACAGATGAGCCACATACAAGCTTCTGGCTGCCCAGAGGCTATCAGCGGCCCCCTTGGGAACATCCGATTTAAGGCTGAATTTTCTTCTCTAATCGATTTCCCTAGCTTTTGTTGGCTCAGGTCAAACTCATATGAATATCATAAAAGCCAATTTCATAATGATGAAAGTCAGTGGAAAGTGTCAAAGAGAGGCAGTCCCTTATAATGCTTTTATTTGTCATAATTGTTGGTGTGAGAGATGAGTCGTTAGGAGTCTCCCATTTAAAAGGAAAAATTAGTTGTGTATAAAAGCACCTTTTCCTTCAGATGGAGTCTGGTAACAAAAATGAAAAATGACTGTTATTTTTCTTTTTACTTATTCTCTGAAACAATTCATTTCTACCCAGACTATGGTTTTTAATTCACTTCAAACTGTGTGCGATCTTTAGGGGGAAAGTCAGGTAAGCTTGGGTCTTTCATGGACATAATTAGATCACATGAGATCACCACTTCCCAAACTGAGGTCACAAAAATCTCCAGGAATCCCCCCCAATAGAATTCCTGAATTATTTGCAGTTCGTTGTTAGTCTGATGAAAACCGAACTTGTGGGTAAAAGCTTGCAAATCTTTCAAAGCGTGGGTACCATACAAATAAGATAATAGAAAGAGGTCTTGACTGAAGAAAATTTGGGAACCAAAAAATCAGTTGAAGTTTTGGAATCCTCTCCTCTGATCAGTGTCCTGAACTGGATGAATAGTGTTCTCCATAGGAAGTTCATGATTTGGTGTCTGCGTGGTAAGCATGTGCCATTTGGTAACACCATGCTCTCAATGAAGTTTTATTAATTAATTCAAATAAATGACTTAACAGAGTTTCAATTACTTGGGAAAGATGTTGTATGAGGCATTAGTGTCTGCCTCCAAAACATACTACGAGCTCTGAAGAGCTCAAAATGCCACTTTCCCAAGGTAGGCCCCACTGAAGGAGCCTGCTTTAGGAAAGCAGTCATGCACCTGCTGAGTAGACTGTGTGGACCCCTTTCTGCAGTGAGCCACTCAGCTGAGACCATAGGGCTTGCTCTTTGTCCATTCGGACACTTTCTGATGTGGGACATACATTGATTATATGAAATGTTTTATCACTTCAACATGGGCCTTTCCTGCTCCGTATTTACTGTTATCTATAGCAAGCAGGGATCACCATACAATGCCATTGTGCATTTTTTATTAAAAGATTTTGGAGGAAAAGTAATGAAAGGAAAAAAAAAAAGAAAAAGGCTATGAAGAATACACTGAATTTTCTTCCTTCAAAATTCTAAAAATAGTGATTTGGTAGATTCTATTTCAAATTTCAGAAATTTAAAAATTTGACCTATAATTATGATACATCTTTATTCCTGATTACATTAGAAACAAGAGTATTAGAATTTAAAAACAATTCTCAAACCTAGGTAAATATCAGTGAAGATTTTTCTCTTGAGATTTTAGTGAAGAATGAGATGATAACAAAGAACAAAAAAATCGAAGTATTTTAATATTTGTTCTTTCATGGGAAAAATACTGTTGTGGATATCACATGTCAAACTTTCTATAGTATCTAACCATATAACTTGCCAAAAATTTTATCATATATATCTGTGATATATATGATATATATCAGACTTCCTATAGTATCTAACCTTATGTAACTTGTCAGTGCTCTGGAGAATTAAAAAGGCATCACCTGGTCATCTGAGTTTACTAGAGTGAACATGTAAGTTGTCTCAATAACAGACCAGACTCTCTTAAAGTTAGGATACCCTTTAACAGATAAAGCATCTAAATCGTAAGAGGCCACCTGCTTTCTCCGACAACCACACAATTTAGTGGAATTAAACTATTCCAGAGCAGTTTGATCTTGGGAAAATTGCATAGCTGTGAAAACACCATTTACTGACTACCGGGAGTTGTACTTAGTATAAGCTGTTTAGACCACATGAAATCTGCAATACACTGTTAGATCTTTACAAATTTCATGAAATCTTTTTCGGATATCCAAAAAATCCTGAACTGCTTGAATCTATTGTCTCCCAGCACTGGGGACTGACCTATAATCTCTTTCCCAGCCAGGATACCAAATCTGTACCCAACCTTGTCACTGATTCCGGCAGCTGCTTAAATTCACCAGAGGGGATGGCAACAATCCTACTTCTAAAAGAACACCACAAGGGCTTACGTTCACCATGCCTTGAAGAGCGCCTGAAAGGAAGGTCAAAGGTGAAGAAAAGATAAAGTGCCAAACAAGGAGATCAGTAACGTGGGCCTTCTTGATGAAATCCTAATGTCTGATTCTTCAAGATGCAAACCTCATAACTTCATTTTGAAAAAAACCTCATCTTGCTGGTGTTTGTGTGTGCATGTGTATCTGTGGATTTGTGTGTATGCAGTGAGGGTTTTGTTTTGTTTTTAGGTCGGATCACTGTGCATCTAAAAGCCGTTTTCAGTTGTCCTTGTCCCAAGTACTTTGTCTTACACAGGCCGCATTACTCTTGTAAACAGAGACAGCATCAAAGTGAGAGCGAGAGAGTCACATCAGTGGATTAAGGCCCCTGCATGATAAAGTAGCTACCTAGGGGGGGATAAACTTAATATGTGAAAGAATGTTATTGAGAGGAATAAAGTGCCAAAACTCTGTCATTCTCTTCGTAATGTCCTAATCTAATGCCTGACACTGGGGCCTTAGGCCAGGGTTAGTGTTAATCAATGAAATACCCATCTGTGTTCCCTGTCCTTATCGCTATTTAAAACTAGCCTAAACTCAATTATTGTCCCTTAGAGACCAAGATGGGATATTAAGTTGATTGAAAGGAATTGTGTCCCACAAAGAAATCCCAGTGTTGAAATGCAGAGGTGTCAACATTGCTAACTAAATTTCAGCTAAACAGAGATTAAATGCTAATTCTTAGAACATGAAAAAGTTGCACAGATGACATCTGGCTAAAAATCCTTATTTGAAAACTGCTAAGTTCTGGTAAACAGAGGAATCAATCCTGAGCACATTGTACTCTTCAGAATAAAATAGATTGTTGATATTTCTTATATCATTTATAACACAAAAAAAATATACAAGGGTGATATTAAGTTCAAATAAGGATTCAGAGCAGAAGCTAATTAAAGACCGACATTCTCAAATGCATAAAAATTGCTAGAATCATGGTGACTATTAGGAGGATATAAAATTTAGGCCTTGAATAACTGAAAGGCCTTATCCCAAACTGCTTTTATTAAGTAAAAATGTATTTTTTTAAAGGAGGAAAGTGCAAGAAAGAGATATCATCTTATAGCTCAGGAATATTCATAAGGATCTTAATAATACTTGGATATTGTATGCGGTCTTTTCCATTTTCATTCATCTCTGCTTTGTTTGGTGCCTAAATTTAATGGCAGGTTGCTTTTAGAAAAGAGCAAATTCTCTAAAAGTAGGCTTCATGTCATGGTCGCATAATACATGTCAAATATCCCTTTGAGAAGTTTCAAAATAAGAAAACAGAAAAACAGTTCTTTAAATGTGTAAGAAACTTAGTCTAAAACTGCATTAATAAAAGGCAAAAGATTTATATGATCTGAAGAGTTAGAGTATCATGCTAAGTGAAATAAGCCAAACCCAAAAAACCAAAGGTCAAATGTTTTCTCTGATGCAGAAGCTAATTCACAATAGGGGAAGGGGTGTAGGGAAGAATAGAGTTACTTTATATTAGGTAGAGGGGCGTGAAGGGAAGGGAAAGGGTATGGGGGAAGGAATAATGGTAGAGTGAAACAGACATTATTTCCTCATGTACATGTATGACTGCATGACTGATGTGATCCTGAAATATGTATAATCAGAAAAATGAGAGATTTCACTCTATTTATGTATGATCTTTCAAAATGTATAAATGCATTCTACTGTCATGTACAACTAATTGGAACAAATAAAACAATTTTAAAAACAGCATTAGTAAGTTTTGGTCTACACCAGAGTAACCAAAAGCCCTCACAGAGCAATACATCAGTAAGTTTTTATTATGCTTCTTAAGGCTGCATGTATGTTTGAATGCAAATGGATTTATATGATACTATTTTGTAAGTTACAAGCTCTCCTGCTAACTACTGATACAAAAAGAATCTTCATTGTTGGAATACTAGCCTTACTGGATATTAATTTAATATCAATTACCAGTACAAGTTAAAATAGGCAAGATCATAGCAAAAGAATCAATGGATATGTCAATGTAATTAAATAGATGTTCAGACATCAGACATATATTGTTGAATATGTGATGTAGAATGGAGGAGAAAGCAGAAGTGTACAGTGAAACAGAGAAGAGGAATACTGACTCAGAAAACAGTGCTGCTTTTCCAGCAGGAAAAGATGTCAGTTCAGTCACTATTGTATACCATAACATAAATCCCATTGAATAAAATAAAAGTCCTGATGTTTTTTAAAAACAATTAAACACAACCTAGAGATGGTATAAAATGCCAAAGTTATAAAGACAGCTTCAATTCTAATCTTAAAACAGTGAAAGAAATCACAAGGTTAAAAGGCTGTGATTTAATTCACCTAAGCTGTTTAAAGAATTAAAACTGAAAGGTAAATGGCAAACCAGGAAAAATATGTATAGTATTACCTAAAAAGAGCTAATATTTTCCTTATTGACAGAAAAGAATTGTAAATTTCTATAGAACACAAGGCAGTAAGATCAGTGTTCAGATCTCTAACCGTACTCAGTTTGGCAGGTTACAGATGTCTCTAGGGTGTATCTAAGTTGCAAAGGTAGAGGCAGGGGTCAAGTGAGAGGAGCAGCCAGGAGAATGTACGTATTGGCAGGATTTTCCTTCACCCCAAACTCACCCATTTTGTAGCATGGGGAACCAGAAAGTACCAATAACAATTAATGCAATTAATGCATATTTGTATGATACAGAGTCATCATGGTATGTCCAGATTTGCAAATTTCCAGGTAACTGCTGGCATTGCCCATTGGTGGCAAAACAAAACAGACATACCACTTGACTCAGCAGCCTGTACTAGATAACAAAAGAAATCCTGTGGTACACTTGTATTATTGTCAGACCTTGATATGTAATTCAAAGAAATCATTCCATGTGGAAAATTTTAGATTGTTTCCAAAATATCAGTTGATAATATAAACTGAATAAATACTTGTTGCATATAAAAGGTGGTTTTACCATTGCAGTCTTCATTTAGCACTTCCTTGTTTGGGGAACAATTCCCATCTCATCACTACAATGATAATCCTTTATATTAGTTAGCACTTTTATCTTTATTTTCCAAGACATGACATATGTAACTAAAATAGTCACATTCACAGTCATCAAGGAGTTTTACTGAGAGTTAGACAACATGTGAAGTAGAATTCAGAATTGCAATTTAGAAATTGTTTGGTTTGATGTAAAAACAAAACAAAACAAAACAAAACAAAAAAAAACATGAAGCCAAGATGAGAAGCCCCTTCAAAAAAGAAAACTTAAGAAATCTAAAAGAAGTTTTTCAGTTTGTTTAGGCCACAGAAGATGAAAGTAATATTGAAAAAATCATTTATTCCCTGAAGTAGCAGCAGATTGAGGTCAAAACAATTTTTTTTTCTTACATTAATTACATTAAGCATCATGGTCGAATGAGTGCCAGTCACTGTGCAGGCCCTTTATGTACAGTCTGCCACTCAGTCCCAACAGCCTGGGAAGGTAAGCACTCATTCCCATTATAAAGAAGGGAAAAGTAAAACTGAGACAAGCAAGCAGTGGATAGAGAATTCACACTGAGCGTGTTCTTCATTAGTCTTGAAGAACTACAGGTTTTAGAGAACTACGTGTAATGAATTAATTCTTCTAGCATGTTTAGACTTTTTCTTCCAAATATTTACAAAAAGAAGCTTCTAATCTTTAATTGTAGGATATGGGTAAAAGGTAATTTCAGTATTTGTCATTTCAGTCTCAAAAAACCAAAGGCCAAATGTTTTCTCTGATATGCGGATGCTAATTCGCAGTGAGGGTGGTGGGGGGAGAACAGAGATTCTTTGGACTAGACGAAGGGGAGTGAATGGAGGGGAGGGGTGTAGGGGTAGAAAAAACAGTAGAATGAATTGGACATTATTACTCTATGTGCATATATGATTGTATGAGCTGTATAACTCTACACCACGTACAATCAGACGAATGGAAGCTGTACTCCTCTGTATGATGTGTCAGAATACATTCTACTGTCATGTATAACTAATTAGAACAAATAAAAAATATATTAGAAAAAGAAAAAACTGGCATTTAACAATTTGCTTGTGTTAAAATAATGATGTAATATTGGATAAAACAGAATAAAACAAAATATCATTTCAGCCATTATTTCACCAAATCTAACAATAATAAAATAGCAGGAAAAGGGCATAAACCACTCCCAAAATCAGAATTTCAGAGGGAAACTCTTGAAAACTTTGGAATCTAAGAAAAGTTATTGATTTTTCAGTTCCACTCTTACTTAATAGTCTCTCTAGTAAAGGCCAAAATTTATCTAATTGAACTTTAGCACCTTGGGCAAAAATAGAGCCAATTTTAGGACCTTTGACTTTGCCTGGTGTCATAACCTGGCTCTCACAGGGAATGGCTGCCTAGGCTGATGCTAAATAGCCTGTATATCTATTTCCAGCAGTTCAAAATCATGTATCCTTTGTCCACCTTTAAGGTTGGTTAGTAACTGCCTTATGGGAGCACTCTTTCAGAGGAAGATGAAATAAGAAAGTTAACAGATACTTGGAATTTTTGTCTGACAGCTTTGCCCATAAAGTTTTAGGAACTTTAACTAAGTCTCCTGTTTCAAATAAAATTTGAAATTGTTTATTCGTACCCACTCAAGTGATCAAACACCCAAAAGTCCAAGAAGAGAAAAAGTAAACAGGAAACACATCCCAAATGTGCTAATATTAACATACAGTTGTAATTTCAACCATCTCACTATAATTCCAGAGAACAGTTCATGATAATGTGATCTTATTTACATATAACAACAGGAAAATGTCCTTTATACAACCCAGTCATTCAAGCACAGCTGATATGAGGGCATAGGACTGTGTGTCACGCCAGAAAGCAAGGGAAATGGTTCTAAAGTCAAGAGCATCCAAAACGCCCTCCAAATGTCAAATAGAAAAAAAAAAAAAATGAAAGGAAAAGATTGTTATCTTTCAGGGACTGAAGTGGGAACTGAAGTGTTCTCCCTCAATTAGGCAAAGTGTGGTGCAGCTGATTAACCTGAATGTTACCTTGGTAACCCACGAATTACACTGTAAATGAAATATATTCAATGATAGGTACCTTTAATCAGACAAGAGCCACATGAGCATTTTGAGCAAGAGAGCCATAAATCTTGGGTTTCTGGCACTTTAATCATTCATGAAATAACAGTCTTTTTTGATGAGAGACAAGCATGGCCAATACTTATTAAGTAGTAACAGAACATGTGTTCTAGTATAACCGTGAAATATCCAAGGTTTCAACGCCAGTCTTGATAATTATAAAACAATGCCTATGGAATAGAGTTAGTAATAATATTGACTGACATATATAAAACAAGATTACTTAAAGGTCTTGTGATTTTTCAGCAGGGCCTATTTTATAAAAGGCTATGTTGCTGCAATAAATTCTTTTAAAGTATTGCTTTCCTTCTTCAAACTCCCCCATACAAAAGAAAAACATCGCTGATATTTGTTGCATTGACATTCTTTCTTTTTGCATTACCCATCCTTCAAAGAGTTCCCATAGAACCAACAAAGTATAAATTTTCTGTGTGTGTGTGTGTGTGTGTGTGTTGCAATTTTCCCTTATAATAAAACCAGTATCTTATGAAAAATATTATGATAATTAGGTCCTGGGACCCACTCCTTTCTTGTACTTCTACTGAATTCTAAAAGGCTCTCGAGGCCTTCCAGGGCTCTGGGAGCACTGATAAACATTTGAAAACTAAATGAAGCTTTTAAAGTGCTCAAACTGCCTCCGGGAGATGCTTGTGACCATCATCTTGAACTTGAATCTAAAGTGTAAAGTCCTAGGGCCATATTTACAGCTTTAAAGGCACATTTTAAAATTGATGGTGAGTCTTTTAAAACCTGTGATCAGGTGTAGGGGAGAGGTCAGCCATTCATTGCTCTTTGTGGCTGTGACTCTGCCAAGGGACACCTATTCCAAAGATCTCAGTGCCTTTAGTTCTGTTATGGAGACAAAGAGATGGACAGACATACTGACCTACACCACAGTTCCCTTCTTTGAGAATTTTATTTGTTAACCCTTAATCATACATTTCCCTAAGGCAGCTTGTCTCAGTGTATTCTAGGGAGCGCTCTGTGAAATATTTATAGGATATCTTCAATGAAAGGGTTCAGAGCCTAATGAAATGCTGGGTTAAACAAAGTGTATTGTGTTACTTTATGAAGGACTTTTTGGAGACTTAAGTGTTAATGCTCATTGCCTTCTGTCAAACACAGGGTCCTGAGTGGGAAATTAAACAGCCATGTTCTCTGTCATCAGAGACAAACATTCCAGACAGCCTGCTTGAACACGTAAGTTAAAATGTCACCCTGTAAGTTTATTTGGCACTTTGTTTTCCAAGACCCTTTGATATCCTTGCACATAGACCTGGATACAGTGGTATTAATATCTCTAACTACACCCACAAATTAACTTGTGTCTCTTACCTCGATTAATGCTATCACCTTCTCAGTAGTTGAGGCTTGAAAACTAACAGTCCTCCCATACTCTCTCTCTCTCTCAGCCTAGAAGCCAGTTGTTATCAAATCCTCATGATTTCATTCCACTTCCATACTTAGGCCCAAGTCCTGGTTTACACTCTCGGTTCTTCTCACATGAACCAAAAATATCACCTCTCAACCAGTCCCGTTATCTCAAGAACCTCACCTCCCCCAGACACACACACACACACACACACACACAAACACACACACACACATACCCACACACCACTTCTGCTCTCATTTCTAGCAATCCAAGATATCCCACGTACTGCTCCCAGAGTGTTATCTTCTTACTTTGATATGCAAAGATTTCTATGAATTGACTACCAAAATTAGTGTTTCCAATCTTATCTCACAACAGTCTTCTCTTCCCCTCCCCTGGCTTTTACCCACCAAGTTCCAGCAAGATCAATCTACTTAAAAACTGCAAACCTGCCATGTTTCATCTGTGCCAAGTGAAATAACTACTTTTCCAGTTTAAATTCTACAACTTCCATGAAGTCTCTCCTGACCCCCATATTCAGAACTGCCTTTGGTTTGTGCGCTCCCACACCATTTATATGTGTTTCTAGTATAGCACAAATCAAAGTCTACCCTGTATTCAAAGCTTTTTATGCATTTGTTCTTCTCACCTCTTACTTGTGAGACACTGGAAAACAGAGACTGTGTCTTTTTATTATCAGCACAGTATCTTGCACCAATACACAGTAGGCACTCACTACACAGTTGTTGAATGGACTTTGAGCAAATTATACTAGAAAGTTTGGTTCAAAGTGAGACCCATAACAGGGTTGTAAGTGGTCTTCGGTAGAATGAAAACAGCTTCCACCAGGTGACCAGAGGTGCCCAAGGAGACGTATGTAAACAAATTCAAATGCCATGGAGGGAACAGTAAGAAATTTCAAGTGCACTTAAAAAACAGAACCATGAGCCGGGTGTGGTGGCGCACACCTGTAATCCAAGCGACTTGGGAGGCTGAGTCAGGAGGATCACAAATTCAAAGCCAACCTCAGCAACTTAGTGAGGCTCTAAGCAACTCAGTGAGACCCTATCTCTAAATAAAATACAAAATAGGGCTGGGGATGTGGCTCAGTGGTCGAGTGCCCCTGGGTTCAATCCTCAGTACCAAAAAAAAGAAAAAAAAACCAGAACCATGTGCCAATTTCAGCTGGAGTAGATGTCTTTAGAGCCCAGGCACTCCTTGGAAGATACAGGAGGGGGAGGAATAGAAGTAATGAATGGACAGACCATTGAATCAATTGATTTCTAACCACTTACAGATCTGGTCATTGTTTCTCTCTGTCTTTATCAAAGATTCTATCTGTACATTGAGGTAGAGAAATTTTCCCTGATATCTACTCTCCTCTTCTTTTCATGAACATAAGTCTCCTCTGGAGTGGTATGTAACTGCCCAGCTAAGGGACAACATTTTCCAGCATTCCACTAAAGTAGATGTGACCTTGAATGTAACTGTGGTCAATAACATTTAAACAAAAGTGATTTGTGCTGCTTTCAGGTAACATCTTTAAAGGAGACCTCTCACCCTCCTTGTCTTTTTTTCCCAGTGTCTGTGGAATGAGATTCTGGTGTGACACGGTGGGTCTGTGTGGGGGTGAGGATAACATCTAGAGGACAGTGGCAGAGCATGATAGAAGAACCCAGGCATTTGGACTAGCTCATGGAACAGGCCTGTCCCACTGCCCTGGAGCAAATGCAGCTCAAACTTTCCCCAAGAGAGAAATAATTTTACTGTTTTGTTCAAGCATTCATTATTTCAGTTTCTGATATTATCTGACCTAGCAAATGTCCTTAAGTACACTTAATGGCACCTTAAATACTCTGTTCCCAAATGTAGCATCTGTTACCTGGAGGGGCAGTGCATGAGCACTCTGGGGTACGTCTATTTAGCAGGTTAGTCTGTCACCCCCAAAGGAAAAACACAGCCCAAGAGGAAGACCCATAAAACAGATATATTTTGCTAAAGAGGAAGACAGAAAAAAACAGAAGGATGTGGGTCTTTGGTAGGGTACTCTGTGTGGGACATTATTCTCTCCAAGAAGTGGAAAAAAAGAAAGAAGCAGTCAGAGTGGAGAAGTTGGCAGAAACATGACCTTTTCCAGGGTTTTTTCAAACAGATAACTATATAGTTGTTCACTATTTTAAGAACTCCTTGAGGGAAGGGGAGCATATTTTCCCCTAAATATTCCAGTGCAAACAATAAATGTTTTTCAAATGGAATAAATAAATGAATAATTAACTGACAGTAGCTGATGGAGCTTCTGTTTTAATGCCTGATTCCTGTTAATCATTCAGCTCTCATAATAATCCTAACAGGAACTTTAAAAACACCATTAAATAAATTGGACTTTGCTACACTCCTGGGTAGCAATGAAATCCTCAAGTGTCTACCTGTCAGAGCGATCTCAGGAAGCAACAGGGAGCAGCCAGAAAGGCAGGTAACAGATGCCAAAATTAGGAGGCAGTTTACACTCTTCCGGTTGAAGAACTGTAAAAGGAGTGATGGATTGTGGCACAAAGAGAACCCTTTAACTAGGTTTTGCTCTGCATGGCGTCAAGTAAGTAGCATCGGCTGCATTCAGCAAAGTAAAAAAAGTGTCTGTATGCTGAGATGTCAGCTTGCAAAAGTGTCAATCTCTAAAATAAATCAAGTAGCAAATGGGAAACATATAAATAACTATACTCAAAGCCAGAAACACTAAGTAAGAAAAAAAGCCATTCTAGAGGAATCTTCCTTGTTAACCACACAGTGAGTTGAGCTTAACAAGAGGGTTTTCTAGACTTGTAGAGAAGTTTTCCCATTTTATATAAAGTAGATGTGATTCAGGGTCTGGTGGAAAGGGCACAAATGGCAAAAGGATAAACCTTGGGTTTGCACATTCACTCTCTTGTTATGATACAACCTGTATCTCTTGAGAATTTTTACCTCCCTAACTTCCAGTTTCTTCTGAGAAGAACTGAGAACTTGGTTATTTTCTTTCCTTTCCTGCACCTCACCTGCTCATATAGTTAAAAAACCTGATAATGACACTATAATCATGAGCTCAGATTTGAGGTGTAGGTTCAAACTTGTACCCAGAGAATAAAGTACTGACTTCAGGGAAGCTAGGAGAGGGCAACAAAATATATCTGGCCAACAATGGTGGTAAAAATTCCTTTACCATAAGTCAAAACCTTCCATTCGGTGGCATGATATGCAAATATTCCCAACAAGGACATCACACAAGTTTGAAAAAGAGCAGCATGATGGAGCAGGTGAAACTATCAGCTTTAACATCAAGAGATCCAGGTTCAAATCTTAGTTTGACCCCTGTATAAAGTGTGGGACTTGAATAAGTTGCAGTTTTCTCATCTGTAAATTAAGGGAGGGGTGGGATAGAATATCTATGGGTCAGTAGAGAGAAATAAATGATAGAAACAGGTTATCTGTGCCATAGTTAGAAAGGTTTTATCCAAGTAAGGTCAGGGACAGAGCTTTGGCAATTAAAATAAACTCCACTTGTCTGCAGGTGGTTGAGAGGAGAGAGAATCTTCATGGAAGAATCCAAAGAGCTTTCTAATGTCTTTAGCATTGCCTGCCAACATTTGAACTCTTGCTTTCAAAGGCTGGAGCTCTTTGGGGTCCTCCATATCAATGGAAAGATTTTATCAACTTGTATTTTTAAGTTTATGAGTTTCTTTAGGTTGGATCTCAACATTTCCCTATATCTTGATCCAGTTGATTAACTTTGAGGTACTTCTAAAAAATCACACCATTGTCATATTTAAAAGCGTGAGGTAGAGGATCAAGAACTGAAACCGTTTCTCTCCCACTTCCACTCCACTCTCCTCAAGGATTTGCATTTGCTACAAATTCTCCAAGTGCCCACATTGCATAAGACCCACTGAAATGTTCACTTTAGGATATTGTTATTTAAATCCTAAATTTTCATCTGCAATTGAAAGAAGCAGTTAGAATTAAAACAGGTATATGGCTATTTCTGAAAGATTTACCTATATTTATACCCTCCTCTTTATTTCAAAATACATATGCACATCTACAAAATTATCACCTCCAGTGATCTGATCTAATTCTGTCAAAGGGCTTATACTATAGAGTTTTCCCTTCAGGGTCTCTTAATTTTGAACTCATTCTCTTCCTTGGGCATTCAACTAAACTACTAATCCAAACAATGATAATTGGGAAGTTTTCTAGGTTGGAATAGTTGAGTTGGTTCTAAGGCCACCTGCTGCATCCACAGTAATTACTTCATGGTGAATAATTCAGTGGGCTCAGGTCGACAGTTTCCTCAGTAACATCCCTAATTTTCCAGCAGATTAATATCCTCTTTCCTACACATATAGATTTTCTGTCATGTAAATGTTCTTCCACTAGTACAGTCTCAGTCTTGCTATCTCTGAAAAATTCTCTATACGTAACAAGTCCAATATATTATGCATGTTCTATTGCTCCAATAAATAAAAGGATTAGCTTGTTTATAGCTGCCAGTGTGGTCTGTTAATTTGGCCTTTCGTCTGGCTATGTCTGACTACAGAGACTAAAATGAAGCTTGCCTTCATTTTTCATTTCTCCAGAAACTTAAAATGAACAGGTTAGCTTTCCAACTCTCCAACTTTGGTACTTGAAATGAAAAATACGAATGTGTGTTTTTACTTTTTCTTTCCATTCCCTCTCAACATAGTAGCCGAACAACATTTTGGTTAGTTATATCGTTATTTATGACCCTTATGACTCTCACAACTTGCGGACAAATCCTTTACTTAGGATAAAAAAGTAAGAAAAGATATATAGTCCCTAAATAGTGATTTCAGAAATAAAGGCTTGATCATGATATAAACAGTCTTAACAACTTCCTGGTTGGGAAGAGTTCCTTTTCCTGAGCCTTCCAAAAAGCAGAGGCTATGTCAGCTATCTACAAGAAATGCTTCATGAAATTTGGTAATATGATGCCCATCCCTTAAATTTCCTGTTGCAGTCTAATTCAAACAAAACTTCATTTCCACATATTCTAATTTCTCAAATGTGCTGTTCATCCTTTGCTTTTTTCTCTCTCATCTCCTTGAAAAAGCTTTCACAGATTTTCCCTTGCAACTACATCTACAACCACCTTCTTTTTCTCAGTTAATGCCTTCTTAACACTTCTGCTGTAGATCTTTCCAGAACTAGTAGGGTACACCCAAAACCTGACAAAAGAACAAGCTGCCTCCTGGAGCAAAACTGAATGACCTTTGAAGATCCTTTCAACCAGGAATCTATGATTCTTTCATTCCATTTATGTGTCTAGACCTCGAACTAGGGCTGTAACCAGTGGAAACAGAAAAGAAGAGATGAAACAAATTTGTTAAGATTAAATTCACCAATAAAAAACTAACATAACCCCAAATGAGACACTTATGACATGGAGAATTATTATCACATTGCCTTCATGTCTAATGTACCTACAGTATTTTCTGAAAGGCAGGACCACCAACAAAGACCAGCATTTAGACTCCTTTGAACTATTTTGCATTTGGCATGAATCTTGCAAAGCTCAGTTTCCTAAAATATTTAAAGGAAAAAGTAGAAAATA
Source organism: Glaucomys volans (assembly GCA_020662805.1). Lineage (NCBI taxonomy): Eukaryota > Metazoa > Chordata > Mammalia > Rodentia > Sciuridae > Glaucomys > Glaucomys volans. The sequence continues at coordinate 1,286,635 of JAJEJO010000139.1, forward strand.
AATCTTACATCTTCTCTACAAGCTAACACTTTGAGTATTGCAAACTAGGTTAAGGGGAGATACAAGAGCAGGGTAAGAAGTGACCAGTTGCTCACATCTGACACCACCTACAAGAGCAAATATTTATTGAATGTTCATGTGTGACAAATAAAAAACCCAGAGCATCACAGGTATTACCTCATTTATTCTCAAAACAACCCTGTGATATGGATACTGTCCTTCTTTATTTTACAAATGGAGTAACTGAGATTTAGAGAAGCTAGATGATTTGTTCCAAACCAACCAGTAAAAGAAATGAAGCCTGAATCTAAACTCAACATTGTCCACTCCAGAACCCAAGCTTCTACCCAATCCTTAAAATGGAAAGACTCAGGTTTGAAGCTAACACCTGAAGTATTCATTACGTTTCTATCCTAGGTGTGAGACAATGTTGATCACAATAATAGAACCATGGATTTGAACCCAATATATAATCTACTTTTAGAGCACAATAATGATGCCTTCTTCCCAGAATTGCCAAAGCAAGTTCAGCTTAAGCCCAGCTGCCAGGAATATGACGCCATCAAATAAATCCAACACCAAACGTGATCCTCATGTTTTGCCAGCCAGGTGGCCCTGTACATATGGCAGCCCTGCTTCCTAGCAGGAGAAACATAGGGGGAAACAACTTGAATGATGAAAAACAGCAGGCATTTAAATACTTCCACTCAGACAGCAGGTAGCTTGTTACCTGAAATGCCCAGGATCCATCACTTGGCAATGAGAACACGCATACTAGACACTGATTTCAGGATCGCAGCAGGAGAACACCACTGTGTACAAATTCATGGTGTAGAGAGATGCTTTCTTTTTCAGATCCGGGTTATCTCTAGTGCCCATTATCCCTCCCCCTTCCCTTGTCATAGACACCTCGTAACAATGAACTCAGAACTTTTCTTTGGAAATCTGAACAGGGTCAGATCCATTTCTCTCCTACCATTGTGGAGAGCAGCAACACAGCAGAGTCGAAGAGATTCTAGCATGCACAGACATGTTTTGATATACTGACACTATGCAAGGCCATGGGAGACTCCTGAGTTCCTAAGGGTGTGAAGAAGGCCACCACTATGTGTTAACCAAGAAATCTGATTAGCAAGGAAACTAACTGGTGCTGATCTCCTGCCCTCCTACAAACAGCAGTAGACTAACCAATAAACTTCTCCTACTTCTACAAGGAATCTTGACAGGATTAGTAGAACCACCAAGACCCCAGATGATAATCTCTGAGGCTCTGCATACCACTCATCTGCAGATCACTCAATTGAATAAAAGCTAGTTGAGGACTCTGAGCTCAGGTGATCTGGTCTACACCAGAGTAACCAAAAGGCATCACAGAGCAATACATCAGTTGAGCAGGAAAAATGCCCCTGTCAACTATCCCTGACTTAAAATAGATGCTGGGGGTATAATAGATATTGTAGGTTGTTCCCTGGAAGGAAGGAGGGGTGTTGCTTACTTTTGTAAAATGGGTTTATGTCTGGTTGGTTTGATTACAAGGGGCCAAACCTCACACATACTAGCTCAAACAAATCTTGGGGGGAGGAGAAAACAAATAAGTTTAGTTAAAGATACACTAGAGTATTAACTATGATGGTGACCTTAAAGAAATGCAAGAACTGGAGCAGAACTTGGCAATTCCCATTCCTGAGGCTCTGGAGAACCTCATCTCTCCATCTCTTCCAGAGGTCTTCATGCTCTACCTATGATTCACACTGCTCGTGGCTCTACTCCCTATCAGCAGCTTCATTGGCTTTCTCAGTCTAGATGAAGCCCATCATGGACTTTCTCCATCTCCAAGCATCTATTGCTGCATCTCTTTTATCCTATCCTCTCACTGATAGCTTGCTCAAATTTCCAGAAGAATCCCATCCATCTTAGATCTGGTCTCAAATCTCTCCCATGATCTTTTCCTGATGTCAGCTTGAAATAAATCCATCTTTACAGAAAAACACAAGAAGTAATTATTAGCCAGATATTTGCCTGGGAGGTAAGGGGCAAGAAAAGTCCATGTCATTGCCACTACAACTTCTTGCCTTTTTCCTTATCCATTTTGTCATCATACATGATCTTTTCCTCACATGAATGAGCCACAAGATAAATTCAGAATTAGGTTATCCTTTTGGTTCCAATCTATAACTTGGGATAAACTTTTGTAAGCCTGTCTATAAAAGGGGCAAATATCCCTTAGCTGCCACTTTCTCTTGCATAAACTGCTAGCAGGTCCAATGAATTAGTATCAGCCTCTGAAGAATCTCAGGTGAGAGTTTCTCTGTAGATAGAACTGCTGTTTCCTATATCACTGGGATAGGGATTTGCTCATTTCCTCTAACAGCACTGGCAAATCCCCACATTCAGGTATACAGCTTCCTAAAATGGGCCCTGAGGATAAGTGATTAGTATGGAAAATGATAAGAGACCCAAATCTAGCTTCCAGTTTTGCTAATTAATCCTTCTTTTTGCCTGTGCAATTTTGATGTGGACAAGTGTTTAGTAAAACTATGCGCAAGGGATTTTGAAATTTCTGAGTTCAAATGAATTAGACATACATAATCAGAACATTAAGTAGTATTTTCCAGGTGTATAAACTGTACTTGAGTCCTAGTGACAAGCTCATGAAGATAAAACTTAAATCCATCTAGTGCTTTGAATATTTGGTATCTTAGGCTAGGGAAAGTACATGCTGATTAATTTTGGGTGCGAGATAGCAATAATGGAAACCACACCTCTCATTGAATTCCAGCTATGTCCTGATCAAAGTTTTTGCAAGACCATTAACACATAGATTTCCTAAAAATAAAAGGGCGGGGGGCATGAATGGTTGCTATTCTAGGACAAATTTTTGTTTTTAACTCCTCCACCATCTTCCCAAACATTGCAGATTTTTGTATAGTCATATATTCTCCAAAGGAAACATTATTAATTAAGAATATTAATTTAAAATACATGTTGCCACCAAGATTAAATGTGGCCACGTAGAAAGCAAGTCTCCATTTTCCAAACTATAAATACTACTTCTCCCATAGCAAAAGGTTTAGGATTCTACAAATTAGCCATACAGTTATCTTAAACACCTCCATTCTACCCTCGTACCTACCTTGATGAAGCCAATAAGAGCAGGCTTGGTGAAGACTGATTAAGGTTATTTGAATTCATACAGGAAAAGTACCTCAGAACTTCAAATACTGAAATACAAGTCATTGTTTTTAGGACTAGAGATCTGGGGAATGTTTGGACTTAGAATGTCAAGAAGATAAGTCATTGAGTTTTGACTTCTAATTGTCTTTATACCTATATAATGAGCTTACAAAAGGTATGAATATGTATGTATATAATTTATGTGTGTGCGTACACACTTGTGCATGCACAATCATACATGTATGCATACATATATATCATAGACACAAAGTACGGGCATCCAAATTTGTTTTTACTTTCAATACATAAATTCACCTACTTGAAGTGAAAGTTAAAAATTTTAAACAAAAATAATCCAAAGGTAGGCATATAGCTTTCTATGTTGGTGAAAGATTTGTAAATGCTTTTCTCAGGCCCATTTGTGAACCAGAGCCCAACCTACTCTCTAGCACAGTGCCGAACAGTTATATAATAAGACACAAATGAAGGGGGAGTTGAGGGAGAGAGGAAGGACAGAGAGAGATGAAGTGAAAGAAACAGAAAGAAGGGCAAAAGTCAGGACCTGTGATTCCTAGAACAATATTTTTATTTTCAACCCATGACACATATTCAAACATTTCTTGGCTTTATTTTCTGTATCTCTTAGGTATTGTCATTCCAAAGATATTATTCAATTGTTCCCAAATTCATGATTTGACACCTAAGATTGCTCCTCCTGAGCCATGGTCAAGGGTACAAATATTCTATCCAATATTCCTGCATCTATTTTTTCAATGACTCAGAGATTCTCACCAAGCTTCAGTTCTCGTCTTTCATCTGAATGCTTAAAACCTGGTGTGGGGACACTGGTTGGTCCTATTACCTCTCCCCTGGATCTGCCTTTTCATCTGGATCCCTCAAAATGACACCTGAACTAAATCTCTTCCTTGGACCTTCATTGGGTTTCTCATCCCTGTATCAAGTCTCCCTAGAGTCCATGTTCTAGAACCACCAAGCCAGGTCTACTCCGGTCTTTAGAAAACAGCCCCTATTTGTGTCCTGGTTCTCTTCGTCTGACAGTGGAGGTCCACATCTGATGTTTCTGAGAACCACTGTTGATGAGAGGTAACCATCCCAAGGTACCATAGTGTTCATTAGTTAACTTGTGAGACCACCTGTTTTCAGTTTCATCATCAGAAAAATACAAATAATAAGAATAGCATCAACTGGAAATGGGATACTGTATTTTTTTTCCAGGACTGGAAATTGAACGCAGGGCCTCATGCATTCTAGGCAAGTTGCTCTACCACTGAGCTACATCCCTGGCTCTGGATGCTCTATAAAAAATTAAAATTTTGTGTGGAGTGTTTCATAAGTTGTAAAAACCATGCAAAGACTAGGATTTTTCAGAGAGTTCTTAAAGAACTCTATCCAACAAAAGTAATAAAAAACAAAAACAACTTAACCCTATACTCAGCTATATTCCATACCAAAGCTAGAGCCCCTTCTTTTGCCAGTACTACAACAGAATGTAATATTACACCCACAGTGTTTGTAACAAAGATTGACTGTTTCTTGTTTAGTTATTTATCTTATCCCCAACAGAAAAATGAGTGTGTGCTTCCTGTTTTATGCTCGCCACTGTAGTTTGACAAGAGACCAGAGGGAGGTTTCAAAAGAAAAGGACAAATGCCACGAAAAGGGAGACAATGCTGTAAATAACATGGAAATGACTCCTGGAGACTACCTGAGACCTGAGTGGAACTCTCACCATAACTCAGTGGCCCAGTACAAAGAGCAGCTCCGATTCACAGGGGATGTGCACGGTGATCGGAACATGAGGTTTCAGTGAGTAGTGCTGTCCATCACGTTGAAGTCCACTGCATGGGCAGTGAGCTTCCCCAGTTCTTGCTGCTCTCAAAAAGATACCCCACTAAGGGGGTATGGGATTATTTTTTTATGTTTTAACATCACAAGGTAGTTAAAGCCACTCTTCAGGAAGCCCCGACAGCATCTCAGACCTAATTTTAGGAAGAGAAGGAACTCAAGAGTCCATTATTTCAGAGAGAAAACCCGCATCTGAGAGCACTCAGCTCCATCACTGCAGTTATTTCTGAGGTTAAACCAAATAAAACCTTCAAAAGTGTGAGTAACTGCCCTGAAATTTCTTTTCCTGTCAGGAACACTAATACTAAATTAGATTTAGGATTGCAGATGCAAGAAATTGCTGTGGGAACTTCTCCCTCCTTTTCTTACTTTTCCCAAGAAATTTCTCATTGTAGACACTTGGATTAGCAGCACTGTGTCATTTCTATTACTGGGTCACCAAATTAGTTAAACTATCAAAATGTATAGTCTTTAAAAGCAAGCATACAGTTTCCATTGTTCACAGTTAGCTGTTGCGGGGGTAGATGCCAACGCAATCATGTAACATGTTCCCCACTCATTATTTTTCAAGTGAAATCTTACTAGCTCTGTGGTGTATGTGATGTCAGTTCATGTCATGATTTATATGTGAAGAGAGGGTTCCCTATCTGTAAGACAAGCAATACTTTGCTTTTCAGTATTTCTAGGGACTAAAGATATGCATATGAATGACAAATATATCCACAATGAAAGTTCATGCATTCAACAAACATTGACAGAGATGAGGCACAAAGAAGCTAGACAGTTCACCCCAAGTCCTACAGCTAATGAATGGCCAAGCAGAGGCTCCAGTTCAAGTCTCTGACCCGAAAAACCAGTATCCTGCTACGTCACACTGCAGTTCCCCCAGGAGTCACACAAACTCCAAGGGGAGATCAAACAGAGATGCATATTCATTCAACTCATTTGCTCAGTAAATGAAATTAGTTCTACTGCATACCTACCCAAGTGACAAGCATTACCTGGAATATAAGGGAACGAGGGACAAAGTTCGTTGGGTAGGCATACAAAGAAATTACTTCTTCAGTAGGCTTCCAACAGGAGGTGATGGTAAGATGCTTCCTGAAGGATTAGTCTATAAGTAGGGACAGACTGGGACAGGAGCTTCATGTTAACTGGGAGGACCAGTATTTGTTAGAGGGTTTAGAGAGAAAAGGAATATAAATCATGTGGTATGAATTAAGCATAGCCAATTTAAAATGTTGAAAGATACAAATTGAGTCCAGATCCCAGAGACCTTTAAACAACAGTATAAGAAGTTTTAGTTTTATTTATTAGACAATGGAAAATGTTGAAAGAGTTTAACTGAGGAGTTATTTAGTCAGAGCTACTTTAGAATGATGAATCTTCAAGGAGTGTCTAAAAGTAAAACTGAATGGTGGCAGAGAGTCTAGAGGCCAGAAGAATATGGCTACAACCCAGGTGAGAGCTAAGGAACAGTGTGGGACAGTTACAGCAAACTGGGGGAAAAAGGAGTTGAGATGGGATGCCTTACATGAACAGCATAAGATTATCTACTGTACCAATTTATCCTCTAATAAATAGCATTCTGAGGAAATACAACTCATTCTGAATAAAAGCACTGAGTTTGAGGAGTCTGTAATATCTCCAGCAGCTCAGCTGTTACTCAAAGCATGAAGCTGCCTGAATACAGAAAATACCACATATCCAGACACCAGAGTTACCTTAGAATTTGTCCATAGGTACCTCATTCTCAGTCACATTGGTGCCTCTCTTTCTCTGAGGCTGGAAGGACAATGATCCTCTCACTCAGGCATGTAACCTCGCAGGGTCATGATGGGACAAAGATTACTTTCCAGAGCTCCCTCCACACATCCCTCATGGGCCAAAGATAGGGTTCCTGTTGGAGGGATGGGCTGGCTGTGAAATAAAAGCTATGAAATTTGTTTATCAGAAATAATAACAGAAGACAGAATTATCCTGATTAAGCCTTCCAGAAGGTCTGGTTCTAACAAAAGAAGGAGCCTGCACTTACTTCATTTACAGTGGTAAAGATCAAAAGGAACCAGTAGGAGCTTCTTTGTGAAAAACAGGAATGGGGGGTGGAGGGAAGCAAGCCATTTGGCTCTAGTGGATCACTCTCCCACATCCAATGCTTTTTTTAAACTTCAGTGGTGAGCCAAGACAGGATAACCACATGACTCAGGTGTTCTTGAACAATTATCAATAACTATGAGTTCCTGAGGCTAGATGTTCCTGGTTAATGGCTCATCTACACTTGGTTCTCATACAAGCCATGAATGACTTCCTGAACAGAGCCATTTAAATATACATATGCCAAACCAACCAGCTAAAGGAAAAGAGAGGGCTGGGTTCAAGGAGGGAGAATACTAATAGAAAGAAAGAAGATAAAGAAGGAGCAGTTACAAGTAAGCTACATGTGAGCTTCTCTTCAGTAAAGTTAGCTGCCCTAAATCATCCATACCCATTCCAATACCCTCCTGCCCACATCATGTACTGAGAGGCAAGCAGGTTTTTATTTTCACTTATTTGTTCATGCACCTAATCATCCATCCTTGGAACACAACTTGGTAAGGTGCTGGGATTTGGTCCTTGTCTTAAGAAGCCAGAGTGACACCTGCCAATGTACAGAATGAAGAACGCAGTCACAAAAAGAGAGTGGGAGAGTGGGGTTCCCCCACCTCAAATGGAGATGGAACTGTGACTTGTCCTATGACCCAAACCAGTCCAGTGCACAGTCCACAGCTCAGGTCCAATTGAGAGTGAAAGGTGAGCCCAGGAGAGACCAGTACATTTCTATCCCAGGGAAAGGAAGAAGGCAGAGGTTATAAAAAAAATCCTACTTCTTTAACAACCTATTTCTAGAGTGGGCTCCACAGTGGTGTGCAGAGAGAATCTTGAGTAAGAAAGCAGACAATTGAGACTCCAATGTACCAACAGCAATTTTATCCTCCATGAAAAACATTAGCTTACATAATAAAGTTGGGGCAGAATTGTTCTGAGTGGTGTGAGTAGAAATGTTTTGCTGACTGCTGTTGAAATGGGTAACAGACTTTGCATATTATATCACCATTTTTTGTTGTATTTCACATGCAGTGTTTTTCTGCTCTTGACTTTGAGGTGTGAGGGGGAGGCTCTAATCATATGGCCTTGTGCAGATGCTCCATTTGCATTTCTATTAATCCAGGCCCTCCTGGAGATGCTCGAGCAGAGACACAGCATGCTTTGTGTTTGAACTTGTGAGAACCCATACCACCGCTTAATAACTTAATACATATGTATAGCCTCCCTCAGACAGCCCACTAGGAGGCAGAAGCTGGAGGAGGTGCCACCAGCTTGCAGACTGCAGGGCTCTGCGGAAATGTGTTCTGACAGGAAGGAGCACCTTGCTCAGCAAAGATCCCTGTGCCTTAATCCCATCTAGCCACCCACCTGCCTGGCTGGGGAAGCCTGCTTTGTAAGCTTGGATCCAAAATACTCGGTCTCAGTGGTCAGAAATAGCCGGATGGGGCTGACAAAGCCCCTGTAGTATTTAACTTGATAATATGGCCGTGGCTGTTCTCTTGTTTCAGGCATGAATTAGGTGCTACAGGATTTTTTAATGCAGGTAAATGTGAGAAACAGGATGGTGTCGAGTAGACAGCACTGGCTTTACAGTCCCACAGGCTTTATTTTAAACCCCAGCTCCACCTCTTACTGGTTAGGTGACCTTAGCAGAAAACTCCTCTGAGCCTCAGCTTTCTCATCTGACTCATCAGAATAGTATCTGCCTCGTAGGTTTGCCATGAGAAATTAAGAAAAGAAAAAAAAGACACACAAGGACCACGTCCACAGATTGACTGTTTAATTAGCTGTAGCTATTATCATTATGGCAACATTTTGTTGCACTTCACAGCTTCCTGATTTGCCAGTCAATTCATTGACTGTTTTGCAGGGATAAATGAAAGAGGGGCAGGATGAGGGAAGGTGAGCAGTTATGTTTGGGGCCTTTTGCCCCATCCTAGTGACACATGAAGCAAACTGATTCTGAGGAAACTCTTCTTTGAAGATTTTGTGAAGGAAACATACTCCATTGTTTACAAATGACACATTTTTCCTTCTGCCTTCTGAATCTTATGTTGGAAAAAAAAATCTATGAAATTGGCAAACATAAATGAAAACCACTCCAGGTTCTTCTAAGAACTCTCCAAAGGAAGCCCAGCAGAGTAGCCTCCATGTCAATCCTCACTTCGATAAATATCACAAGACTCACTTTCAATTGATGAGATTACACAGCATTCAAGAAAGAAATCTCACCACCTGTTAAGATTTCTCTAGGATTATATGAATAAGAAATGTCCCTTCCTTTGCCTTTCTTTTATTTTCTAAAATAAACTAGAGATGTATTTGAGAAGTCAGAATTACAGATTCTCATTTTCCTCATCGATTCTTTTCAAGTGTTTGTGTCCTATTGGATGATCTAACATCCACATTGGTTCTGTAAGTAACCAATGAGCAGAATGAGATGGTATTCTACCTTCAAATTAGCACCTACCTAGGCCCTTTCTGTCCTGGAAGGTGGCAGAGAAGATGTTAGTGGAAATTAAACTGATGGCTAATGGCACTTTTCTAGGCCACTCTACTATATGAACAGTACTAACGAGAGTAGGGTTGAAAGAAAACTGTACATAGTTTAAAAAACCTGTCAACAAAGATCATTGCATTCATGTTATGATTCCACACCACATTCCATACATATTAGATGTTGAATAAGTATGGAAAGAATAATCTATTAGAAATAGAATTCTAATAGATTCCTAATTAATGGATAGGTAATAGTAATCTATTTATAAAAAAGTTATTTGTGAGAATCAATCCAAAACAATGAAAGCCCTTGAAAGCAACTGGTGATTTCAAAGTATCCCACAATCAACTTTCAGAAAATCAGGAGCAGCAACTAATGGCCATACCTTCTTTGCCATAATGGCCATACCTTCTTATATTGATATCATCAATATCACCGTGCAACTTTGTTTGAAGTACTGGCATGCACTTTCTAGTTTTATCTATTTTACTTACTTCACAACCCCCACCTAATTAGGTGGTAGATTTTAACCCAGCTCTGTGCCTTCTCTTGCCCCAGCCTCTGCTTTGTTTATACAAACTCTAAGCTTTGGTCACCCACCTTCCTTGATGTCTGAGAAAAACTTCAAGTCATCTAATACTAACCAAAATATGATTAGGTCCCCCAATATCTAATCATGAAAGAAACAAGGGAAATTGGTAACAAAGAATAACCCTACAATTAGGTCCAGTTTTATCTAAAAATCTGACATTTGGTGATCCCTCTCTGATTACTTTCATTCTGATTTCCCAGAGGTGAGCACCTTTTTACCATTAAAAAATGAATGCCCATTGGGTAATATCCCCAATTCTATTAGTCTCCAGAGCCTGTTTTTATTTTATAGTATCACATGGGGCAGGGGCTGTACCTAAGTAGGTTGTACCTACTTCTTTCTTAGAGTAAGTTCAAGAAAGTGAAGAGAAAAAATACAGAATTGGAAACTTCAACCAAATCAGACATGGGCTCTAGAGTCAGACTCCTTGTATTCAATTCCTAGCCCTGATGTTCACTGACTGTGACATTGAATAAGTCATTTGCTATCTTTACAACACAGTGTCTTACTCATAAAATAATCATAGCAGCTACACATAGTGTTGTATGAAATAAGCTACTACATATAAACTTCTTAGAATACTACTTAGCACATAGTAAGCATTCAATTCATATTCTCTATCATTTTCACTATTATTTTATAAACATATATGATTTATTCCTTTCCCCTCATTTTTAAAGGACATTTTCTTGTCCCTCTTTGGTATATCACTTAAATTTATTTTGTGGTATTTTTATGATAATCTAGAGCCATTTATTGTTACAAAATATACTCCACATGTAGGCCACCAGTCAAGTCCTTTTATTTATGAATTTTTCTTAATCCTAAGGTACCTATTGGATTCTCTGAAAATTGTTCTGAAATGCTCCAATTCCTCCGGTGACCTTTACACTTACACAGAATTAGAGGTGGTCCTTATTACGTGTATTAGTCAATGTTCTCTAGAGGAACAGAATCAACAGGAAGTATGATTATAAAACGGGGATTTATTAGATTGGCTTTCACAATCAAAAGCTGGGTAGTCCACAATGGCCGTCTGCAGCTGGAGAGCTGGAAGAACCAGCAGCTGCACAGTCCAAGAGGTGGAACCCCTAGAACAAGAAGGATCAAAGTGCTACCGTAGTCTGAGACCAAGGCTTCTGGAAACTACCTGGAGAATCACTGGCAGAGTCTGCTTTGGAAGAGTGAAGAAGTAAGAGTCTGATATCCTCAGACAATTGAAGCAGCAATCAAGAACCCGTACAAGAAGAGCCAAGCTTGCGGTCTGCATCTGCTTCCTTGTTCTTCCAACTTTTATTCCATCCAAGCCAACATCCTATTGAAGGGTGCTTCCCATGCTTAGGGAGGGTCTCCAGTTCACTATCCCACATTCCAATCATTCCTAGACACACCTTCATTGACACACCCAGAAGCCTCTTAACCATGGGCATCTCTTAATCCAATCAAATTGACAATTCAAATTAACCATTACATTAGGTATCAACAGGGATGAGATCTCATGTGCTGGGTTTTTCAATTAATATATTTAGTAAACTTTGTTAAACAGAGCTCTGCAAATAAAAGCCTCCAATTAACCAGAATCTAGTTTTCATACTTTACTTGGGGAGTAGGAGAAGGAGAGAGCTATGGATTTCTTAATCCAGTAGGAGCAGACTGGACAGGAGGGGCCAGTAACAAGGAAGCCAGCAAGGATGGGCATAGGATAAGCCCAAAGCTAAACGAAGGTGGTAGAGAATCAGAATCCCGCTGAAGTTCAAAGTGCATGGTCCTGAGGCAAAGCTGGGTGGACAACAGTTTAGCATTGCCTGGACATTTCAGAGGGCCTTTGTTCTGTATTAAGTTATATCTTGTTTTTTATTATTATTATTTTTTTAACCAAATTCCAAAGAAGCAAGGATTTATTAGAAAGAAAGGAAGAAGAGGGAGGAAGAAAGAGATTCCAGTATATATCCTGAGTTCGATAGGGTCATTCTAATCTGCTATATTTTCTCTATATAAAATTCATTTTGAAAACAAAATTCACTTTTATAATGATGGTACTGAATCACAAGATCTTCAGGAAATGAAGACTTAAATGAATATTGATGCAAGAATTAAAATACATTCACCATACTCTAATAAGGGAGGAAATAACCCAAAATAATCCACAAAATAATCCACAAAAATTGAAAAATGGAAAAGTTTTCTAACTAAATCTAAAAAATTCAAAATTTCACTAATTATAATATGGATAGCAAGAAAGATTTCATCTCACACAACTGCAATCTATTGGTAAGAACAGCCTGGATTATTGCGTTGAGAATGATTCTGAGGCCAATCAGGTTGAGCAGGAGACCACACTATGAAGAATCCATTGTATCTGTCATGGTTGATATTTATGAAATATATTCTGTGTTCTCACTGCTCTGGTAAGTAAGGATGACATTCTCTAAGAATTACAGTTTAAAATCAAGATTTTGCTGTGTATGTCACCATTATTATTAAACAAATGCTGAAGATGAACTATTAGTCTGAGAAGTCACAGAATTTTCTATGAAATTAAAGTCCCAGAAAGCTCCTACTTAAAAGGAGACTGCATCCACACTGCATAATGCATTTTTTTTTCAGAATTTACTTTTATATTGACTTCACTGTATTTCAAACACTAGCCTAAACCTCATGAGCATTGTTATGGTTTAGCTATTAGGTGTCCCCCAAAAGTTCATGTGTGAGACAATGCAAGAAGGTTTAGAGGTGAAATGATTGGGTTATGAGAACCCTAACCTAATCAGAGCATTAATTGCCTGATAAGGATTAACTGAGTTGTGACTATAGGCAAGTAGGGTGTAGCCGCAGGAGGTGGGTCACTGGGTCATGCCTTTGGGGTGTATATTTTGTCCCTGAAGATTGGAGCTCTTTCTCTCTTTCTTTCTCTCTGCTTCCTGGAGCCATGTCCCCAGCTACTTTCCTCTGTCATATCCTTCCACCATAATGTTCTGCCTCATTTCAGGCCCTAAAGAATGGAGTTAGCCATCTATGGACTAAGACCTCTGAAACCATGAGCCCCCAAATAACCTTTTCCTCCTTTAATTATTCTTGTTAGGTCTTTTGGTCACAGCAGCAAAAAAGCTGAGTAAAACAAGTGTTAAGATGTTTACAAAGGTAACCAGATAATCACAACCACCGCATACAGATGTGCCACCAACCGCATCAACAAACACAAGGTCCAAATCACTAGTCTCACATTTCTGATGATATATTTGAAAAGAATTTGCAATTTAGGCACATTCTACTATAGTTAGTACAGGTCCTGAAATTTTAAATACTTGGGATCCTCAATTATTCCTACGTGCTTGTGGGCATCTAATTCTACATCTCAGAGATAAATCATTTTATCATTTAGATTAGTGGCCCTTAGCTTTTTGACCTTCTGTGCATGTTTAAGTGTCTTTTCAGTCTGACTTCTCCTTAATTAGGAGAAAAAGCCCTGTATTTTAAGAATGTCACTGTTTTAAACAATGTGAATTTTACATAACACATTTGCCTTGAAGCATCTGCAGTGAACTTATTTTTATAAATCAAAACAAATATGAATTTAAAACCAACCATTAGGTTCTATAGCCAAAATTATGTTGTTCTTGACCCTGTTGGTATAAAAATTTCAATTCCTTTGTTGAAGATTGTTTCCTACAATAATATATGATTTTCATAAATCTTTTTATTCCTGGGAAGTTCAAAAGGAGCAAAGACAAAATTTGTAGAACAGCACAAAATTAGCAATTAAAGTCTGTAACATAAGGCCTGAACCAAAATGCCATATTCCAAAAGATTAAATACAGAGCTTTCAGAACACTTTATTCAATTCCATAGAACAGAAAGGGCAGCAGGGAAATAGTGCAAACTTCAACATTAGTTGCTGAGTTTAGTGTTGCTTACAGTTTTCTTCTTTACTCTCAATCCTGTTACAAATAATGCAAACCTGTTTTTATTAATTTACATTAAGTTCATTTAACACTGATGAAACAGACCAGAAATGTATAATGAGGAACATTTAACAAGCTCCCGCATTAGGGCTAATCATGCTCTGTTTACGAGAGCTTATCTCATTCTTGGAAAATATCCTGGTAGAAAGCTCCATCCTTATTTAACAAGTAAAAAGGGGATCGTCACCAGCCACTGATAACAAAGAAATGAACAAGCTTAATAATCTCCAATTTGGTTTTCCACTCCACTTAATGATGGAGGCAATGCGAGCTCTGTGGCCAGAGTACAAGAAGAAGCACCCACAAGTACTGAAAATTTAATTAAAAGTCAGAAAGCCATTGCAATGAAGACTCAGCAGAAAGCCATTTATTTTTAAAATCTAATATATTCTTCATGACTAAAGGCTAAAGCACATGCTGACTTACACATTTAGCTGTAACTGATTTAAGCTACTTGATGATTTTTTTCTTTTTTTTTTTTTCTTTCTTTTTTTGCCGTCCTTCCTTTGGCTCACAGGGTGGTGCTCAATTTGCAATGGAGTAAATTGGCAGAATTTAATTTGGTAGATTTTTTTAACTCTGTTAAAAGAATCCTCATTAAAGCCACACGATCAGCTGTATACTTTTTTCATCATTAACTAGCCTAACTGCAGGTAAAAGAGATACAATTATGGATTTATATAAATCCTATTGTCAATTTATAGCTGAAAGACTGGTGAGTTACCTCATTTTAAATAGGTTATTTTTTCCCCTTAACCTTTCTTTGTTTTAATGAGGATTCAGTTTGTCACTGTCTGAGAAGTCTGCTGGCAGGAAAGTTTCTCAGGATATTATAAGGAATAAAAAGTAGGAATGGGAGAAGATATTTGGCTAAGTTTCAAATTTGCTGAAAGACTCAACATTTGAAATTCATCTCCAAAGCTGCATATGTATCATCTCTAAGGTGCTACCCTGCAGAGCAGAAGCCAAAACAATAAGCACACCAAGGACTTGGGATAAAAGGGAGAAAATTCCCTAGATATGGTGGAATTACAAAGAATTTTGGATAAAATATTGGGTAAAGTTGTTTCTTCCATACAACCTCAATATAGGAATATTTTCCTTATTTTCCCTTAAAGAAAAAAAAAGAGAGCTTTGAAGTAGCTGGCAGATCGGCAGATTGGCATAAAATAAGATACTTATTCTGGGTCCTCAATGTGAAACTTCAGAAAGCAGCAACACTTCCCACCACCCAAGAGATGTCACCAAACTTCTCTGCTTTCCAGCTGAAAGTTTAGCATGTTTAGCACCTGGGGGGGCTTCAATAGTGAAATGCAGATACCACCTTCCCACTGTTTTCTCTGAGATCATGGTTTGGGGGAGTGCTGAAGTCCACAGCCTTCTTAGCCTTTTTTCTTTTCCTCTGTCCTTCTCTCCTCCCAAGATTAAATAGTAAACATGTTCCCCAATTAACTACTACTAATTCACTAGTATTGATTAAATTGGGGTGACCTCCCAGGGCTGGTCATCTCATTTTACCTCTGATACTTCCTTCAAAGGAGGCAAAAAGAAAGTGAGAATTCTCCTATGGGAGCAGCATAAATCTTCAGTCTCTGCCCTGGCACACAAGAACATCATTATAATATCTCCTAGCTATTTTTTCAAGTCAGTTATACAAATGCATGATTATAAGCCCCTTAAAGAACAAAGTTCAGATACTTTTAGACCTTCTATCTTCTTGTATTTGCAGCTGTTCCTGCTTCCACATCTAGGCATTAGCCCAGGAAACACAAAAAACCAAGCACTACTATTTGTTCCCATTTTCTCTGGTGCCCCTAAACGTGAAGATTGCAAACATTTTAGATATGGCTCATTTGTTTTCTTGTACATTGTTATGGTTTGGATTTGAAGTGTCCCCCAAAAGCTCAAGTGTGAGACAATGCAAGAAGGTTGGAGGAGAAATGATTGGGTTACAGCCTTAAGGTAATCAGTGCATTGGTCCCTGATAGGATTAACTGAGTGGTGACTGAAGTGGAGGGTGTGACTGGAGGAGGTGAGAATTGGGGTGTGGTTTGGCAGTATATATTTGTATCTGGCAAGCAGGGTCTCTCTCTCTCTCTCTCTCTCCTTCCTGATGATGTGAGCTGCTTCCATCTGCCACACTCTTCCACCATGATATTCAGCCTCACCTCAAGCCCTGAGGAATGGAACCAGCTGTCAATGGATTGAGACTTCTGAAACTGTGGGCCTTCAAATAAACTCTTCCTCCTTTACAGTTGTGCTGGTGGGGTCGGTACTCATAGCAGCCAAAAAACTGACTAACACATACCTCCTTGGGCCCGAGGCCCATGAAATTAGAGGCATAGGCATATAATTGACCCAAGAACCTAGGCTTCTACCTTGGCAGAAAGAATAAGGTTTGATTCTTTTTTAATTTTAATTTCCAAATCATCTGAATGAATCCTGCTAATATTTGGAATCAAGAGCCTTCTTCTATTACTTCCAGAACTATCTTGGTGCCAGTTTCTCCCTGGGAACACTGAGAGCCCAATCATTTTTCACTGCGTGTTATTAGATCCAGTTTCCCTTATCAACCTTAGCAATCTTCTTGGGACCTAACAATCCAGTCTCTATATAATGTTGCTCATATTAACATTCCTCCATCTACATGATCTACATGTAGATCTATATGGATGAGCCTAAACCAGACAAAATAGCTCTGCACTCAGACCAACAGAAGATTTTTCCAGTTTTTCACAAATAACATGGCACTTTTGGTGGTTGGTGTCCAAATGAAGTATAGTAGTTTATTCCTAACTACAGATGCTCCTTGACTTATATCCTGATAAATCTGTGACAAATGGGAAATACTGTAAGTAAAAAATGCATTTGATATATTGACCTCTAAACACCATAGCTTAGCAATACACTATGTCATACAGTATCAGCTCTCCTCCTTGTGACTGTAACCTGATTGGGAGCTACAGCTTCCCAGAATCACCAGAGAGTGCCCTGCCACATATCACGAGCACAGAAGATTCAAATTAAAAATTTGAAATACAGTTCAATCCCCAGCATCGGAGAAAAGAAATTTGAAGTAAGTTTTCTACTAAATGCATATTGTATTCCCACCACCATAAAGTTGAAAAGTCATCATAAGTTGAACTATGTGTACTTGAGAAGGATGAAAATAAACCAGAAACAGATGACTGGCAGCCCCGAGAAACCTTCAGAACTTGTTAACCCTGCAGTACCTGTGGTCACTGACCTCACCACATTCTAAGGTACCACATCACCATATTGTAATTTGAAAATCCTGATGACACAAAAAACACATAACGTAACAGCTGACCAAACTACCAGTCTTCAAGGTGGCTGAGCGTCCAGACAAACAAGAACCAGTCCTCTGTTTAACTCCCTATTTCCAAAACATTTTCAGAGGCTTAGAAAAGTTCAACAATGAAAAAACAAGATAGGATTTTCACTGAAACAACACCTATTATCAGAATTTTAAGTTCTCTTCCTTCCCAGTACCAATTTTACTACAACACTGCCATTCACATCTTCTTTCAAATGCTTCATTCCAGTCTCTCTAGTTACAGTGTTTTGGTTCTTACTTCCTAGGCTTTTGTCTCTCAAGTAGACAACTACATAAGAGAGCCTTAAGGAGCTACATATGACATTTAGTCTAGCTTTTGTAAGTAGCCAAAGGAGCCACTTTGTATTCTGATCAGCAACACAGTCTGGAAAGAATCCAGTCCTAGGAATCCACTGGGTATGATACCTCAAGAGAGCCAAGAAGAGTCTTGTCAGCTTATTCTCCAAAGCCCACAAGATGAACCCAGTGGTCTTTTTCTGGCAGCTTTCCCCATCACTCAAGTTCCTTGTGTCATCAGCTGTTCTTCTGCCTGCTAAATATGAACTGACCCTAGCCCTTATAGTGAGTCACATTTATCCAAGTACCACCTAAAAGGGATACACTTCGAAGTGATACAAAGATCAGATCCGGGTTTTGTATAGCTCACCCTGAATGCAGGAGAACAGCCATGAATGCAATATCATAGGAATCACAAAAATGGAAGTCTAAAATGGTAGGCTCGGCCTGTGCAGGGCAAGTGGGGAAGGGGTGCATGTACCCCATGTTGCTGGAGCATTAGGGCTTGATTGGATGGGATTTCCTTTCCTAACATTAGTACTCCTGCCCAACTTCTCTTCCTGCTCATGGTTTTTCTTTGTTTTTGTTTTGCTTGAAAAATATTTTGCACTTTCCACTCCAAAATGAACAAATAGAACCTTGACATAGGTCTATTTCAAAAATGATAAAATGTTTTCTTTGATAGATTGAGAGCTATATATTACCAATGACCTGCTATGGTTATGGGATTTGAATGGAAAAAAAATGAAAAGCTTTTTACAATAATTCACATGAGGTTTAAATGAATATCTTAATTAAGTACCATTGGGAGAAATGGAGAAGAGAGAATAAAATAAAAAACTGATTTGTTTGTTTTTTTCCTCCCAGATCTGAGCATTGAATTTAGGGGTACCCTGTCATTGAGCTACAATCCCAGTCCCAGTCCTTTTTATTTTTATTTTGAGACAAGATTTCACTAGATTGAGGAGACTGGCCTCAAACTTGCAATCATCCTTTCTCAGCCTCCCAGAGTCCTTGGAATTACAGGAGTGCACTACCATGCCTAACTCAAGAATTCTTGAAGTTGAGTTGGTAGAAGAGGGGGATTGATTACAAGTGGCAGGTTTCTGCCTTGACATATAAATGAATGATTTGGAAATCAACAGCAAGAGAATGGTATTTAAAATCACTAAATATATAAAATCACCTAAACGGATTATGTAGAAAAAGAGGAGCAGAAGGCTGAGGGAGAAGCAGTTAGAACATTTCTGAGATGAGGCCAAAGAAAGAGGAACAGAGAAAAGAGATTAAGAAAGGTCATCTTTCCCAAGCTCACCCTGAATTTAGCACAATGTAGGCTATGATACAGAGTAAAATGTATCTGTGTGTACACGTATACATGAGCACATTCCTATGTAAAAGACTTACATGAGAATAGAGAAGACTATTGAAGGATTTTCACCAGATTGTACATGTAGGTTACAGGATTGAGAAAGAAAAAGAAGGAATGGAATAAAGGAAAGGGGAGAGGACACACAGAAAAAAGTAAGAGGAGTTTCCATTAAAACTCTCATTTACATAAATTTCTGCATGTGTATATGTGTGCACATATAAACAAAGAAAAAAATGAAAAAGGATGATGCTAGATATATGTCTCCTCTCAGATTTTCCAGGACATGCTCACAAGTTAAAAAAAAAAAAAAAAAAAGAAAGATTAATTTACATAATGGTCCTATTTTAGTATAATTTTTTTAAAATTATGAACAAGAATATATTTTAGTAAATGGATGCGCAAGAAGGGTACAAAGTGTGGAAAAGCCCATACCAGTCAACAGAGTCCTTCAAGAGCATGGTATTGTGCTGGGCATGGTGGTGCACACCTGTAGTTCCAGTGACACAGGAGCCTGAGGCAGGAGGATCACAAGTTCAGCAAACTAGTGAGACACTGTTTCATAACTAAAAAAATTAAAAACACTGGGCTGTAGCTCAGTGGTAAAGTTCCTCTGAATTTAACCCCCAATACCAATAATAATAATAATAATAATAATAATAAGAAGAAGAAGAAGAAGAAGAAGAAGAAGAAGAAGAAGAAGAAGAA